>JARHVA010004794.1:45000-292500 GCA_037957365.1 Torreya grandis
CATAAAAAGGTTGATAGGGAGGTGTATGGTAAGGATTATCTTCATAGCCATCCATATCAACTTCATAAGTCACATGAAAAGACAAAAATTGATAAAAATATTTAGCAATAGATACCTAGGCTAATTACAACCAAACATTCATTTGTAGTCACCATTGGTACTTGCTTGGATGCTTCCAGAAGTTGATAAGAGAGAAGACACACCAAAAAACTTCCCTATATTAGACCTTGTCCCACTGGGTGTGCTAGAAATATTACCATCAAATTGTGCACCCTAGGACACTCTATGAAACTCCTACTATTTGATGCAACATTGAATCATATCTCAAGTTTGTGGGAACTTGTAGGAGAGATGAATCTCTAGATTATGAGGGCTAGCTCCCTAGATATGACTTGATGTGTTTATGGTACTAAAACAACCTACTATGGATGAAAAGGGATAGAAAGATACATAAAGAAAACTTAAAATACGAGATGATACACCAAGAGTTGCTTCCATTAATACACTTAGAATTTTCATAATGAACTAAGACAACCAAACTAGCCTTAACACCATTAATGAAGCTCCTTAGCATTAGTGTTTATCATGAAGGCAAATAATAAATCAACAAATGTAGGCAAGTGAAGGGAAGGTTAGATATGACACTACTAAACTCATATACATTTCAAGAGTCTATTTTAGTAGTACACACTTCATGAAACTTGTTAGGAGAGAAGTCATTTGCAATAACACATTCAAGTATTGCATGAAAATAAGATAAACTCAATTTATACTTGACTTTCAAGATGGATCACTTCAAAATGTAGTGTGAATAGACATAAAGTATAACCAACTAGCTTCTCATTAGCTTAAGTATAAATCAATTTAAAATTTTGGTAGGGCTTCTCCATTCCAAGAGTTGTTATCCCATTGCAAAGCCAATACGGCTTGCATTTATAGAACCTAGAAGAAGAGAGAGAAGAGAGAAGTTGAAGAGGAACAAAGACAAGTGTCCAAAGGTGAGGATTATTTAAAAAGCATAGAAATGAGGTGGAAAAGGAGTTATAAAACTTATGTGAACATGTGTCCATCCAAAATTGAGCTCTTTCCTATCATGTGGCATTGAAACTCCTCAATAATTCTCCTTTGGAAAACTCCATCATGGGCTTGAAACTCCTTGAAAAGTGGCCATAGGTAAGAATTTGATCATGAGATCTCTTGGATAGTTATACATACATCCTAGGGACACTTGGTAATCATATTTCATCATCTCAAATTGGCACCTTATCTACAATCATCAATCCCACTCTTAGGTTTCATAAGACCTCTTTGTCTTACTACGCCTAGTCCTCTTATAGCCCTATTTTTACACAAGTCCACTTGAGTATGAGAATTTAAGGACTTCCAAGACTAAGTGACACCATTTTGAGTATCCTTTTCCCTTATTGTGCTCCTTTCCAAGTTTCATGGTGCTACACTCAAGGCAATTGTGTTTTTAAAATAAATTAGTCCTCCCAATTAGGCCTAATTAGGCCCTTTTAGTTTAGAGGACAAAAAATGCTCATTTTATGCTCCCACACATGTGAACTAAGAAATTATACTATGATTCACTTTTTCCATCTCTTCAACATCCCTCATGTTGAATTTAAGTTCTTGATCATCTGTATGGACCCCTATTATAGCATTAAATTCTCTTTCTTGGCCTATTCCATACAACCCTATACTTAAAGTTATAGACAAATGGCATGGGATGAACCTAAAGGGATTTATCAAAGTCATCTTGGTGAGTTTCAATATTTAAACATCCATTTGAGTGATTTTTTTGTCCTTTCTCTCTCATCAAGTTCAAATCAAGCTTCTTGGAGGGTTTTGGAGTGGCTAACCCTCTTATCATTAGTTCATGCAGGATACACATTGGAAATCTGATAAAATTACACTTGTGGCACCTCAAGGACATCTTTCAAATTCCTTTCATCACTTAAGGTCCCATGCAAAACTTGGTAGAAGTTTCAAGCACTTGAAGTTGAAACTCAAGCTCTATTTTTTACTTCCTTATAGGGTTTGAGTGCTTCCTAAGCCAAAAATGGTTTCTTGGAGAGTTTATTTGAAAACAAAGGGTTGTAACACCTCTATATACACCCTAAAATCTTCCTTCAATCATTATAATGGCTTACCAAAATCTTGAAATGGAAATTGACCTTTGTTTGACATTAGGACTAGACCTTTCCAATCTCCATTTGACCCTCCAATGGTTATATTTTCAATATTATGGCTTAAAAACACAAAAAAATACCTTTTTAAACATGTATTTATCATGTGGAAAACATATATTATGTTGAAAATGCATATGACCTCCAATTTGGCTTCTAGCCTAAAGCTTTCCTTCACACTTGATTGTAACCCTTGTTGTGTAGGGTACCATATTTTATCTCAATACTTATATAAATTTTTTTTAGGTTCCTCCATGTGTCCCATAGATATTAAAACCTTATAGACTAATCCAATTGGTCTCTAGTTGACCATTCTTCACTTTTGCCCAAAACTGCCATTCTTGTGCATAAAGGGAGTGCCCCTAGTCTAAGAAAAATAGAGAGTATTAGGCCTTTTTTTTGGGTAAATTGAGTATTTTAAAATATTCACAAGGTCATAATGACCAAATTTATTGGAGGGTTTTGTTTGATTCCATGGTCAGGGGGTCTAAACATCTCAATCTTCTCAAAAAAGGGTAAAAACCTTATTTTTTGCATGTTTTGTTCAAACCTCCTTATGAATGCTCCTTCCACACTTATTTGATTCTTAAAATCTGTTCATAAATGTTACTAAACCTTATTTCATGATTTTTTATCTTAGGGATCCACCCAAAATCTCTCTCCCAAGTAGAATCCCATATTCACCTCTTGAACCAGTGGTTTCCTTACCCTACCTATTGGATTGAGCCTATTTTAATTTTGGGAAAAGGGCCTTGTATAGATTGAGGATGTATTGGAAATGTTATTTACTTAATTTTATCATTATTAATCCATATCACACTATTTTAAACTCCTTCCTTCCTTGGGAATCAAACTCTCACCATGTTCCTCTCTAGCTTATGACCCTATTTGACTGTGGCAATGAACAAGGTATCTCCTTTTAGGTGCCTTTTTTTTAATATTATAACCATGGTTTAAAAAAATTATATGTTAATTTTGACTCACCTTCATTCCAATTTTAAATCATCTCCAAACCTATCATTTTGGCCCTTTAGGGCTTTTAATTGTTCATTGTCCTCTTAGACTGAGATAGTCCTAGGTCTCTACCTGTAGGTGTTTTGGGGTTGGTCATTAGCATGAAAATGACCTTGATTGATGTTATGGTAAATTCATTACATTCCCCAAGTCATTAGGTTTTCCATTTCCATCAATAGCCTGTAGATAACACTTCATTGCTTTAGTGGCTTTTATCCATTTTTAGGCTTTGCAAAATCTAATCTCCATTCATCCTTTGCTTCTCAAAATTGGCATATGCCTTGTCCTATATTATGAATATAGGAATAAATATTCAATTTTCCTTAGGTTACTTAAGGTGCATGCTTAAATAGGTCATCAAAAACCTTATGGACCTATGTTTGGTCATTTTGGAGTAAAAGGGCCTGATCATAGTCCAACTTCTCATTTGATACTTTGACACCTTTCTTGTCAAAATAGGATGATCAATAGGTCCATCTAGGCCTTACCATATAAATTACCCTCAAATTTGATTTACCAACTATTGGAACACCTCTAGAATGCATATTTACATATTATGAAACTAGTTATAGATGATCATTCATTTTACATAGGTAGAATTGAGACCATTCTTTAAACATGCAAGTTTTTAGTGTTTAAATCACTCCATCCAATATTTCAATGAAAATTAATAGTCCTAATAGGTTAAGGACCATATCAAACCACCAAAATTGCACTTGTCACATCAGCTCCTATAGATGAAGTTTTTTTACTATGATATATAATAAGGAAATCATGAAATGATAAGAAACTTGCAAGGAATGCTTTAAAAACACCTCAAGATAAATTTTCAACACTTTAATTCCAAAAATACACCATGATAATTTCGAAAACAAAATAAAAACATCATATCCAACATGAAGGAAACATTTTCAAAGTAAATGAGATGACTATGAATGCAAACTAGACATTTTTCAAGCCTAAGAGAGGCTTTCTCAAAAAATTGAACTCTCCAAAACAAGAAGCATGTAAAAATCTTTAAAATCATATAAATACACCTTCAACACAAAAATCCATCAATCCAAAACAAGAAACTCTGAGACAAGCTCAAAAAATGACCCCCTCATGGTTGAACATGCATAAAAAGCTAACTGGAATCAAACTTATTGGTCATAAAGGAGGATGAACCAAATATAAATTTATTGTTATAAAACTGAAGTGAACTTAGAGTATTATCATCCATAGAATCACTCCTCCCAATTCCACCTATACGGTTCATGCCAAGTGCATGAAGTTGCTCCTTCTTTGCTTGCCAAGTGAAAATGGAGGAAAACAAGTTGTATATGAAACTTTTTGAATTATTTTTGAAAACTAGTCATTGAAATGGATGATGGGAGGTGAAGAGTTACTCTTCACACTTTTTTAACTGATGATGGACTTGAGAAGTTTGTTAAAGTGCCCAAAATATCTTATTTTTTAGGGAAAACTACCATTACTTGATCATAACTAATTTATAACTATCCCCTGACTGATTTTGACATGATTTGACCTTATCCACATTCATATCCACCTTGATGACATTTTTTTAACTCCCATCATTCATACAAGTCAATTAATGAGCTAGAAATGTAGCCAAACAACCCTTTTTGCACATGAGACCTAACAAATAGTTAATTTGACTTGAAAACACATTGAAACCTATCAAAGACCATTTTAGGATATTTAAAAAATAAATTGAGACTTTGACTAAGTTTTACCATGGTTGACTTTTATTGACTAGGCTAGTACCAAGAGAATGGACTTCAACAGGGACAAGGGGAAGGGTAAATGAGGCATGTGGGACAATAAGATACCCCATATGGAACTTTCCTTAAAAGTTTAAAATATTAGGGGTTGACCCAAATTTGCCTTGGGGTCAAATTTAGTCAATAGTTATAAAGTGGGGGTTGTAATTCCCTCCTTTATAATCATGAAGGTAATATATTGTAATATTATGGGTTTGCATACCCATAACAAAAGATACTTGATAAAGCATCTAATTAGTGTAGAAAAATTGGATGTTTTATTGTTGCAAGAAACCAAACTAAATAAGGAAGAATCAAAAGGATTTTTGAGATTGTTTGGGCACTATTGGCTAGGAGTTTTTGTGGATGCAATTGAAGCATCTAGTGTTTTGGACATCCTTTAGTCACCCTTTTCTTATAAATTAGAATTATTGGATTTAGGTCAAAATTTTTAAGTGGGTAAAATATCTAGTTTCTAGTTAGATTTGCGATTCCTTTTGTTTAATATTTATGGGCCTTAGGGAGCTTTAATGAAAAATATTCTTTGGGTAGAAATTTCATTCTTGTTAAAGGATTTTTATATGGAGAATATTGTGTTAGGGGTAGATTTAAATTCCATTTTGAGCTTCAAAGATAAGCAAGGAGGAGTATATTGAGATTCTTATGTTATTCAAGACTTTGGTTTATTTGTAGCTTAGAATGAACTAAAAGATATTAAACCAAATTCAGGTTGGTTTACTTAGAACAATAGACGTCTAGGAATGGAAAGTATTCTAGAGAGATTGGATATATTTTTTCTTTATTCATTATAGAATCAAAGCACAAAAAAATTGAAATGTTGGGTTTGGCCCTAGACTAGGTCAGATCATTGGGCTATTTCATTGAAAATTGATTATGGTTCCCCCTTGAAAGATCCTTGTTCATGTTTTAAATGATGTGGCTTAGAGATCCATATTTATTTTAAAATGTTAAGGAATGGTGGGTTTAATGTTTAGTTTCTCTAGGATCCAAAATGTTTTAGATGATAAAGATATTGAAATTATTGAAAGGAAAGCTCAAGGTTTACAACCACAATCATTTTAACACTATTTTTTAAGAAAAAATAAGGATCAAATCTGATTTGCATAAACTGAATGATAGAATTTTTAAATGGGGAATGGATGTTGAATCTCTTAATATTGAAAAAACTTTGGTTAGTGATTATTAGGAAATTATTTATAGAGAAGAAATCTTTTGGAAATAAAAATCAAGGGAAAATTGGCTTAAGGGGATAGAAATTCAGCCTTTTTTCATCTTTTGGTAAAAGCTAAAAGAAATGTAACCAAGATTACTCACATCTGATCTAGCCAGGTGGTGGTATTGGAATATTTATAATATATTATAAATGAAGTTTCCAAATACTTTGAAACATTGTTAAATGATGAAAAATTTTCAAATAAGAGTGCACAAAATGTTTTTTTTTTATCTCATCCAAGAAGTGATTACACAAGTTATGAATGAAAAGTTAATGGTACCTTTTCATTAGAAGAAATAAAGAGGGTATTTTTTTCAATGTCTAAGGATAAATATCCCTATCCAGATGGTTTCCCTGCATCCTTATTTCAATTCTTCTAGGATGTGGTGGGTGCTAATGTCTGGGAGATGGACAAAGAATTTAGAATGAAGAAAAAAGTGATCCCAAAGTTAAACATTACTTTTTTATCATTTTTTTCAAAAGGTGAATCTTATTTTTCTTTCTTGGATTTTAGACTAGTAGATATTTTTAATACAATTTATAAGATTATTTCAAAATCCATTTCTATGATAATTAAACCTTTTCTTGAGAAATTGATATCTAGTGATCAAGCAGGTTTTATGCTGGGTAGGAGCATTCAATAACAAATTATTGTATCTCATGAAATTACTCATTCACTAATACATAATCACCAAAGAGGTATGTTTATAAAATTAGATATAAGTTAATCTTATGACAGGGTAAATTGGAGATTTAAGTTCAAGATACTTTTGAAGTTTGGCTTTAACAAAGATTGGTGTGAGTGGGTGTTTAGCTATGTTTAAAATCCTAAATTTTTAATGTTAATTAATGGATGCCCATCTAACTTATTATATATTTCAATAGGTTTAAGGCAAACAGATCACCTATCCCATTTCATTTTCATTCTGATGGTAGATGCTTTGGGAAGAACAATGCAAGAGGCTCAAGAAAGAGGAAGGTTGCAAGGTCTTCAAATTGTGGATGATTTTGAAACCCTCATACATAATCAATTTGTATACGGTACTTTTATTTTTGGAAAATTTGATTTTGAGGACACATTGGAGTTTAAAATAATTTTGAGAAGTTATGAAGATGCTTCTAGTCAAAGATTTAAAGAAGGTAAGTTTGAAATATATTTTATCAATTATTTTCCTATGATAGAAGTTAATTTAAGTAGGATCTTAGGTTTTAATATTGGGAAGATTCCAATAAAATATATGGGAGTTCCTTTATTCAAAGGAGTTAATTCTGATGTTATATATAGAGATCTTATTAATATGTTTAAGTCATAATTGAGTACTTAGAAAGGAAAATGGTTATCCTTGGTTGGTAGGATAACTCTTATTAAAGTTCTTTTGAGTGTTTTTTTGACCTATTACTTTTCTATGTTGCATCTTCTACCTCAAGTTATAAGTTTAATTAATAATATTATGAAGGAATTTATTTGGCAAGTTTATGGTGAAGATAAGAAAATTTTGTTGCTGAAATGGGAGAGAGTTTGTAAGAGGAAATTGAAATTTTGAGTGGGTATAAAGGATCTTCATCTTCAAAAATAGCTTTGGAGGTTAAATTGGCATGTAAAATGGTCTTTGAATTATAAATATTGTGGTGTAGACTTTTATGAGCTAATTATCTTGATTTGGAATCCCCATAGTGTATGGTGTCAGTTGTGAATCCCCTAGAGTATCCCATGTGTGGAACTTTATGCTGAAATGTAGATCAATCATAGCGATGCATCTTTCTTGGACTATTAATAAAGAAAGGAAGGTAAAATTTTTTAAGATTCTTGGAATGGTCATCAACCTTTAATAGAGGAATTTTATGGAACTTAAATAAAATATATTTTAGAAAATATATGGGGATCTAAAGTGAAATACTATAGGGATTTTGATCCTAATTCAAGGAGAGTAGATTGTAAATGGAAAATTTTGTTAGATCTTCTAGTCCCATTTGAGGATGCTTTATCTTTGAAGGCCTATCTTACAAACAGGAAAATCTTTCTTAATACTAAGTAATATAAACTTCATTGGATTGGTGTAAAAATGGGTATGTGTTCAGTTAGATTAGGTTATTAGATGGTTGAAGAAAAAGATGATGCTTTGGGATGGGCAAGTTTTCTTTGTTGGATTAGGAAGGATTGTAAAAAGTATGGGCCTTCACTTGGTTGGTAGTGAAATTCATGTGCTCACATAAGATTATTTAAAGAATATAGGGTTTGTTAGGCCATCTAGATGTTGCATGTGTGAGAAAGAGGTTTAAATGACTGACCATTTGTTATTCAATTGTACCTTTGTAAATTGGTGTTGGATTTGGATCTACAACAAATTCCATTGGGCATGGGCCTGGATGCCTTCTCTCTTTCAAACATTTTCATCTTGGTTGGTGGATGGTGTTACATAATCCCTTTATAGTTTATGGAGATGTATCCCAACCATATTATTATGTATGACTTGGAAAGAAAGGAATGCATGCATTTTTAAAAATAAATCTTGACCATTGCATGTGATCTTAAGAGAAATGGAGTTATCTATTTTTGAAGTTATTTATTCACATTTTTAGAGGTAACAAGGTATGTTGATGCAATGAGATATGAAAATGTGTGTGAATTAGATAAATATCAAACTTCCTCCCATTAAAGGGTTAATGGTAGATAAAATGAATATGAGAAACATAAAATATGCAATTTGGTCTCCTTCACAACTTGGTTGGTTAAACCAAATTTTGATGGAGCCTACAAATGAAATTTATGAGCATCTAGGGTAGGTTTTATGATCAAGGACTATAGTGGTTTAATTATAAGAGAAATGTATTTAAATATATTAAATATAATGAATAATTAATTCTAGGCCTAAGCACTGGAAGTTGGTGTTGAGATGGTTTTAGATTGTGGGTTATCTATTTTGTAAATTAAAGGGCATTCACAAGTAGTCATCTAGGCTTTAAGAGTTTAGAGGGCTAGATCATGGAAACTAAAGAATATTTTGGCTATAATCTAGCCTAAAATGAACCAGTTTGAGGATTTAAAATGTTCCCATTACTTTTGGGAAATAAATAAAGTAGTGTATTTTCTAACGAATATGGGTATTGATCAAACTATGGATGAGAGTGGAAAATGTTAGAGAAGGAGAGGAATATTACATTTGGCTAGACCAAATTGACTTATAATAATAATTTTTTATATAAAATGAAAAAAGGTAAAATGGGATAATATTTTATTTTCAATAGTGAGGTTAGATTTTTTGTGGGCCTTTATCATGGTTGTTAATGATGGTGGGTTCCTTTCTAACAATTGGGTTAGAGGATGGGTGTTGAATGTTTCATAATTACTTTTATCGAAGGAAAGCATGTGAATTTATCACTCATGATAGATTTTTGTGCATAATGCCTAGGTAAAGTATTCATTTGATATGGTTTTGGAAGGTGGTTTTGGGGCCTAGGTATGTTGTTGCTTTACATTATCAACATGGATTAGAATTTCATGGAATCAGTCAGTTGGCCTTTAATCTTTGATAAATCAAAATCTTGTGAGATGGGATTCTCAGGTAACATATCCAAAAGGCATATCTTTAATGTTTTTGGGATACACATGGTAGAAGTTGCAAAGGCCATGAATAAATTTTTGGGGGTGGATTTATTGGCAGGGAGCATATGGGTGCATGTGAATCTAGACCTGGCATCATTATTTTCTAGTAACCTTTGCATGGTAATTATAGATAAAGAGTAGATAAAACTATTGATTGATTTATTCTTCTGGGTAAAATATATAGTGGAATTTATGATGGAAATTGGCACCCTTCTTTTGGGTCTTTTCCCAACCCTGCCATTTTAGGTATGGATAACATAGGTTTTATTTATCTATTCTTCTTTCATGATTTGGAAACTAGATTTTTATCTCTAGTAAATTTCACATAGGAAATAGATGATATGTGCTCAGGTGAGTAGAAGAAAGAAGAGAAAAGAGGTATTTTTATGCCTAAAATTAAGGATTTATTGAAGCCAATTCCACATATGGAATAATGGCATACATAGAGGAGGAATCCAAAATGGGTACAATGGATAAAATGGCTCACCAAAGGAGTCACAAGGGGTGTCTTCAAAGAACTACCTTAGTGGAAAGGGAAATGTAAGATTTTGAAGGATCTGGGGAGTAGTCAAAGAGGATTGATTTTTTTTATAGTCACAAGAGATATAAGGCTCTTAGATAGGGTAGGAAGTGGTTTTTGGGTTAGTTTTAGAAATTAAATACCAAGATGTGCTTGCTTCTAGTTTTAAGAAGATAGGTAAGTTTCCTACTTTGAGAAAATTGTTGTTAAGTGATGGTAAGGTGGTCAATTTGATCGTTTTGGATTAATCCTATTAGTTTGGTAAATTTGGTTGTATTTAGGTAGGAGATAGTCTTTTGTATTCATTTTTGGTTTTGGTGACTATTTTATATATTGGTTAAAGTTGTTATCTAATTTTTTTGAAAATTATTCAGTTTTGAAAGGTTATATGCCTTAATAATGTTGATTGTTTAGCTAGACCAATGGGGTTATTTTGAATTATATGTTTTTTGGGATAGGGAACCTTAAACCATGACATCGATCTAGAAAGAGAGATTGATAAGGAGAGAGTTTGTAAGGAATTAGGAAAAAATATTAGGAAAAAGGTACTTTCATGAATAATTAAAAAGAGATAAAGGTCATAACCATAAATTAGTTAGACAACAAAAAGATAATTAGATTTAAAATTTTGATATTACTATCATAATAAGTACCTTAGGTAATGAAAAGAGTAGCGGTATAAATCCTAGTAGTAGTAGTCTTAAAACATCTCAGAACACTAAAATGACACAAAATAGGATGAAGTTACCATTGTTTGGTAAATACACAAAGGATGAAAAATAACATCTATTTGTATTAGAGTCATATTGGAGGAGTCACAACAGTACTAATGAAAAGGTAATGTTATTTGATTTTGTTAGGACATTAAGAGATAATGTACTTAAGTGGTACATGAAGACTTAATAAAGACATGCCACTATATAGGTTTATGTTCAAAACTAATTTAAGGGTGATTTTCACTACCCATATATACCAATGGAGAGCATTATAAAAATGAGGGAACTAATATAGAAAGAAAAAGAATCTGTGATAGATTTTGATCAACAGTTTAAATCCATAGTGCAAAAACTAGAGGAGCCTCTCAATGAAAAAAAATTGATATAATGTTTTATATCTAGATTAAATCATTTTCTCCATGCCAACATGGATGGAATATTTTTCAATTCATTTTTGGAAAAATTAGAAACTACATCAAGACTAGAAGCACAATCCTAGAGAAGAGATACATATACCTTATT
Source organism: Torreya grandis (assembly GCA_037957365.1). Lineage (NCBI taxonomy): Eukaryota > Viridiplantae > Streptophyta > Pinopsida > Cupressales > Taxaceae > Torreya > Torreya grandis. Next base: position 56,563 of record JARHVA010004794.1, read on the forward strand.
AAAAGATAATGTGAAAAGATTAAAGTTGGAATTAGAATAATTGAGACTCAAAAAAGAGATACAATGAAAGGAGATGATTTTTTAGTATCATAAAATAAGCATACACTACCATAACCAAAAATTTGGTGTACTATTTGTTATGTAGAGGGCCATTCTAGGGCATAATTTCCTCATAGTGATATGGCAAAAAGAACAGAGCAATAAGATCATATTAATAAAAATAGGAATGAAACCACTAATTAATCAAGATATACATGACAAAATGATTTATTATATGATATGTAGAGTCTATGATCAACATCCACAACATTTATGCTTGATGATGTAAGTTGCACCCATACAAATTAGATAATGCATTGCACCAAATATGGTTTATTCAATCATTATAATCATAATTTTCCTATTATATATACACTTGTATATGTAAAAGACATTATCATAATAACAATAATAATAGTACAACAAATTCCATCAAAATAGCTACTTATAACCAACACCAGCATACCATACCCTAGCTAAACATACCAAAATATAATGGTAATTCAAAATAACCAACCTCAGTACTATAATAACAATCGATGGGGTTATAGAGGTGGAGGCTAGGGTAGTTACATAGGAAGATACTGTAGTAGGGTAAATTACCAAGGTGGAAAAATATATAATCAAAATTACAACTAGGGGTATAATCAAGAAAGACCCCCTCTAATGTGTTATAAATGTAGAAATATTGGGAACATTTATAGGAACTATGATGAGGATCCATAGATAGAGTGTTTATTTTACCATGAAAAAGGAGACCATGATTCATTTTTCTATTTTAAAGTATCATAATTCTACAAAAATAGTAGAGTAAAAATAGAGTAAATGGTAGAATCTTTACCTAGAAAGGGGATAAATAAGTATGAAAAGTAGTAAAGGGATAAGAAATGAAAGAGTAGTGTAATGAAATACACCCTATAAAATAATAAGATAAAATGATATAAAAATAAGGAAGTTCATCTCATTGGGTAATCATGACTGAACAAATTAGACAATGTCAAGAAATTATAAAGGATCAAATAAAGCAGCCACGAAAGAAGATTGTCTACATTATGCATGATAATTTACAACCATTAGTAGTAATAACCACTAGAAATGGAATGAAAATGAGTAGACGAAAATAAGTGGCCATTGATTATAGTATAGACTATGGCATAGATGTGGAAGGATAAACCTAATATCAATGAACAAGATAGGATTGTTGAGAAAAACATAAAATTTATAGATAAAAATAGGATAAGGATCAACTTAAGCTAACTTACTTTGATGAAGATGAGATTTGATATTTCAAAATAATAATGAAATTGGCTAGTAACCAAACTTATTTAATTTTTTAAGTATTAGAATAAACAATAAATAGAACATCATGTAAATGGAAGGAGAAAACTAAAAAGAGCAAGACAAAGAAAAATGTTTTCAAAATAAACAAAAAATGGAAAAATATTACCATTATTCTAAATATCAAAATAAATGTTCAAGAAATCAAGAAAACACAATTAGACCTTAACATAGACATAAATGTCTTACCATATAGAAAATGGGAATTATTAAGAAAACTATAGTTGCATACAACAACATATGATATTGTCATGGCTGATGGTACTCCACGGTCACCCATTAGAACCCTATAAAATGTTTAATTTTATTTTATATGAATAAATAAGAGGGTAGAGTTTGAGTTAATTGATATGTAGGATACTAGTTACCCATCTTTGTTAAACCTAGAATGGTTTATAGATTGCAATGGATTACTAGACTCAGAATAAGAAGAAATTACATTTTAGAAATGGGGTATATAATTTCATTTTACATTGGAGGTATGAATGCAAGTGGCATGGTATGAGGAACTATGGGTGAAATATGAGGATAGTGAATTTTATAACCTTCATGGTGTGTATACTCTAAAAAATATTATAAAAATAGATGATTACCCTTTTTTAAAAATAGATGATTACCCATAACTTAATGAGGATAGATAGATGATAGTAGAAGAAGGAGAATCACCATTGAGGGATGAAATTGAGGCCTTTATATATGGTGATATAGAAACCATCTTGCATTAAGTATGTTATTCAATAAAAAATCCCTACAAATGGAAAATTACCATCATGCTAGAAAATCCATTATTGTAGAAAAATAGATCTCACTACATAGAATGGGTTTCACATAATAAACTACTTAAGCTTATTAGCATAGGACTGGTTGATTAATACTTGCAATACATGATGATATTTTTCCCAAAATAAAAAATAATGATGAAATTAATCGATGATACACACACCATTACTAGTAAAAGATGGTGGCACACCCATAGAGCAATCATCCATACTTGGAAAAAATTTACATACTACTTAAAATATATTTTGTACAATCAAAAAGTTACTTTCCATAAATAAGATGTTTTTAATAACCCAAAAGTGGTATTTGAGTGCTAAGAGTTCTACTTGAGATTACATATCCCTAGCTTAGCCCTAGATGGATCATGAAGACTATTATCACACTTATCCAGCCTTTGTGTGGGCCACAGGTGACCCTAGTCAGCTCAAAAGTAGACCCAAATCCTCATTTCCTAATCATGGCCCTTCATGCCTAGTTTTCTACTAGTTAGACAATAGCACCATAATATGGGCACTAGCATCACATGGTTCTAGTTCCCTAAATGGTGCTAATGTCCTTTTACATAAATTTCCTAAACAAATATCTTTTCAAAAACCAAAGCCTCCTAAGGTTGGCCTATATAACTTTTTTCATCTGCATAAGCAACCTAATAATATAAATACATGACTTTTAGCCCTCTATCCACTATATGGAAATCAAATTCAAAATACACATTCAAACATGAAATAATTAGAGCAATAATAAGGTTATCAATCCCTATTTTTTTCTCAATTTTGCATACTAACATCCATAGTATCTCTAAGCTCAGATTTTATAGACTTTTAGTCTAAAGTACATTCAAGGCACTCAAGGCCACTTTCATAATGGAATCTCTTGCACTTTTACCAGCACTTAGATGAGAAAACTATATTGGTCTTGATCCCTCCTTAGAGTATTGGTATGTAGGCAACTCTCTTCACAATGGGGTGTTGAGAATGTCTAGCTTATCCTACTAATAAACATATTTTATCATCTCATTTCCTAGTTGTTTGGAAGATTAGGCTTTTAACAATAAAATAGCCATTATAATAACAATACATGGTTTTATAATTCATGAATGTAGGAATAGAACCTAAGAATGTAGACATAGGTACACCCAAAAGCTCAAGATAATCTTATACATAAGAAACTACTACTAATATATGGAAACTACTACCACTTTACCAATAATGGCACTATTAACTAATTATGGTGTTATTCTTTAAGAGGGGTCCTGACATAGGGATCTAGTTTATGACACTTAGACTAGATTCCATCTTGGTTTCCATCACTTAGATCATCCATATCAGGTGTGTTTTAGCTAAGTCTTTATTTACACTATTTATTACTACTTTTATAAAAGTTAAAGCTAGTTAATTATATAATAGATTAGTTTCTATATTTATTTATTTATTGTTATTTACCTAATTTAGTCTACTTATATCTTAAAAAAATCTAGGATTTACATGTGTTAATTTCTAAAAGGTTAAAACATTTGATGAACTCAACTTACTTCAAACATTGCACAAACCCTAACCCTAGATAACCCTATGGTTTGCATTTATAACATTAAAATTCAAGATCCATACATTTTATGATTTTATTTGATGTAATAATGATACAATGATATAATAAGTGTATCACTTTTTTTTCAAAGTTTAATACTTTCATTTGTGTGCATGTTCCCTTTAATTCATAATGAATTCAGAAAAGACATAAACACGTGTATAAATGATGATTCATATCAATTAAAATATATATCATATCTCATAGCATGTTATATTTATATTATGTGTAATTTCATTAACAACCAAAAGCATACACACATAAAGGATTTAACACATAAGTTAACAACTATGTTTCAAGTTTCAATGTCATGTCTTTTACACAAGATAAAATCTCCTTCTCCTCCTCATCTCCATGAGGGTGATAACTACTTTAACTCTAAATAGGTCTATATTATAACTCATCCACAATATAAATCATATTATACCAATGTCATTAATCCCCATACATATCCTATTAATACATCTTCCCTAAAAGGTGTGTGACTACATGTTCAATCAAAAGCAAATAAGGTTTGCACTTGTGAGACTCTATGTGATCAAATTATCAGCATGACCAAGATAATTGTAGAATTACAAAATTAGAATCAACTATTACATGAAAAGATTAAAACATTGGAAAATCAATTTACAATACAAAAGCCTTCGGGGCACACTAGTGTAAATCATGTATATGCATCTTCACCTAGTCAATTTATGGTAAATAATGTTACATATCAAAACATTAAATCACAATAAAGCACATCTACAACTAGTGATTCAAAAATATTTAAAAGGTCAAATTAAAGTTCAAATGAGGTACTAAGAGAAATGATTACAATTAATTTTATCAACCTATCCCATCTACACCTAGTAAGGTGATATAAATATTATTTTGCATATCATATAACTCAATGGTACCACACCAATTCATGTTTAGAATCAAAAAGGAAAAAATAATAGATAATGTATATAGATTATTCACATAGTCACACGTCATCCAAACAACATATCATGGTACGTATACCAATTTAAAAAGAGTCAAATTTAGAAATAGTACAAAAATGGATACCCAAGCATAAATCAAAACAATAAAATCTACACAAAGCACAATCAAAGTAATAAATAGTATAACAATCATAGACAAAGCAAGGAAAAGATGAAAACTACCTCTCAAAAATGAGGATCAACTTTCAAAATGTTATTATTTTGGTCACAAATATATACAATAGTTTGATTATCATGGTCAAGATTTTGGTAAGCAAGCCCAATGCATCACTTCTACCATTATAATAATTGATAATGTTGGTCAACAAGGTTTTGGATATATTGAACATCTTAAGGAAAATCATTCATAGATATAGTTTATGAAGGTAACAAGACTAGATATGCAGGAAATGTTACAAAAAGAGTATTAACCTAAGTTTTATATTTAGAATTTAGGTATGCCAACAAGCATTCTCAAAATAGGGTTTATAACAATAGAGTCTCCATAACACTGTATGTACAATTTAAAGTGGAAAAATCACAATCAATCTTCCAAAGCAAAATTTAAAAAGGTTAACTCCATAGTATGAGGCAATTCCCTCTAGCATTCCAAGTTATTATTATTATTATTATTATTATTATTATTATTATTATTATTATTATTATTATTATTATTATTATTATTATTATTATTATTATTATTATTATAAACAATATTTAGAATCTTACAACACCATTCAAATATAGCATATTAATCACATTGCACAAGATATCACCATTCCTAATTTTATTACATCTTGATTCCTTCCTAACCAAACTTACTTGATTATACATTGATATTATTAGTTGTTGATTTGATTTTATTATTATTAACTAAGATGTAAGTTGTATGTTGTTATGGGATAATTGTATGTTTCTTTGATTTCATGATCACATTGCCATGATTTATATTTATTGTATATTATTTACATTGTGATAATGTTAATTCATTATTAAAATAGTATTTTATGATATATATCATGATGATGGGACTAACTACCTTCTTGTCATGACTTTGATGTGGGAGAGGTTCATCCTTCATAGCATGATGGAGCGAGAGCATCATCAGAGAGGGTGATGTAGATCAAAGTGTGGGAATGATAGAGGAATGTCTAGAACCCTATAAAACCATGTTAAATAGTACATATTAGATACATAGTTTGAATTTTTAGCATTAGTAAATTTTTTTATGATTGGTTGCATTTAGATAATTATTTATTCATACTAGTTGTGTGTAAGTTCAAATTTATGATTATGAGGAATTAATCTAGTGTGATTGCACTATGGAAAATTAAATGTGTTGCAATGTTTATTGAGGATCACGTCATGGTAATGGATAAATAATATTGATTATAATACATCTCGACATGCATTAATGGAGTAAATATTTGAATAATGGAAATAAAAATAAATAATTGTAATATTAGAATATTAGAATAATTGGATGTTATACATGTAAGTATATAATAATGGAATATAATTGACTTACGTTAGTCATATTGATAATTATTTACATATGTTAAGTTAGTAGAAAATCAAGTGATTTTGTTATAAATAGTAAATGTTCTATATTAAATTATAATTAATTAAAAAAAATCAAATCAAATTATAGGTAAGCTTTGATTAAATTAGAATAAAAAATATGATTTAATTCAAAAAAAAGAGTAAAGTTTTTTGGCATAAAAAAGAGTGAAAAGCCATTTAATAAATTAAAAAAGAAGATGGTGACTAAATACCTTCTTGTCATGACTTTGATGTGGGAGAGGTTCATCCTTCATAGCATGATGGAGGGAGAGCATCATCAGAGAGGGTGATGTAGATCAAAGTGTTGGGAATGATATAGGAATGTCTAGAACCCTATAAAACCATGTTAAATAGTACATATTAGATACATAGTTTGAATTTTTAGCATTAGTACATTTTTTATGATTGGTTGCATTTAGATAATTATTTATTCATACTAGTTGTGTGTAAGTTCAAATTTATGATTATGAGGAATTAATCTAGTGTGATTACACTATGGAAAATTAAATGTGTTGCAGTGTTTATTGAGGATCACGTCATGGTACTGGATAAATAATATTGATTATAATACATCTCGACATGCATTAATGGAGTAAATATTTGAATAATGGAAATACAAATAAATAATTCTAATATTAGAATAATTGGATGTTATACATGTAAGTATATAATAATGGAATATAATTGACTTACATTAGTCATATTGATAATTATTTACATATGTTAAGTTAGTAGAAAATCAAGTGATTTTGTTATAAATAGTAAATGTTCTATATTAAATTATAATTAATTAAAAAAAAATCAAATCAAATTATAGGTAAGCTTTTATTAAATTAGAATAAAAAATATGATTTAATTAAAAAAAAAAGAGTAAAGTTTTTTGGCATAAAAAAGAGAGAAAAGCCATTTAATAAATAAAAAAAGAAGATGGTGACTTAGGAATTTTTATAAAAATAGGAAAAAAGATAAATAAATGTATGGCATAGGATAAGAAGGGAATTGAATAGAAGGAGAGAACATAGAAAAGAAGATAAGGCAACACAAAAGGGAGAAGAGGGATCAGAGAAAAAGGGAGGAAATTCTTAGATTCCAAGAAGGAGATTTTGAAAGGTGGGCACTATTGGTTTAATTTTATGAAATCTTAAAAAAATTGTGTTTATAATATTGTTAGGAATGGAGAATAGTGAGCATAATTAGATATATCGATTATTTAGAATTTATGCCACTATTTTAAACTATCATTGACAATATTATATTACTTAGAAAAATAACAATCTACTAGTTTAATCTATCATTATTGAATCATTATTAAGAATAAATTATATATATATATATATATATATATATATATATATATATATATATATATTACACTCAAAAAATGGAAATCTATGTATATATATATATAATTGACAATGTATTTACCATTGGTGTGTGGGTTATTATCTAAAGGTAGTGACTTAGGAAGATAATGATCTAATCCATGTGAAGTGAATTTATGCATATAAATCCAAATTGTGTGGGTAGAGCTACACAATATATACAACAAAGAAAATATAGTAGAATAGTGAGCCATATATAACTATTTTAATGGATATACATATTATATACATCAATATATATTACCCACCTAAAATAAATTTGATACCATCTAATTAATATACAGTGTTGCACATATCAATCTACCTATTTATTATTAGTTGATATTGATCCACTATATACAAAATATGTTCTTTTATATTGATTTGCTACATATTAATAGTTGATAATCGACCCAATATACCTATGTGAAATGTATATTATCTACTATGTCAATATACATTGCATCTATTATTGAACTCTAATTAACATAAGATCCACAATTTAGTCTTCCATATTAGTAAGTATATAACTCTAATTAGCTGTGTAATTACAACTATAACTGGGTATATCGATCTATATTTATATTTAATGGTTATAATTGTATATTATCTTAATGATTGGTTGAGACTAAGATTGAAAACTATATGTTTTATTAATACCTTATAATATTATATATAAATTATTATATTCTTAACCAATCAGAGTATGGTGATGAAAAATAAAGGGGCAAACTACATGTTATATATTATTAACATCAGTAGATTGTTAATGATTCTCTTTATATACTAATTAATGTAAGTAAAGTAGAGATAAATAGAATGGTTGCATAATATTCTATTTATGTCACTAGTAAAATTAGAGTTTGGTTACCAAAGGATATCTACTTATGGATTTGTATACACCAAATATGTATATAAAGTGATCTGTAGGTTATAATCATATGAACTTTGGACATAAACATTCTATGATAACTTAATAATAAATTAATAATATAAATATGAAGTGATCTCATTATAAAAGATTTTATAATAAAAGAATATAATTAAATCTTTATTAAATTTACTCCATGGCATGATAGTATGCTTTGAAATCTACTTTATAGGATATATCCAATTTTATACTTCACATTAATGTATATATTATTTGAATTTATATATGTGGAATTATAAGTGGAATTATATACACACACACACACACACACATATATATCTATATCTATATATATATGTATATATATATGTATGTATATATATATATATACATATATATATATATAAATATACATATATATATAAATATACATACATATATATATATATATATATATATATATTGAATAGTGATGTATATAAATAGTGAAGTGATAAAAATATGTCGATTGGGATAGTAAACTGAAAACCATGCCAAGTGCATCTATAATTTTTTTTTAATAGAATTTAAGGTACTATGTGTGATTATAAACCAAAAAGACTAGATATAGGTATGAGTTCATTAAATATGATATTGATCATACCCTCTCAACTTAATATGTTTATAAAACCCTTCATTCATAAGTATACTTATATTACTAAATAATGTAACTCATAATGTATTACTAAATATCGATATAGTTGTTAGTGATTAGTATATGCTATCATTATTCCATTAATGGTTAGTATATTTATGGACTATGTGTACTTTTAATGATTAATATAATGTAACATATCCAACTAATACTCATTAAGAATTAATGTTTATTACATTGTATATTGTTCAATTGAAAACTTATGTAGGATACATGTGCTAATATGTACAAGTGCATATACATATATATTAGTGCATGTGATGAGTATTTATATTTATATTTATGTTTATTGTTACAAACTAAGTTATAAGTTTCCTAAAGAATAAGACACTATTTTTATATAGCCTCCTAAAAATAAAACAAGTTTTTTTAAATGACAGGTTATGTTTTCATGAGAATTATGACTTCTTTATTATGACTGGATATTGTAATTCAGTAGTGTGTACATAGAAATAAAGCACTGAGATATTATTGTGTGTCATAGAATATACTATATATTTAAAATCTACCTATAGAAATTAGATTATGTATTCTAAACATAGATTATACCTGATTGGTATAGATTGTACTTGTTTGCTTATTATTTATGTAATAGATAATATTATGGAGATTCAATCATACATTTGATGGACTAAATGTATGCATTACTTATTTCTAAGTTTAGAATATTTTATACCTCCTAATAAGAAGTAATATGTATGAATCTATTGGATATTTATATGTTAACCAAATCTTTCATTATTGGTACTAAGTAGGTAGTCAGATGGAATTCACCATCTTACTCACATCACCAATGCTAATTGAAGGTAATCTAATCAAGTGGTGTGTATGAATTTAACTGATTCTAGAGATCAATAAATAGTGAAAACTTTGACCAAAGTAATGTTAGTTAGACATTATCATTTCATATGTATGATTTACATATTTGTATGATATCATGTTATAATGGATTTCTTTATGGTACACTGCATGTTTTTAGAAATCATATAGCACACAGATATTAGATTGTCTCTCTATATTTTTTCACCATCACTATCTACTCATCCATGAAGGGAGGGTCATTCCTTAATTGGGGATTATGCATGGGATCGATGGTTCATGGTTGGTGTGTAAAAGTGCTCGGATGATGCTCTCCCTCCCTATTAGCAACCCAAGTTTCACCCTATTAAAAGAGGTTGTTTAGACCTATTTTTAATTTGGACTAACATGGGAATGGTCTAAAGGTTGTGGTTACCTTATAATTAGACCATACCTATAGATTATGGGGCTATCTCTCCTGGTACATCAATTGTGGCTCAATTTACTAAAACTTGGTACTATTAGGGTGAAAAGGGTTATAAAGTGAAGAAAATAAACCTACTCTAAGGGATTATGATGCACCTATATTGATTATCCACTCAAATTAAACTCTAACTAACACTAATAAGTAATGTAATGATTGAATCCTATAACTCCAATGAGTCCTATGCAAAAGTGTTTCACATAAATGTTTCATTAAGTGATCAAATCATGAGGGCTATTATGGATGGCCTAATTCAAGGCACTAACCAGTCAATATTTCCACTCCAAGCTCAGCCACTGACCATTCAAACAATAAATGTGACATGCATAAGATTATCTACTATTACTAGATGAGATTAGGAACTTCCAAAGGATAAAACACTACCAAATGTACAAATCAAACTAATTAGACATAATAAACCTATACCATGGAATCTAAAAACAACCATTTTATTCACTTAAGAGGTTACAAAGTTTCAATCTTGGCAGAGTTTCCTTAAGACCAAGAGAGGGATTATAAAAACAAGGCCTTCAAGCCTAAATAAATATGAGTACATTAAGATAAAAATAAGGACATTGGTCTGGAGGTATGACTAAAATGTCTTCCATCATCATATCACATTCAATGCTATAGTTACAAATAGTTACTTAGTCATCCAAAAGACTCCCCATGCATTGATTCCCTTGATGGTCTCCTTAAGTGTTGAAGTGGAGTAATGGAGTATGTAGTTGATTAATTAAACCTCTTTGAATGCATGATGCACCCCTATTTTGGTTAATAAACCTCCTATTTGGTAATTACAACATCAATGGGGGTGTAATTATGCCATTATAGAACATACAATAGCCATCCTCCTTTTGAGTAATTTGAATAAGTCATGAAACTAACTTCCTCCTTAATTAAAACCATGGAATGTGAAATTGAATCATTCAAATCATAATTTATATGTCAAAATTACTCTAAATTAACTCCCTTACAAGTGTTGACCAAGTTTGACTTTTTAGTCAAACTAGGGCACCTATAGGAAGAAAATTGATTTTTTTGGATCTATAGGCAATTTAAATAGATTTTATAAGGTGTAAAAAGGGTCAATTAATGTCATTTCATGTTATGTTACCTTTGGTTATTATCTCCTTAGGCCTATGTATCATTTTTAGGTCATGTAGAAGTCATTTTAAGTGCATCTAATGCTTTGTATAGATTTTTTTGGGAAGTGTAAAAGGGTCATATCACATGCCATGTGTCCTAAGGAGTGTGTAGGATCTGTCCCTAACTAAAATTTAGTAGGTTGATCAAGAAGGAGCAGTTTTCCCTAAAAATAGGAGATATTGGGCACTTGTATAGACTTCTTAAGTCCATAATCAACCAAAAACTTGGTAAGAACAAATCTTCACCTTCCCAAACTCATTTTCATGTTTGGACTTGAAGGAGAATACAAAAAATCTCTTCTGTAACTCATTATCTCATTTTCTCCATTGGCATATAAGGAAGGCTCAACTCAGATGCTTAGTACAAGTTGTACAGTTGGAGTTGGAGGAAATTATTTTGGGGGTGGATATGGCTCTAAGTTTACTCCACATCTATAAAATAAGTTAAAATTTGGTGCATCTTCCTTTATGAACAATCATCAACAACTCAAGTAACTTTTTGAGAGTTTGCATTGAAGAGAGGGTCTCTTTTTGAATCTATTTCAAATTTTATTGCTTTGGATTGAAGTATTTAGTTGTTGTAGGAGTTTCCCCATAATTTATAAGACATTATTATGGTCTTATTATCTTTGGAGAGTTTATATTTCCAAGAAAGCTTCTTTTGGTCTTATGAATGCTCCTAAACTAGTCTCTCTACTCTTGCAGTTGTCTTAGTCTTCATAGAATGGATTTTACATTTTCAATGCAGGAATGAGTTGTGGTTTCAAGAGTTTGGATCCATGGATATTTGTTTAAGGATGTTTGAATAATTTTCCAACTCATATAATAGACAAAAAATACTCCACCTTAGTATGGTGAAGCCCTGCTCAATTGTACACCTTTTTTATCAATGAAATGACTAAGTGTTTAACTCTTTCATGACTATTCATAGTGTACTCTACTTGAATTTTAAATTTTCTTGGTGAATAATATGGACTCCTTAGCATTTTACTTCATTCTTCCACCTATTTTTAGTCTCTTCTTGTAGGGCATGTGAAGTGTTCAAGAGATGTTCATGGTTGAAGTGAGTAGTATATTCATTAAAGTCATCCAAGACCTCTTGTCTAGTCCTCTTAACCTTACACATCATCTATAACCCCACAATGTAATATTGATGCAAGAAGACATATATTTGAGAAAGTGTATGTTTTATTTGGTTTCTTGATCCTAAGTGTGAAATGTAAGTGGTTGGAAGTTGTCAAACTAATCTATTGTATCACTACTATAGCTTAGGTTTGATTTATGTTATTATTAACCCTTTTCCACCCCAAAAGTGTTAGTAGTAGGAACATGAGCTAAAATGATGCATCAAGGGGAGCTAGACCCTAATCTAGAGGTTCATCTCATAAGTTTTCTCACCCATAGCAAGTGAGATGTCCCAATTTTTCCACTTGGATTATAGACCTAGAAAACCTATTCTCATAGGGTGCATCCAAGTGATAATTTTTTTTGGTATGCCTAGTGGGTCTCTTTTTCCAATAGTTGGAGGATTTTTGGTGTTATCCTTCAATACATCAGCCTTGGGAGGAACTTTTATAAGCACCAATGGTGACTTTAAAACTGAATCCGATGGCTTAACAACCAATAATTCCATTTTAAAGTGGTTCATAATTTTTCCTATATCTTGGTTTCTAAATGATGCTTGCAAGGTTGGTCTTGATGTTTATTTTTTCCCTCTACAATTGGGTGAGACACTACAAGCTTTGTCTCTTCCCCTTCAAAGTGAGTAAGTACTTGGTCAACTAGATTTTGATCCCTACCAACCTTGTTTTGATCCTTATCAGGCCCAATATGATCCTTATCAATTCTAATATGACCTTATGTAGCCTTTTCATGAGTTTTATCAGCCCTATAATCAGTTTTCTCAATGTCTTATTTCTATTCAACCTAATCCTTTCTCCAATCAGCCCATTTCCACCTTCAAACACACTCTTTTAGGATATGAGAAATATATGCTAGATTTTGATACTCAAAGGGGATATGGTCAAAGTATTCCTAGTAATTAAATCCACCAAGTGAGAAATGCATTTGAGTTAGTTAATAGGTAGTGGGAACCTATTGAGAGAGCCAATTAGCAAAGGCTCACAAATGAGATTATATATGTGAGTGGCCTAGTGTCTTCTTTAGAGGACAGATTAGGAACTCATGAAAGTTAATCTTACCAAAACCATCATACTTTGTATGCACCTCCATAATTTTCATATCATCCATAAATGACTCCTACTCATAAGCCAAAATAAGTCTATCAAAGCCTCCCTTCTTCAAATTAGTTGGAGGATAAAGTTGAAACATGAAACCTTGTGTTTAAGACCCATCTTGATAGGTAGATTGAACATGCAAATATTGATTTAAAATAGTCCATGTTGGTATTAAAATAAGTGGAGCTTAGTCTTTCATTTCCCTCTCACATTACTTCTCCATTAACTCAAAAGGAGAGTTTTAGTCCAAAAGGCTCAAGCTAGAGTCAAATTGTGGAATCATGGGGAAAGAAGGAGGAACCAAATCTTGAAAAAGGACATGAAGTTGTAGATGAATTTGAAAATGGAGTTGATATTATTCAAAACTTTTTTACTCCACGTTAAGAGAATATTTCTAGTCCTAAGACCTTAAGTTGGAATAAGGTAGTGGAATCATGGGGAAATGAAGAGAAAAGCATTATCAAAGAAGTACAAGTTGAAGATGAAGTCAAACCTTTACAAGCACCTTATCAAAGAATTACAAGTTGAAGATGAAGTTAAACCTTTACAAGAACCTCCCACCCTTCCTCAATAAACCTCATATCTTTCATGAAAAACCTCTCATACCCCTCCTCATCATGATGATACATATGATCTCCAAGAGAGACTTTTCTAAGAGAATCTATCCAAGAAGATTGATGAATTAGAGTCAAGGATGAGGTTGCTTAGTCAAGGTGTGATAAAAGGTTTAGACCCAATAGAAGATCCTATGTCTAAACACACCCTATCTACACCTATTCAATAGAGTTATCAAGATATATGATGTGGATGAATTTTTAGTCAAATGGAAGGAAGAGAATCATTTGGTTTTATCCCAAGGTTTACCTCCTCTTCCCCATGAGCTTCTCAAAGAACACCCCACTCCTCATTCCCAATCTGACTTTGAGCTCTATCTCCCACCTCCACCAACAACTTCCTCTTATCTTCATCCTATAAACCTTTATCTTGATGGACCTATAGAAGAAGAGCCTAAAGATAATCACTTAGTAGAATCAAATGAGTAAGAGTAAGTTTAGCTAATAGCTAATCAAGATGACTTCATAACTGATTATGAGGAAGAAATTATCATAGAAAATTTCCTTGATCAATTAGAAGATAACTCATCAAATATTTCTTCCATACTTGAATTTATGCATACCCATGAAGGAGGTAATCAAGACTTCAAAGAATAAAACTCTACATGTGAGCATGTTACTATGAATGAATACTACAAGGTTGAAGAGGTAGTGGTATTAGGTGACCAAGGTAAAGAGCATAAGGATGATTGGCAACTACAAATAGAGCTCTTTCAAGAGCTTAAATAACTTTTAAAATTTGGAAATCAAGTGCATAATAAGGTAAGTGAGAAGCCTTCTATTTAATACAATTACCAAGAGTGGGAAGAGTTCTCAAAACTCCTTGATGAGCTAGGAGAGCTTGTAATAGAAAAGAGTCCCAGTCTTGTTGAGAACATCATGGAGAATAAGAATGGAGACCTTATTGAAAGACCACTTGAGGCTATAGTTGAAGGATCATTCAAATAAGTTTAGGATATTTGGGCACAAAGAGATTTCTTTTCCTTGATCAATTTACTTAGATTTACCTAGTTCTCATAGAGGATCATGCCAATGAAGTTGCAAAACATCATCAAAGAGTTGGAGGAAACAATTATAACGTTCAAGATGTTATATGCCTCATTCAACCCTTCTTACTACAAGACAATAAGAGTATCAATATTCCCCTTTGATCTAGGAGGGAAAGTATGTTTAGGTTCTTAGTTGTATATAGTAGTTTTCTTTTATTTCTCCTAAGTGCCTTGAGCACATGTGTATCTTGTGTGTGTTTGTCTTTATTTGTTATGTGTGTCCTTTTATTTTGTGTGTTTGAGGTAGTCACTAGTTATCTTGGTCAATGGGAAAGTCCCCTTATTTGTTTTAGTCCTTAGATGACTCCTAAACCCAATAAACTAATAAGGCTATTGGTTTAGTTAGTATAATAGGCATACTACCTGCATGAGTCACTAAATTATTGACCAAGTTTGAATTTATAGTCAAACTAGGGAACCTATAGGCAAAAAATTGATTTTTTTGGATCTATAGGGGGTTTAAATAGATTTTATAAGGTGTCAAAAGGGTCAGTTAATGTCATTGTTATACTACCTTTGGTTATTAGTTCTCTAGGTTTATTTATCATTTTTGGGTCATTTAGAGGTCATTTTAAATGCATTTAATGCTTTGTAGATTTTTTTTGGGGAAGTGTGAAAGTGTAAAAAGTTCATATCACGTGCCATGTGTCCTAAAGAGTTTGTATTATTTGTCCCTAACTGAAATTTAGTAGGTTGATAAAGAAGGATCATTTTTCCCTAAAAAAATGGAGTTATTGGGCACTTGTACAGACTTCCTAAGTCCATCATCAACCAAAAACGTGGTAAGAACAACTCTTCACCTTCCCACACTAATTTTCACATTTGGAATTTAAATAGAATTCAAAAAATATCTTCTATAACTCATTATCTCATTTTCTCCATTGGCATATAAGGATGGCTCAACTCAAATGTTCATTACAAGCCGTACAGTTAGAGTTGGAAGAAATTCTTTTGAAGGTGGATAGGGATTTGAGTCTAATCCACATACATAAAAATAAGTTGAAATTTGGTTCATCCTCCTTTACGAACAATCATAAATAGCTTAGGTAATTTTTTGAGAGTTTGCATTGAAGAGGGGGTCTCTTTTTTAATCAATTTCAAATTATCTTGCTTTTGATTGATGTATTTAGTTTTTTCAAGAGTTTTCCCATAGTTTACAATACATTCTAATGGTCTTCTTAGCTTTGGAGAGTTTAGATGTCCAAGAAAGCTTATTTTGGTCTTGTGAATGCTCCTAAACTAGTCTCTCTACTCTTGTGATTGTCTCAATCTTCATAAAAGGGATTTTCCACATTGACTGCAGGCATGAGTTGTGGTTTCAAGAGTTTGGATCCATGTATATTTGTTTAAGGGTGTTTGAACAAGTTTCTAACTCATACGATGAACAAATAATGCTCCACCTTAGTATGGTCAAGCCCTACTCAATTGTACACCTTTTTTATCAATGAAATGACTAATTGTTTACCTCTCTCATTACTATTCATAGTTTTATCTACTTGAATGTTTAATTTACTTAGTGAAGAATATGGATTCCTTAACATTGTACTTCATTATTTCACCTATTTTTAGTATCTTCTTGGAGGGCATGTGAAGTGTTCAAGAGATGTTCATAGTTGAAGTGAGTATTCTATTCATTAGAGTCATCCAAGACCTCTTGTCTAGTCCTCCTAACCTTACACATCATCTAGAATCCCATAATGTAATATTGATGCAAGAAGACATAGATTTGAGAAAGTGTATGTTTTAGTTGGTTTCTTGATCCTAAGTGTGAAATGCAAGTGGTTGGAAGTTATCAAACTAATCTAGTATATCAGCTCTATAGCTTAGGTTTGCTTTATGTTATTCTTAACCCTTTTCCACCCCAAAAGTTTTAGTAGTAGAAACATGAGCTCAAATGATATATCAAAGGGATCTATCCCCTAATATAGAGGTTCATCTCACAAGTTTAATCACCCATATCAAGTGAGATATCCCCATTTTTCCACTTAGATTAGAGGCCTAAAAAATCTTTTCTCATAGGGTGCATCCAAGTGACAACAACAAGTCTTTTTATGCCATTGTCATTCCTCTTAGTTGACCAAGTAGTCAAAATAGGCCAATTAGGCCTAGTATCCTAACTGTGTGTGTTTGGGAATCATAAAAATTTAAATATAATTTAAAAATAGATTAACTAGTGATATTTAGGTTTGAATCAAAGTCTCAAATCATAACATAGGTCTCTTTGTGTAGTTTATACCTATAAACTTTCCACACTAGGTGACTAGGTCACTTTATCCTTCACTTCTATAGACTATATGATTATAAGAGACTCACAAAGGCATTTACAAGCATATTATTGATAATATAGTGTCATAAGAAGGTGAAACAAGTGAAAAACAAACATTTCCAATGATTGGCATCATCCTAAATTGCCTTGTACCTATTTTCTACTATTTTTCCTCAAAAACCCTTTTTTCTAATAGGTTTGTATAGTTCCATACAACATGATACCATGGTGAAGACCCTCTCTAAGTTTACTTTATGGTTTAGATATTTTTTAGGCTATTCATTAGTGTTTAGGTACCAAGACATAATTTTTTCCAAAACTAGGTTTGCCTTAGAATTTTAGAGAGGTTTTTAAGGTCTAAGACTCTTCAAAATGATTCATAGAGTAAAGAATTCTAATGAAAAACTTATTGTCATGGATTTTAAGAAAACTGACCCCTTCAACTTCTCTGACCATTTAAAGTTCCCATGCAAAATACAAACTAAGATATGTATGTAAGGAAGTGAACTATGAGCTCTCTACAAGCATTCTAGACATGCTAATAGTCTTACAAAGGATTCATAAAATTGTTATCCTAAAACAAATTATTTTATCCATTAATCTTAAGTGTGTTAGAGTTCCTAACTTTCACTAATATCATTTTCCATAATTCTCCTTTTGGTGAAAGATATAAGCATCTAAATAAGCAACTTAAGCTGATTGTATACACTATGTGGTTTGAGTTAGTTATTAAGACTAATATGGCCTTTCTCATATTTTTTTATGATTTAAATAAACCTCATAATACCTTTAAACAAACTCTTACACCTTTTCATGGTGTCAAAATTTCTTATGAGAGTTTGAATATGTCTCAAGATGGTATAGGCCTTATAGGCTTCAAGATTAGCTTTAGGCTTGATAGGCCTCAATTAAGATTCAAGAGTCTAGGTGACTTATAGATGTTTTTATAGACTCAAAATAAACATAAAATATATTTATTACCTATTATCACCTTAAAAAATTACCCTTAGATACTCAAAATTCTTACTATATTCCTTTACTTCAAGTGGTTGCCTGTAGGTTACTCTACCAATCTATGTGCTTAGGAAAGATATAGGTCTAAATAGGATTATTTATTCCATGTGTTGATGTAAAAATCAAATTCACATGTTATACTCCTTAGGGCCTAACCACATCCCAAGATATTCATTTTACCAACATTTGTTCTCTACCTATCATGCATAATCAGGTTTAGGGTCTAGGTTTCATTAGGCTTGAGTAGCCCTAAGATTAGGTATTGGAGTTTTTAAGCCTTAAATTAAGGTTATAATATATTTAAAACATTAACACATCCATATCACTAACCTATCAACTATTATCAAACTTTCAATATCCATAAAGTATGCATCGTATCCAATCTTATATGAACAAGTTGGTTATAAGTCTACCTTCTTCAACTACCCCTCAATGACATATGACTTGAAATTTTGAGCATTAATTAATTCAAAGAGTATATTATAACTTACCATCAAATTTTATTTCACCACAAACCACTTCATGAAGTATGATCTCCTTGTCTTATTCTCAAACCTATAAATAGTTATTTCAGCCTCATGAATGACTATCAACAAATTGAGGTCTATCTAAAATTAAAAATAAATGTATCCACTATTAATATCACCTAAAGGATAGCATTATCACATTAACCTACTAAAAATTATTATTTTTTACCAATTTTAAAAACCAAAATACACCTTTATAGGTTCCAAAACCATAAATTCTCCCAAAACTATCAATATGTGTTTGACTGTGTCTATTGACTATGTGTGAATACGGTTTTGAGTCTACTTTTTACCATGTATCACACCATATCATTTAGACTCAACATAATTTGTAAATTATATTTCATGTCTATGATATAACTTTAGTGTCTTAATTATCTCATACTAGCCTTCTCTTTAGGCTTAACTACCTATCTAGAGTTTGTATCTTGTGTATGCCTCTAAGGAGTGACTTGACTATGTTTTATGCTTCTCTAAGATCATGAAATCGAATAAATTTCATGTTAATTCCTTATCACCTCTTCATATATACCATTATATTTTCCATCCAACCATGTAAATCTATACATTCATTCTCATCTCTAATCTTGTCTTTTACTATCTACAATCATGTACTAGTTGTAGACTACCATTTTCTATTTCTTAGTTTTACTATGGATGGAGAAAGAGATAACAGACCTTGAGAAGGTCATCAATATTCCTTTATAATATCTAACACTCATTGAGGATAACCAAACTCTCACCACCTCTCTTACACTACTTCTAATACATTATGCTTGATTGAGTTTTAGCCTTAGTGATTGTAGGTGAAAGTTTCACTCTTTGTATGGATCGAAGTGTCAAAAGATTTCTAAATCAATTACTAAGACTCTCTTGACTGATCAAGTGACCTAGCATGTTATTTCAGGTCTTTTATCATTATATTACTATAATTTGGTTAGGTCTTCATGGAAGAGACTCCCTTGAGGTGGTTGGTTATTGGTCTTAATCCAAAATATGTAACTATAGGCGTAGGGCATGTAGGTCTCTTTTTTATTATAATGCTACCATGCTAATTCATCAAGTCCTTAGTCATTAGCATTTTCAAAACATAACCCTTCCATTTTCACTATCTTGAGACCATCTGTAAAACCTCAAATCCCCTTAATTGAGGCCTCTTTCTTAAGCTACTACATTATTTTCTTGGTTGTCTATGTATATAAGCTGATTGAGTTTTGATCATGGTTGTAGATGAAGATTTAACATGGTTTAAGGTTTTAGAACACATCTTCATGACCATAATGATATCTTATAACCTAAGTGATATCAAAACATTGGATTCATGATATGGATATTGATA
This sequence comes from Torreya grandis, assembly GCA_037957365.1. Lineage (NCBI taxonomy): Eukaryota > Viridiplantae > Streptophyta > Pinopsida > Cupressales > Taxaceae > Torreya > Torreya grandis. The sequence goes on from JARHVA010004794.1 coordinate 77,234, forward strand.
AATATTGATATGTGTGTATGATGGGATATGTGGGAGATGGAAGATGAAGTGATAATATTACAATAATGATAAATGGTAGTGAAATGACTTATGAAGATGGAATAAACATGAGGGGATGGAAGTGAAACATGAATCCAATCTCACAACAATCTAAAGGGATCCTAGAGAAGCATAGCCATATGCCATACAATATACAATAATTTAGAGTGTCTCAAAGTAACATACATAGTGCAAAAAGAAACCTAGGACTCTATAAACAACCTTAACATATGCTAAGTGAGACTTTGAGGGTGTCTGAAGACTAATTAGTGATTTATAGGCTATGAAGGTTTGATGAACCTTGAGAAACCTTAAATAAAGAGACATGATCATGAATATAACATCTCAGATAGAATATGGTATACTTGATCACTTGAATCACCCATTACATTATACTTTCATTCAAACTATTAATAGACTACAGATTTGGTAGTTAATTTGTCTTATTTAGATCTAGAGATTCACATGTGTGGAATGAGGATTTTTAATGATATGGGAAGGTGAATTAGAGTCTTCAAAACTCACTAAAATTTCCTCTTTCTATCACCATGCACAAGATAAGAGAAAACTTAGAAAATTAGTAACATGCCTGAATGAAGAATGCATTATAAGTGACTTACCTTATTAATGATGGTTAATAAAGGAGAGAGAACCAAACTAAAAAAAATCCAAAAGATGGAAGATATCTAATTTCCCTTCCTCTACCCAAAATTATAGATCTTGATATTCTCTCTCATGGTTATACTTTTTGAAAACGTGAAGGGCTCTCTCAAGCTACAAAGGAGATTGATGGATTAAGAGAACTATTTTTGAGCCTTCATGGAACCTTATTTACATTAAACTTCATTAAAACACCTGCCATGAATCCACCTTCAAACTCATAACCTCCCCTATATAAAAAAATTTTTACAAGTCCATACATTCTACAAGAAACACATGAAAATACTCTTTATCCTACATTTTCTCCATACTTTAAGATTTGAACCACAATTTTAGGGGAAAATGAGGAAGAGTACAAGTAAAAATGCATATTCAAATAATTAATAAGTTTTTGAGATCAAATTATAGGCATATTTCACATGTGGGAGCTCTTTTGAACATTAAAACACCCTTAAGGCTTGTAGAAAGGACATTTTAAAAGCATACTCATTTGACTAGATTAATAAATTGATTAAGAGGGTGATTAGAGATATTATGGATGCTTTAGTGGTAGTTTGAGGTCAAAAATTGTCATATAAAGGCCAAAACCTTCACTTCTAATCAACATACATATAGTCTCAAAAGAAGATTGCTAATGGATATCATGAAAAGTAACTTATAACTTATTACAAGTTCTCCATAATGATTTTATGTATCTTCACCACATTTAAAAGATTATAGTCACCCCCATACCTCTAATATATTGAATATACCAAAGAAACTCATAGTGAGTTATCAGCTGTCACTTATCATACATATCCACAAATGCTCTCTAGCTCATAAAATCACTTCAATCCATGGTAAAATAACCTCCAAACATACTTAACACCATGAGGATAACTAATACCATTTTAAAAGAGGTATGAAAATGAGTATAAAATGAGACCTAATCCTTTTAAAAGACATTCAATGACATCATGATGATTAAGAACATCACTTAGGGACCCAAGATAACTATGACATATGGTGATCACAAATAGACTCAATGACACCTCTAATAGTTTTGAATGAGTTCAAGAAGTATTTTTGGAGACATAATCACTTAGGAAAGTGTATGTGATGGGAAATGCAACATTTCTACAAATCAATCCTAGATGTGAGAAGATAGATCCTACTTACAATTCTGATTGGGGATACATTAGATAATCAGGGTCATGACCAATATATATCTTCTAGACCTAATCAAGGGATATTTTACCATAAAATAATATTAATATGGTGGGTTCCAAAGCTTATAGTCAATCAAAGCTATATAATAACCCTAACTAGGTCTTATGTTTTCATTTTCACTAAACTAATAAGTAAAGTAAAAATCTAATCTAGTGCTCACCAAAGCTTGCAGCACAAAGTGGGGGAAATAAAAAATAAAATTAAACATGCATAGAATACATATACTCACATCAATGTCTATGGAACATTAATCCATATAATATAAGTGCAAATGCATATCTATCTACTCTTACAAAGAAGGAGAAAAATTAGGAATACTTGCCTTTGAAGATGAACCTATCAAACCTCAATCTCTCTTTTGGCCAAGGTGATTTGTAAGAGATTGTTATGGTTTGTAAGGATGACAAGGATAAATCAGATCTAGGCTATAAAAATTATCAATGCATCTAAAAGACTTATTCACAAGATAAAATTTTTATCTCCAAAGAAAGTATGAAACCCTAAGCTTGCTCCTCAAGTAGAATGGTGGATAAGTAGATGCACAATATATCTTACTTATTCTTATTTTATTTTATAAATGGAAAAATTATGGTGTTTATATAGGTGGATCTAACCCTAAACCCTTACAAAAATTTTGACCAATAAGGTCAACCTAGTTGACATAGTATTGTAATTGACAAAACTAATTAGGTCACATACTAGGTCAGCTAGGGGCTAACCTAGTCCTTAATAATTTTTTTCAATAAGGATATAAGGTAGATGTTGTCGACATAGTCATGTAAACTATAAAAAAGGGGTTTAGGTTAGGGAAATGGTTAATGAAGGTGGAAATTGACTAGAGGATTGTGAAAAATAGGAGACAAAGCTTAGGGGAATGTTTTTAGGAGACAAGTGTGTAGATAAAAAGTGGTAAAAGGGATAATAATCCTACAAAACACCAATGTTCTACCCACCCATTTCATATTATACCCCTTAGGGTATGCACTCAAAGAGATTGAGACTCGATGGGTTCTTTAAAGATAAAGAACATCAATAATTGATAAAAGTTTGAAAATATTATGTGTATACATATGCTCCACTGAAAGCTCAACATGTGCCATGTAGGTATAATAGGGGATGGTGTTTTGAGAAAAAAACATGATGACACATAAAATTTATGATAAACAAAGTGTAGTACTAATAAAATAAGATAAATGAAATGACATGACATGATTTAAAAACACATACATTTTCTTACCTTAGTATTGTAGATAAAGGAGATGTGAGAGATGTGAAGGTGTTGAATGTGAGGAACATTAAGTGAACCTATAGAGATTAGAAAAAAATCAAAAAAAATTACAACATAGGTACATAAAAGTTAGAAATATTCTTTAGGACATCAATATTCTATAACATTTTATGGTTTGGAAAAAGAGTTAGTAGAAATAAAGATATGATCAAAACAAGGAATCTAATGAGAAATTTTTGAAGGGTAAATAATTTTAAATAGTAAATATAAATAGAGTGAAAAGGAATTCATTTGTTATCATTTACTATTTTGAGAAAAATAGAGCTCTGAGAGACCTAGTAAGATCCTAAAGAGCCAAGATGGTGAGGAGATGACAACTGAGATGGGGAGGATGTATAATAGCCGTAGTGAGTGAAAATAGGTAAGTAATTAAAAATTTCAAAATTTTGAAAATTATTATTTGAAATTGAGTATTTTATAGAAATTTGACAATGAGGTAAAATCTAAATACTAGAATGAACCCAAGGAAATTTTTAGGGACATTAGGGGTCAAATAGGATATTAGATAGGAAAGATTTAGAGTAATAAATGCCTAAGGCATTTATTGTAATTAGTTAAAAAGTCATTAAATTGAATAATCAAGGTTGACCATGTCAAATTGGTTTATAGAAGACCAAGATTTTAGTGGGTTGTCTTAGTAGTACATGGTTGACTTAGTTTGTTAAGGAAGGGGGATGACATAATACTATATGACTGACTTAGTTGTTTCTAAAGTGGCTGATATAGTACTACTGAGTAGAAAGAAGGTTGAATTAGTTAGTTAAGTCAAAAGGTGTTTGAATTAGTACTATATGGATGAATTACTTATTTCTTAAGTGGTTGATATAGTATTGCAATGTTAAAAAGGGATGATAGATTATTATTAAGCCATAGGGTGGCCAATTTAGTATTAAAAAGGATGATGTAGTTTGAAAATATGTTAATCTGATAAAAAATGAATAAATTAAATCAAATTAGTTTATTTTTATGAAACTTGAAAGAATATATTTTTATTATGAGCCACATGAAGATCTAATACATCCTTTATTGTTTGATATTTTATAAATACACCAAATATTTTTGGTTGATGTTTTATGGCTATCAAATTTATTGGAGTGCTTGATGGATGTGGACAAAGTTATAGTAGTTGTGTTGGGATTGGGAAGTATCATGGAGATGAGGCATATCCCAATGAGTACTAATATTGTGGCCATGTTATTTAGAGTATGAGATCATTTTACCAACACATTTAGATGGGTGGTGGATGGGGATACCATAAAGGTAGGTATCACATTGGAGGATGTCCTTGCATTGCTTAGACTTCTTATAGCAGGACACTGGTGATCACAAGGGCATAAAATTATTAGGAAGAGAGATAAGCACTAGTTTGGTAGGCAATATGCTTAGATAGGATATACCTAAGATATAGAGTGACCTATTTTATGTGTATATTACATAGATCATATATATCTAGAATAATATGATAAGACTTATGATAACACACATATTGTGTCACAAGTCAAATGGCAAGGTACTGATACATGCAATAACCTTATATCAATCCATATTGGATCAAGAGGAACTCTATGACTTAGGGTCTATCATCTAGGTTTAGCTCACACATGATATATATGGGATGTTGTCTACAGGGTAAAAGACTATGGGGCTAGTGGTATTACTGAGTGTCTAGATATATGAGAAGTTTACAATATATCATCTAGTTGGGTTACCTTATGTGGTTGATGATTGGTTACCTTTGGTGGTGAGATAGAGATAGGATCAAGTGGCATAGGCCATGTCCCACATGTCAATGCTATAAATAGTCACACAAGGAGAGATTGTGTGGCATCCTTATGCACATATTGTGACTATTTGGCCAATTTGGGTGACTATGGCACCAAGTCTATCACATGTGTAGATAATGGGCCATTATACCCAGTGGGTAGAGCTATATCTAGTGACACACTTGCCAAGATAGTTTGTACTCCCATACCTAATGGATCTTATAATAGTGCCCACATTTTTGGCATATGTGAGATATCCAAGGGGGAGAGGAGGAAGAGCACCCATCAAGAGACTGGAGATTATATCATGGCATGTGAGACCATAAACTAGTCAAATGCAATAGTTAGTAGCTAAAAGAGGAGAGGCATGGATGTGGATGTAGGGGTGTATAAGGTACCATATTTAACACCATAGTAGGAGTATTTATCACCTTAGTCATACCAATGATGGATATGCCAATAGTGGGATCAGGTATAGAGGGTGGTTATCTAAGATGACCCATCAATCAGTCTATGGTATAGATGGTCTATAAATTCACCACTGAGGAGAGGTTTGAGATGTGCACATGTGGTGAATCCATGATTTTATTTGATTGGGAGGCATCCCAAAAATGAGGTTCTTAGGGGATGAGCTCATGGAGAGATCATGCTCGATAGATGAGAAAATGAGGAGATGGTGGTTGGTGACATCAGGATGGGTAATAAATGATTATGATTTTTAATTATTGAGATAGAATAAAAGTTGTATATGATTTTACATAGATAGATTTTTAGATGTATATGTGATATAATACCTATTTGGTTTGAATTTTATAGATCTTATGAATGAGGACATCATATGGGGATACCTAGTTATGGGAGCACATCATGATATTTTAGATGAGGTGTTGACACCATACAACCCCACCACACTAGATGATCCTATGGTACCATTCATCTTAGCTCAGTTTGGCTAGTTTAGACTGGTGGGGGAAGTTGTAAGGTAATTATAGGTATGTGGAGATGGATTATAGACATCAAAAAGGGTGAGAGTAAGAGAGGTAAAGGCTTGGTAGGCCTTATCTTAGAGAGAGCCATGCATATGGCTACCACTATCTATGATAGGTACATGCCCCGGTGGCCAACCTACAAGGACCAAGTTTGAGATCTTGTGCAGACTCATTAAATTACACTATTCAAAGGGTATAGTCTAAGGAATCTATGGGTAGCATGGTTAGGTCATGAGATATACATGATGGGGCTCATCTATAGAGCTAGATCAATGTATTTTTGTATTATTTGTATTTAAACACATGAAATATATAAAGATATTATATTTTGATAGTTAGATGTTGATCTTATGGGTTATATTTTAGTTATGGTTGTGGATGCATAGATATACTTCATTATAGCATATGTATTTTTATTTTATTGTATATGTTATAAGAAATATATGTGTGGTGTTTTATTTTCTATCATTATGTAGTACACATGTATGGTTAAAAAGAAATAGGCAAAAAGACTTGGAAAAGTATAATTAATCAAAAACAAATGCACTGCACACTATATCATGATGGGAAATGTGTAATAAAAAAATATGACTAAGTATAGTAAACCAAAAAGTTGTAAACAAGAGGGAAAAATATTTTTAAACCATGCAAAATATTGTCACCAAATTAAAACAAGTAAAATCACACTAAATCACATTAGGAAGTATGAAAATAATGTAATAAATGGGAAGTATGTGAAAGATTAATTGTATAAAAAGAAATCAATTAAGTCATTCAATCATACTAAATCACATTGGGAAGTATGAAAGAGAAACAAAATTGGAAAAATGGTCTTAAATTAATCACACTATTTTAAGTTGGGAAGTATGAAAAACTTAAGAAAAGTGGTTGGATTCTTACATGCAATCATAAAATAAGAAGATAAAAGTGAAAAATTAATTAATTAAGTATAAAACATACTAAATCAATATGGTAAGTATATCAATGACATGTGACTCATAATCAATCACATCTTATCTCATATTTGACACATGTAATTTTATTATGACTTGGATATTGAAAATTTTTGAGAGGAAGGCTAGGTCCTATCCATGGTCTTACACTGTAACTCATAAAGGGAACACAAATGAGGTGGAAATGATGTGAAAATATGGTAAAAGGGTATCTTTGGTATGGTAATGTAAAACATTTTTATTAATTGATGAGGAAGGCCAGGTCCTATCCGTGGTCTTACAATGGAGCTCACAAATGGAATCCCTAGGGGAGTGATCAATGGACAAAACAATATTTCTCAAGGGGAAATATTAGGATTATATAGAGTGAAAAAGGTAATGTAAGAAACATAACATAATAATCTTATGATAAGATCTTAGGAGACATAAGGCACACTAAGGACATGAAAAGACATTAAGTGACAAGTGCCCATCAATATAAAAAGGATACCTATTCACAATAAGCACAAATTTGTGTAGAAAAATAAGTGTGGTACTAAGATAAACTCATGTTGGAGGGTTTAAACAAGAAAATTAAATTGGACCTACCTTCTCATAACATGTTCCCCATGCTTCAGGACCCCTTACAGATTCATCGATCTACTACAAAGATTGGGTACTTGCATGAGAAAGTAGGTAGCACTAATATTTTTATAGTCTCCTTTTCTAATCTACTATCCTATTTTACCCCAATGGACCTCACATATATCATGAGGCCAAATGTGGAGTTTGAGCTTTGATTTGAAAGAGGAGATGTGCTTAGAATCACATCTTTTAGTGTGATTTTAATTTTTAATATTTTTTAATGTTACCTTTTTAGATCATTGTCTTTTGTTAAATGATTTGGATTTTGAATATTTTATGGATTTTAATATTTTTCCTCCATATAGAATTATAATGAGCAATCATGAGAGATATAATGATACACATGAATGAGATTTAGGCTTTAGCTGAAGGAAGCTAAGTATCCAAATATATGATTGACTAGAAAACTTAGGCTTAAGTATGAACCAATATGTTTTTTAAGTCTCAACCATGTGTATGCTTAGTTTGTGAAAGGGAATAAAGGAAAATATGGAGATATCCAAAGTGGAATAGTAAAAGGAGATTGTAATGAGATGAATCGTTTGCTAACTAATGACATGGTAAATGAGGAATGACTAAAGGGAGTGAGGTTTTTATAACTAAGTCATAATAATCATCATCCATGATTACAGAGATAATATAGAAAATAATCATAAAAAAGAACAAGGTAATCATAGATAATGATCCCAATAAGAACAAGTATGTAATCATAAAAAAGTATCCATAGGATAACATAAGAAGAATAATGACATCATAAGCAACATGTAGTGAAAAACAAAAGTCACCATGTAAGATAGATAAGAATCTCACATAATTTTAGATGATAAAAATAGATAAATGTAAAGTTAGAGCACATGTCTAAACAAAATGAGAAAACAAGTACTGATATATTTGTCCACACACATTATCCATAACATTTAATAAGTCTTTATGAAGCTAAACTTAGAATTCAACCAAATTCCCATTGATCTTCAAGGAAAGTTGATAAAATATTTCATGTTAAATCTCCTTGATAGAAAATGTAGGAATGCTTAAGGAGCATGTAGGGGATTCTCAAGATAAGACATGGAAATTATTGATACAAGCAATGAAGGGTTCACTAGTGGGGAATATGCCACTAGGGAAGGAGTCACTAGTGGAGAGGGATTCATGGGTGAGGGAAGGTCCATAGGTGAGGGAATCATAGGTGGAGAAATAGTAGTTAGAGAAGGGGCCACAGATGGTGGAGCCATATGATAATAAGGGGAAGCATTATTATGAGTGTGACCTATGGGAGGAAAGGTAGTAGGTGTATGAATGGTTATGAGGTGTTCCTTAATATGCTACTAAAAAGAGGAGGATCATCTACATTGAGCAAAATTCCATCAAGTATCATAGAATAAATTGGGAATTTGAGGGAAAGAGAGGTGTCCATTATTTCTTAAACATGTATGGATAGCTATTTGCACTATTGTAAAATTCTATCTTTTTATCAGGATAAGGTGGTTTTGTGTCCCATTATAGGAGGATGTGAGATGTTCATTTCAAACAAAATATACATAAGATGATTATAATGATATAGAGAGGTACGCATAAGTTAAATAAATGGGATCTGATATGGGATATTAGTGAGTTCCATGATAGGATCCCATTCATCATAACCCATAAGAGGATTTTTGGAAAAAGGTGCGTAGTGTTGAAGGATGTCCTCAAAAGGATGAGCCAAAGTGCATGTGAATTTATGTTTATAAGATACAGGAGGTATAATTGGAGGACACATTTATTTATTGTCTTGAGAAGATGACCTAGTTGATGTACATTTTGTTTGAGAAGAAGTGTTGATAGAATTTTGAATATCGTTGGTTATAGGTAAAATGGTTGGATAAATGGTATGAGAAGTGTTATCCCAAGGTAGGTGTTGGAATAGGTTCATTAAAATATATAATCTCTTCTTGCCCCAAATTTATTAAGTGAGTTGTAGAAGAATCTTGGATAACATGAAATGTGTGAGGTAATTAAGGGGTGTAGATAGGATGAGGATCAAGGAAGGAAAACACCCTTTTCGTATTAGTTATATTGACCACATTATTTTAAAAATTTGGATCAAGAAGACTATCAACAATATTGGTAAAAGGGGTATGCTTGTCTTTGTTATCTTGGTGATTTGGAAGAGGATCTTTATAAATGGCCAAATGAGCATTATCCCAGTTGAAAGATTGAGATTTTATTTGTGTTTTATAGGATTTTAAGGTAATGTCATATGACTTTTTACATTTATGAATGATAAAATCATGATCAAAATTAGGACCGAGAAGGAAACCCATAGCCAAATTATGAAGTTGTCTACAAGTCTCATGAGAATGACCCCAACTAGCATGAAACCAACAAATTTTAGTAGGATTGTAACAAGATTTCATGGGATGAATGAGATCAAGTTCTCATGGAAGAGGCCTTGGTAGACATTTTTTAAATTTTACTAAGGATAAAGGTTTATGAACATTGATGTTATTATTTAAATATAAATGAGGATTATTGATGTAGTTGGGAGGTAAAGCTTATTCTAGAGTCTAGTTAGGAACAATCGATTGAATAGTATGAATGGAAGAGCTGGTGACACCATCATTAGTATCATGAAGATTATTATTCTTGATTAACATGTGAGTACCCATACAAGGTTGGGATGGCTCAAATTGATGCATGAGGAAATCTTGACACTTGGATCTGTTAATGGCATCTTCTAAAGTACGTAAAGAGAGAGTCTAGACCTAATATTACAACTTGGGAAAAATAACATTGGTAATCAAATGAAATAAGTTGTCATATTCCATATTATTTTCACATTTTTTAGACAAATTCTTCCATTGTTTGATGAAATATTGTGTGGTTTTAGTCTTAAGTTGATTATAATTGATAAAATGGGCCAAGGTATTCTTGAGGAGATCACTAGTTTGGAACTATTAGACTAGAGCATTAACTAAATATTCCAAACTAGTGATGGAATGGGAATTGGGTTAGTTGTACCAATATAAATCATCACCCATGAGAGTCTTTAATAATAGTTTGGTAGCAAAAAAAGTATTTAACTTGACCTAGTCTTTATATAGATTTACAAATGTTCTTAAGTGGAGAGTAAGATCAGTTGACCCATTGTAAGTAATGGTAGGGGTGATACCTCCTATATAAATATTAGAAATTTGAGATGTAAGAAGATAATTTTGAATATGTTTTATTTTTTTGTTAATAAGGGGAGGTTGAGTGATAATATTTCCATGGGAATCTTGAAGAGGAGGTGAGGGAACATTTTGGTGATGCATGCCCCTTGGAATCTATTGAGGGTGAGTTTGAAGATGGATGAGATGATTTTGAATTTACATCATTTTATTTGCATTATTATCTTTTAAGTCATTCATTTGATTAATATTTTTAATATGATTTGATGGGTTTGAATTTTTTTATCGTCATTATTTGAAGCATTAGAATAGTAGTGGCTTGGGAATCACTATGGGTGTTAGTAGTATCTTGAGAAGAATTATTGTTAAGTGAGGCACTAGTGGCATAATTTTATTGTGTGGAAAAATATGTACTAGTAGAGGGATGGGAAGAAGAATCACTAGATGCATGATTACCATGGGTATAAAATGATGTACTAGTGGAATAATTGATGAGGGTGGGTTTAAAAAGAGGCCCACTAGATGTAGAACCTACCATGTTAGTAGATATACTAGGCATGGAGGTGGAAGAATTTAAAGAGGAATATGTCATGGTATGAGAAGGGTTAAAAATAAAGGGAAGAGGTTGAGAGGAAAATAATACACTATCCCAAAATCCATGTGAGAATGTGGGAGAAGGTGAATGGGGTTCCTCAACTTGACCACTTATCATGAGATGGTAAATAGTAGAAGGATCTTTTCATCAATGTTGAGGAAATTTATTGATGAAGAAGATAAATTATGGTGTATAGTCTAATTTAGTTTGATCTTCAAATGAGAAGACATTATTGTGAAGAGGAATGAGGAGGGGTCCCATAGTTTGTAGTGTGAGTGGCTACATGCACATTATTTTCATCTAGGGTAGGACCCATAAGTTGATTATGGGAGAACCTATTGGGGTTGGTAAGAATCATCACATTTGTTGAATTCAACTCAGTTTTATCTTCAAATAAGAATTTCAAGATGAAGGAGAAAGATCAAGGAAGGAAAATCTAATGCAAAATTAAAGAGATAGGAAGGATACAAATTCAACCAGATTGATTGTGTTCTACAATCTAAGAGACTAAAAAGAGTATAGGGTCAACTAGTTTGACCAAGTATAATTGGATAGAAGGCAAAAGAGTACAAATTCAACCAAGTTAATTGAGACTATAAAAAAGGAAAAATATATTCTAATAAGGATACATATTCAACCAATTCAACTTAGTACTATAACATGATTGGCAAAAAAGAGTATTGGGTTGACCAAGTTGACTCAATAATGCAATCAAGGGAAAAAAATAGTCTATAAGAGACTATTTTGAACATAATGATAGTGTGCTAAAAATAATAAAATATTTTGGAAATATAATTTGAATCAAGAAATGTAATTGAACCCATAAATAACTAGATTAATGAGAATGATCTAATTGTCACATAACACAAAACCTTGTACAGACACTGGCCAATGCAAGTTTTTGCAATACAACATACAATGAGCAAAGAAAAAATAATCAACTAAAATGTAATGCTAACTAAGTGATCATCATGAGTGTTATTATATTATTATAAAGTGTTAATTTAAGTGTTATGGGGAAGTTGACTGAAAATAGGGAACTAGAAAGTAATCTATAGATGGTTTTAGGATGTTTGGGTTGAAATGGATCTATGTTAGCAATGGTATTGACTTGGTATTGGGGCATACCACCTCACTTCACAATCCCATAGAAATAAGGGTGGCATGTGGTTTTCTAATATATACCATTAACCATGTGTTTATACTTGGCCAGAAAACAAACTTAGCTTCCCTCTTAGTGATGAAATCTAACTAAGTAGGACTTGGGAAGACAAATGTTAAATGCATTTTGAAATTTTTGTGATTTAGTAGTGTGTGCAAAAAGAAAAAATTAGTGAAACTAAATGGTATATTAAAAAATCACCTAATTAGACTATGTGAGCTACTCTACGCATGAAAACAACTAGAAATGTAAGTGTGAATTAATTACTATCATATAGTTGTTAATTCCTAAATTAAGAATGGTACAGAGTTAGTTCAAATGAGACTATATGCAAAGACTACAAAATAGAGTTGATAGGGTCACTACTATTCTATAGAAGCAAGAGTCCTTAAGAACTAAGTCGAATAGGTTGACTTAGTCTTTTAGATAATATATAGGCTACACAACTAAGTTGACCAAGTCAATTTAGTTTGATATAGGATTGTATTTTTAAAGATTGCAAACTTACACAAAATAGAATAGTAATGAATTGAAATAGAGAGAAAGAAAGGAACCTTGGTGGGTTAGAAGATGTTGAGGATTAAATTTTTTTTGTTGAAATATATGGAATTTTGGTTGTAAGTTCTACCAACTATGTTGACTAGGTTGACCTAGTTTTGTGAAACCCTATTTTCTTAAGCATGTTAAGATGACTAAGTTGACCTAGTTGATTTAGTTTTTTATCTATATGTTAATTATAATACTAAGTCAACCTATTCAACCTAGTCTACTATTCTAGATGTTGAGTAGGAGATTAAGTTACTATGTCAACCTTCTTTATCTAGTAACCTATATCTGATGAAGACCTACATATAAATAACATAGTCATTTTGATGCGAATGTGTGTTAAACCTACACACATAAGTTATAATTATACTATCCTAGTCAACCTAGTATCAAAAATATAGAAAAATAATAAAATGATAAAAATGAAAAGCATGAAAGAGAACCAACAAGGGTTAGATTCACATCAATTTCACTAAAATGTATGCAATGGTAAATGCATCATATCTACAAATCAATCCTAGCTCAGAGAAGATAGATCCTACTTATACTTATAATTGGGGATATATTAGATAACTGGGGTCATACCTAATAAAGGGATCTCTTACCATAATAATATCACTAAGGAGGGTTACAAAACCTCCAGTCAAGTAAAACTATGCAATAACCCTAACTAGGTCCTATGCTTTCATATTGACTAAACTAATAACAAGTAAATTAAAAATATAATCTAGTGCTCACCAAAGATTGTGGCACAAAGTGGGGGTAATAAATAATAAAATTAAACATGCGTATAAGACATATACTCACACCAATGTACATGAAATATTAATTTATGGAAGAGAAGTACAAATGTATATCTATATACTATTACAAAGGAGGAACAAAGTTATGAATACTTTCCTTTGAAGACGAACCCATCAAGCCTCAATATCTACCTTAGACAAGGTGATTCATAAGATGTTGTTGTGGTATATAAGGATGACAAGGATAAATCAGCTCTAGGATACATAACCTATCAATGCATCCAAAAGAATTCTCTAGAAGACAAAATTTATATGTCTAAAGAATGTATGAAACCCTAAGTTTACTCCTCAAGTATAATGGTGGATAAGTAGATGCACAATATATACTAATTTTTATTTTATTTTATAAATGGAAAAATTATTATGTTTATATAGGTAGATCTAACCCTAAACCCTTATGAAATTTTTAGCTGATAAGTTTGACCTGGTCAACCTAGTATTGTAATTGGCAAAAACTAACTAGGTCATAGACTAGGTTAGCCAGGGTTTGACTTAGTCCCTAATAATTTTTATCACTAAGGATACAAGGTTGATGTGGCTTACATAGTCATGTAAACTATCAAAAATGTGTTTAGGGTAGGGAAAGGGATAATGAAGGTAGACAATGACTAAAGGAGTGTGCAAAATAGGAGACAAAGCTTAAGGGAATGGTTTTAAGAAAAAAGTGTGTATATAGCAAGTGGAAAAAGGGAAAATAATCCTTTGAAGCATAAATTATCCACCCACCCCTTTCTTGGTGCACCCCTTAGGGTGTGCACTCAGAGAGATTGAGATTCAATATGTTCTTACAAGAAAAAGAGCATCAATAATTGATAGAAGTTGTAAAATATTATGTGTATATAAATAGCACCATGTAGAGTCCTAGGTGAGTGTTATGAAAAGTTTTTAGTTTTAGGGGTTGTAATTTGGCCTTGGTAGCCCAAATTTCCAAAAAAAATGGTGACTCACAAGGGTTGACCAGCTTGTTGGTAAAGAGAACCCTCTAAATTTTCATGATAATGACAATTTTAAAACATAGTAACATGGTTTAGATGATGACCTTAAACTGCCATATATATTTTATACTTTGTGACACCTTATAAATTTTAAAAAAAAAACATGACTCAACAAAATAAAATAAAATAAATACACATAAACTAAGAAGTACACCTAAAGTAAAGAAATAAACAAATAAAGACAAATAAAGCAACAAGGTAACAAACTACTTGTGTTGACCATTTATTGAGATAAAATACAAATAAACTAAAACAACTATCCTGAGATCAAATCTTTTCTCTCGGATCAAATAGGAAAATTGATTGACCACTATGGCATCATGAAGTCTGATTTCCACATCTTGATAATGCCACTTACAACTAGGAGCACCATCATGTTCATGGCCTTTTGGCAAAGAATCTAGGCCTTTTTATTCTACCCCTAGGTGAATGGGTTATACATGTGAGTCCAACACCCAATCACACTATTCCCATATCTATCTAATTTTTAAGAATAATGCTAATTCAAGCTTAGTCATGGGCTACAAAAGGTATACCATATATTGGTTGATGATTTCACTCTACTCCATATGGACATATTTAACTTCATTAGGCATTCTAAAGAACAAGAAATATTCACTTGGTTTGTGTTTAGAACTATCAACTTGATGTACCACCTCAACAAACATTTCATCATCTTATACCTAGTCTTCTTATGGACAAAACATGATAGGGTTAGTAGTTGATTGGTCTTCAACATGTTGTATAGGAAGTGTGAGTCCTTGAAGGGCTTGATATTTATTATAAAGGATCATATATTACCTCTAAATCTCATTATTGTTACCTTGACACTCATCTTCATTGGTTGGACTGCACTTGTCTATTGTAACTACTACAAGTTATTGAGGACTATCATGATGGAAGACAACTACCATGTGACCATGAGTTATTTAGAAACATCTTTCTCAAATTAAACTTCTTTATATTGTGTCTAATCTTGTACTTACAACTCATCCTTTTTGCATTATGAAATATTTAGTGATGTTTATCCTTGCCAAGAGGTGTCCCAATGATGATTTCCTTTTCTTGATAACTAAAGACACTCTCATCTTCAATCTCTATATCTAGTTATTTTTCATTTGTCTCATGGATTGGCATGGTGTACCATTGGAAAAGGTCAAAAATATGATACAAATCCAATGGTGTTGCCATGGATGCTTTTTTCCCTTAGTTTTTCATCCTTAACAACCATCACTTCCTCTCTCTATTACATATTATCTTGAATAGATTTACATTAAGGTAAGGCCTTGGAATTTTAAGGAGGGAGGGGTGGGAACTAAGTGATCACATGCTTGTTTTCCACTATGATATTTGTGCTTATGATTGATTGATCCTCTTTTCCCCTTAACTATTGCATTTATTTCCAAGTTATAAACTTTGGTTTAGGAACCTCTTAAATTGTAGGTATTTTAGCTTTGGGCATGATTGGATGGACCTCCTACTGGGATGGATTAATTTTTTAGATGCCACTGACTAGTATAGTAATTAGTTTACAAGTTCAACTTTTTTAGCAAGTTGAGCCTCAAAATAAAGCACCATCTCATTGCATATCACTTCTTGATGATCAAAATATGAAGGTCTTTGCATAACCTATTATGAAACATGTAACTCATCCTTATAAAGACACACTTCTCCCTTATTTTAAAATATCTCTTGGATAGACCTCCAAGTAGGAAAGGTTAGCAAGGCTTGTGAGGAATGTTGAGATATATGACACATATTTTTTTGAGACTCCTTAGGGGGGAAAGTAGTTTAATGGAGGATTGATGTGGAATAAAGGAGGGAACATGCTATTATTAGGATTGGACTTATTTCTCATGGAATACAAACTTCTCCTCGATTCTTGAAACTAAACTACCTATGTCAAGCATATCATTGCTAACCTTTGAATGGCCTTGTCTTATGAAAGATGCCCACTCTTCTTTAGCTTGCTACAATGAAGCTATCATGCCCTCAATCTCATGCCTAATGATTTATTGTCTATATCTTCTTTTTGTGTCAATTCTCACTATGTTCTTTTCATAATCAAATAAGGTTTTTTTAAAGCTTGATGTGGATTATCTTAGAACTTGGTTAAGCTGATTATAAATGTCATGAGGTTTCCAAGGTTGATTAGTTTGATAAGAAGGCTAACAAGGAGGTGAATGAGGTTCAAAAAGAGGGATAGAGTAGTGAATTTAGTATTGAAAAGGATTATAGGCCTGATAAGGGATCTCATATTGTTGATAAAGGTGAATGTATGGATTATAGGGGTCAGCATAGGATTGATAAGGATCATGATGGACTGAGGATAGATCATAGGGGTATTGATAATGAAGTGAATGATAGGAATCTAACCTATATGTAGCCATATATCATCACAAGAAAAATGAAAATCAATGTAACTATGAACAAAAATTGCTCATACCTTTGAAATGATGACCAAGATGAGTGCTTGAAGCTACTTTTGAAGACCAAGATGCTAATGTGAATGCTCCAATAATTGAATATATCCCATTGGGCATGTTAGAACTATTAGCAAGCCAGGTTGTACCCTATTGAAGGAGTTTGTTCAATCCTTCTTAAAAATTGGACTAATATGGGAATGGTTTAAAGGTTATGGGTTAACTTATAACTAGACTAAGCCTCTAGATTATTGGGATAACTCCTCTAGGACATCACTTGTGTCTTAATTTACTAAAACCTACTACTATTAGTGTGAAAAGGGTTAGAAAGTGTAGAAAATAAACCTAATATAAGGGATGGTGATGCACCTATATTGATTATCCACTCAAATTTAACTCAAATAAACACTAGTAAGTAATATAATGATTGAATCCTACAACTCCAAGGACTTCTATGCAAAAGTGTATCACATAAAGGTTTTATTAAGTGATCAAATCAAGAGGGTAATTATTTAAGGCCTGATTCAAGGTACTAACCAATAAATATTTCCACTCTAAGCTTAGACACTCAATATTCAAACACTAAATGTGACCTACATAAGATCATCTACTATTTACTAGGTGATATTAGGACCCACAAAGGGAGAAAACATTGCCACATGTGAAAATAAAACTAACTAGACACACTAAAACTATATCATGAAATCTAAAAATAATCATTTTATTCACTTAAGAGGTTACAAATTTTCAATCTTGGAAGAGTTTCCTCATGCCCAAGAGAGGGATTACAAAAACAAGGAATTCAAGCCTGAAGAAATAAAAGTACATCAAGAGAGAAAGAAGGAGAGTGGAATTGAGGTATGAGGAAAAGTTCTTCCATCATAATATAACATTCATTTCTATAGTTACAAATAGTTACTTAGTCCTCTAAAAGACTATCCAAGCATTGATGCCCTTGATGGTCTCCTTAAGCATTGAAGTGGAGTAATGGAGTATGTGGTTGACTCTTTCAACCTCCTTTAAGGACTGATATGCCCCTATTTGGGTTAAATAACTTCTTATTTTGTTATTTAGAACATTAATGGGGTGTAATTAGGCCATTATAGAACATACAACAACCATCCTCCTAAGTAATTTAAACAAGTTTTGAAACTGACTTCTTCCTTCATTAAGACCATGGAATATGCACTTGACTCATTTAAAGCATCATATATATGTCATAATTACTCTAAATTAACTCCCTTACAAGTCTCTCTATGCCATTTTCATTCCTCTTGGTTAACCAAGTAGGCCAAATAGGCTAATTAGGCCTAGTAGCCTAACTGTGTGTGTTTGGAAATCGTGAAAACTTTCAAGAGACTTTAGAAACCTATAAACCAATTATCTTATTGTCTAAACCAAATTATCAAATCATAACATTGTTCTCTTTGAGTATTTTATACCTACAAACATGCCATACTAGGTGACTATCATTTTGTCCTTCACTTCTGTAGATTGGCTAATTAGAAGAGACTGATAGAGGAATTTTTAGGCATAGTCTTCATAATCTAGTATAATAAGAAGGTGAAATAAGTTCCAAATAAACATATCCAATGATTGGCATCATCTTAAACTACCTTTTACCTCTTTTTTTGCTCTTTTCCCTTAAAAAACCTTATTTTCTAATAGGTTTGTATAGTTATGTAAAACATAGTACCATGGTCAAGAACCTCTTTGAGTGTAATTTATGTTTGATGTTTTTTTAAGGTCATTCATTAGTGTTTAGGTACCAATGCATCAATTTTTACAAAACTGGGTTTGACTTAGGGTTTTAGAGAGGTTTTGGAGGTCAAAGAATCTTAGCAATGATTCATAGACTAAAAAATTCTAATGAAAAACTTCTTATCATGTATCTGAAGTACACTTACCCCTTAAAATTCTTTGACTAGATTGATTTCTCATGCGAAATATAGACTAATATATGTACATAAGGAATTGAACTATGAGCTCTCTGTAAGCTTTGTGGACATGCTAATAGTCTTAATAATGTTTTGTAAAACTATGACCCTAAAATAAACTATTTTATCCATGAATATTAAGTTTTTTAGGGTGCTTAACTCATTTTAATATAATTTTCCCTATGTCTCCTTGTGGTGAAAGATATAAGCATCTAAACAAGCAACTCAAGTTGACAATGTACACTGTGTGGTTTGACTTAATTATTTAGATTAATATAGACTTTACCCTATTTTTATCTACTTCAAAACACTCTCATAATAAATTTTTAAAAAATATTAAAACTTTTTATGGTTTTAAAATTACTTATGAGAGTCTGAAGGTGTCTCAAGGTGGTATAGGCCTTCTAAGCTTCAAGACTAGCTTTAGGCTTGACATGCCTCAATTGAGATTTAGGGGTCTAAGTGACCTTTATATGTTTTTAGAGACTCAAAATCAACATAAAAAATTGTTTCTCACTTATTATAACCTTAAAAAACTACCCTTAGATAGTCAAAAAACCACCCTTAGATAGTCAAAAAACCTACTATGTTCCTTTACTTCAAGTGGTTGTCTGTAGGTTACTTTGTCAATCTATGTGTTTAGAGAACATAGGTCTAAATAGGATTATTTATTCCCTATTATTATTTAAAAATAAAATTAAAATCGTATACTCCTTAGGTCTTAACCATATCCCATGATACTCCTTTTACCATCATCTATCCTTCACCTAGCTTGCATAGTCAAATTTAGGGTTTGGGTTTCATTAGGCCTGAGTGGCCCTAAGACTAGGTATTGGAGTTTTTAAGCCTAAAAATAAGGTTATAATAGATTAAAAACATTAATAAATTTTTCTCACTAAAATATTATCTATTTTAAACCTTTAAATATCCACAAAGTGTGCACCATATCTAATATTATATGAACAGGTTGGTTATAAGTTTATCTCCTTCAACTAGCCCTCAAGGGCATATGACTTGAAATTTTGAGTGTTAATTACCTCAAATATTGTATGAGGAATTACCATCACCTTTTATTACACAAAAACCCCTTTCATGAATTATTATCTCCTTATCTTATCCTTAAACCTATAAAAAGCTCATTTAGCCTCATGAATGACTATCAATAGACTAAGGTCTATCTCAGACAAAAAACTGAATGTATCCACTATTAATATAACCTTAAGGATATCATGATAACATTAAATTACTAAAAATAACTATTTTTACCAATTTTTAAAACCAAACTACACCTTTATAGGTTCTAAAACCTTAAATTCTCCTAAAACTATCAATATGGATTTGTCTATGTTTGTTAACTATGTGTGAATCAAGTTTTGAATCTATTATTTACCATCTACCACACTATATACTTTTTAATAAACCTGATTTATAAAATATATTACATATCTAGGATATAATTTTAATTTCTTCATTATCTCATACTAGCCTTCTCTTTAGGCGTAATTACCTATTTAGAGTTTGTAGCCTATGTATGCCTTTAAGGAGTGACTTAACTATGTTTTATAATTATTTGGGCTCATGAAACTGACTAAATTTCATGTTAATTCCTTATAACCTCTTAATATATACCATTATAGTGTCCCTCCAACCATTGCAAACTAGACATTCATTCTTATCTCTTCTCCTACCTTTGATTGTCTACAATCATGTACTAGCTATAGACTACTATTTTCTATTTTTTGGTTTTATTGTAGATGGAGAAGGAGATAATGGACCTTGATAAGGTAATTGATATGCATTTATAATATATGAAACTCATTTAGGAGCACCAAACTCTCACTACCTCTATTACACCACTTTTAATGCATTATGCTTGACTAATTTTTAAACTTAATGACTATAGATGAAAGCTTCACTCCTTGTATGGACTAACGTGTCAAAATATTGTCAACTCAATTCCTAAGATTATATTGACTACTCAAGTGATCTTTCATGATATTTTAAGGCTTGTATCAATGTATGAATGTAATTAGGTTAGGTCTTCATGATATAGACTCCCTTGAGTTAGTTGGTTATTGGTTTTAATCCAAAATGTAGACCTACAGGCCTAGGGCTTATAGGTCTCTTCTTGACTATAATGCTACCAAGCTACTTCATTAAGTCCTTAGTACTTGTCCTTGTCAAAAAATGAACATTATATTATCACTATCATGATATCATATAAAAAACCTCAAATCCCTTTAATTGAGGCCTCCATCTCAAGTTACTATATTGTTTTTTTTGGTTGTCTATGTATATAGGTTGACTAAGTTTTGACCATGGCTATAGATGAATATTTAGCAAAGTTTAAGTTTTTATAACACATCTCCATGACCATAATTATCTCTAAAAACTTAATAAATATCAAAAAATTAGATTCATGATATGAGTATGGATAAATAGTGATATGTGTGTATGATGGGATATGTGGGAGAAGGAAAATGAAGTGATAAGCTTACAACAATGATAAATGGTAGTGATAGGACTTATGAATATTAATTTAAAAGAGGAAATGTAAATTAAACATGAATCTAATATCAAAATAGTGTAAATGGATCCTAAAGAATCATAAAAATGTCATATAATATACAATATTTGGAGACTCTTGAAGAAGCATACACAGTGCAAAAAGAAACCTAAGACTCTACAAATAACCTTAACATGTGCTAAGTGAGACTATGAGGGTGTCTAAAGACTAATTGGTGATTTATCATCTATTAATATTTTATGAAACCTTGATAAACCTTGAATAAAGACACATGATCATGAATATAACATCTCAGATAGAATATGTTATGCTTAACAAACATAAATCACCCATTAAATTGTACACTTTTGTTCAAACTTCCTACAGACTGTAGATTTGGTAGTTCATTTGTCTTCTTCAAGTCTAGATATCCACACATGTGAAATGAGGCTCTATAATTATATTGTAATGTGGATTATACTACTTAAAAGCTATCTAAACTTTGATCTTTCTATCACCATGCTCAAGAGAATAGAAAACATAGAAAATTGGTAGCCTACATAAATGAAGAATGCATTATAAGTGTCTTACCTTGTTAAGTAGGGTTCATAAAGGACATATAATAAAAATAAGAAAAAATTCCCAAATATGGAAGCTCTCTAAGGTCCATTCCTTTGACCAAACTTATAGATATTGATGTTCTTTCTCATGGTCATACTCTGTAAAAACCTGAAGGGCTCTCTCAAGTTGCAAAGCAACTTGGTGGATTAATATAAATGGTTTTTAGCATGTATGGAACATTCTCTCCATTAAAATTCATTAAAACACATACCATAAATCCACCTTCAAAATCTTGACCTCCATTGTATGAAAAAGTCAATATAATTTTTTACATTCTAAAGAAATACATGAAAATACTCTCTCTCTCCTACATTTTCTCCATACGTTATGCTTTAAATCACCATTTTTGGGAAACATGAGGTATATTATGAGTAAAAAGTCATATTAAAATAATTAATAAGTTTTTGACATCAAAATGGGGGCATATTTCACATGTGAGAGCTCTTTTAAAGGCTAAAACAACCTTAAGGCTCATCAAAAAGACATTTTCAAATCATAACCCACTTGAATAGAGAAATAACATGAATATGAGGGTGATTATAGATATTATGGATTCTTTATTTCCTTTTTAGGTAAAAATTATTATTTAAATTCCAAAACCTTTACTTCTAGTCAACATACATATAGTCTTAAAAGAAGATTGCTAATGAATATCATGAAAAGTACCTTATAGCTTCCTAAAAGTTCTCCATGAGGCTTTTATGTATATTCACCACCTTTAAAATATTATATTAATCCCCATACCTTTAATATACTAAATACACCAAAGAAACTCATAATGAATAAGTAGCTTCCACCTCGCATACATCTCCATCAAAGCTATCTAGATCACAAGATTACTTCAATCCATGATCAAATAACCTCCAAACATACTCAACACCATGAGGATACTTAGTAACATTTTAAAATAGTTATGCCAATGGATAAACATTGAGACCTACTCCCTTCAAAATATAGTCAATGATATCATGATGATCAAGCACATCACTTAAGGAACCAAGATAGCTAGGATATATGGTGATATAAACAAACTCAATAACACCTCTAAAAGTTTTGAATGACTTCAAGAAGAATTTTAGGAGATATCATCACTCAAGATAACACCATTTAGTGGCCTAGGTTTCTTCCATGAAAAGTTTTTAGTTGTAGGGTTTAGTATTTGGCCTTGGTAAGCCAAATTACCAACACTCCCCATAACAATACTTATTTGGAGATGACACTTGATACTACCATAGATACTAGAGTTTAGGGAATGCATGCTCTAGGGAGCCTTGTATCGTGTATCCTCTCCATTGTATCTTTTATTTATCATTATTAAGACATTATTTATGATGAGATGTAATTATTTACTTATATGTACATTGATAATAGTGGTTATGTCATGGTACTAGCCTTGGCTAGATAATTGTGATTACTTTCTATATTCAATTATGTTTTATTTCATATGATGCGTAATTATAACATTCCTATTTTATAGTTAAGATACTAGTGTGTTTTAGATGGATCACTAATTAGATTCTTATAGTTAATTCTAATGTAAGTATACATTGTTTAAAAAATCACATATTTCTAAGTAGATCCCAATGGGGATGTTACATGTGGTATCAGAGTTGCATCTCAAACTCTAGGACCTAATGAGTTCACTAACATTTTTTTATCCTTTTATTTACCAGAAAGGAGATGTTGAAAGTTAGTATCTAGAGAGGGCCCATCAAATTTCAATGATATTAACACTCCATTTAATCCTAATTGATTTTATACTGATCAAGAAACAAAGAATAAATTTTCATAGCCATGAATGAGACTAGGGATTGAATTTAAGCCCTAGAGTATGAATTTCATCACCATAAATAGGAAGAACACCAGGATAAACCTTAATAATACCTCATTGAGTAGGAAAACCCTTAGGATGTGAGATAACATGTAGCTATAGAAGTGGATAGAGTAATGAAAAAGGTGAATCCACATAAATTTGATGGAAATATTTTGGGTGATGGAGATGAAGCATGGTTGACTACAATGGAGAATTATTTCAATATTCAAAACTACTCTATGGTCATTATGAATTCTTCTGGATATAACTATGTGTGTGCTTTTTAAATCAATGGCTTAGGTCACACTCAGTGAACCATCATCAAGATGAGAATGAGAAAAGAATATTTTAAGATTCTTTTCTCATTCTCATCCTGATGATGGTTCATTGAGTGTGACCCAAAACATTCATCAAAAAATTGCACACACAATTATATCCAAAAGCATTCATAACAATCTAATGAATTATGGAAATAATATTACTCTAATGTCACTAAAATATTTTGGTGATCTTATCAGTTGGTTGGTGAAGTGCTTATGTGGTAGTCCAACAAGAAGATGGAAATCAATCTTAACTTAAATACCACTACATGGGAGAATTTTTTGATTTTGTCAAATCATGGTGGCTTCCAAAGTTATACTTTGACCAAAAGATTATAAATTTATATAATCTAAAGTAGGGAAAATTATCAATGAATGAGTACTGGGATCAGTTCACCAAAATTCTTAACTATGTACCTTAGTACTAGGTAGATGAGAGGTTTAAAATTAGGAAGTTCATCATTATATTGAAACCCTAAATTTGTGGAGATTTAGATGTCCATGGGCCATCTACCATGGACCAGGTCTTCAAAGGCAATCAAGAAGGAGAAGAATTTGAAGTATCTTGTGCAAGATAGAGACAAGTTTAAGAATAAGTTTGGAAGTTCTAAACCAAATTTCAAAAATAAGAACTAGAATAAGAGTATTGGAGACTCCAAGAGGTAGTTCAAAAATTAGAATGCTAAATTCAATAATGGTTTAGGCAATAAGAAACTGAGCAATGATTTCAAATTTGGTTTCAAAGTAAACCAATAGGCTGATAGGAAAGGACCACCTAGAGGTTAATTCATTGTGGAGGTGGCCATTATACTCTTGAATTTAACTAGGATAAGTCAAAGAATAAAGGTCCTAATCCTTAGTAGGAAATTTTTTAGCAATGTATTCATGTGGTATTTGATAATCAATAAGTTGAATTATAAACTTCACCCATAGAACTATCAGGTATTTTTTTTGAACATCCAATTTCCATTTTGATAGATACAGGGGATACATAATGTTTTATAGCTCCTAAAATCCTTAGTAAGTTATCTATAATAGATAGAGTAATGAAAAATGCATGGTTGGTATAATATGGGACTAATTCAAAAGTAGTTTATCTACATGTATCACCACTAGGGTCATATGATGTGATCCTAGGAGTCAACTAGCTTTCAAAACATAAGGCCAAGGTTTACTACTAGCTAAAGAAGGTTGAGTGTTTCAATGATTTTAAAAATCAAACACAAATTTAGTACAAGAAGAGAGAGTTGAGGCTTAGGCATATTTATACAATGCAACTTAAGAAGACCCAAGAAAAAGGGTGCCAAACATTTATTGTCAAGATAAATGAGATGGAGGAATTTAAAGAACCATCCCTTGAAGATTATCCATTTTTTAGGAATTATAAGGATTACCTCCTAAATGTAAGTTTGATTTCTCTATCAATATCATACCTAGATTAGAAACTCGGTCTAAGGCACCATATAATATGAAAACCACTAAATTGGTTGATTTGAAGGATTAACTCTAAGAATTATTGTCAAAGGGGTTGAACAAGCCAAGTGTGCCACCAAGGGGTGCACCAGTTACCTTGAAGGATGACACTCTTTAAATGTACATTAATTATAGAATGTTGAATAAGGCAACTATCAAAAATAGGTATCCACTACCTCATATAGATGATATTTTTAATCAAATGTGGGGAACAATGGTCTTTTCTAAGATTGATCTTAGAGAAGGATACTATCATCTAAGGATAAGGTATGTTGATAGTCTAAACACATATTTTAGAACTCATTATGGATACTGAGTTCACATTGTTACCATTTGGGTTGATAAATGATTTGATAGAATTTATGAATCTCATGAATAGTGTGTTCAAATATTATTTAGATAACTTTTTTTGCTCTTTCTTGATGACATTATTATATACTTTAAGAATGAAGAGGAGTATTTTAAACATCTAAAACTAGTTTTGCAACTTTTGTGGAAGCACAAGTTATATGGAAAACTATCTAAGTGCACATTTTTATAGGAAAGAGTGTAATATCAAGGGCATATTATTTTATCAAACATTATTTTAGTAGATTTATCAAAGATAAGATCCATTATGGAGTGACCAACACCAAATAATGTCCATGAGGTAATAAGTTTCATGGTATTATTGGGCTATTATAGGAAGTTCTTTATAATTTTTTATAAAATAGATAATCCAATTACTTATTTATAGCATAAAAACCTATGTTTTATTTGGGAATATAAGTGTGAAGAAGTTTTTTAGTAAATGAAAATGAGGCTTACTTTAGCACTAGTGCTAAGAGTTCCTGACCCCAATGGTCATTTCTTTGTGATCATAGATGCATCTAGGGATGGACTAAGAGGATTCCTTATATAGGATGATGTAGTAGTAACTTATGAATCAAGTAAGATAAATCCTTATGAGGTGATCTATGACTCTCATGACTTGTAACTTATAGCAATTATGTAAACTTTAAAAGTTTAGAGTCATTGTTTGTTGGGAAAATAGTTTCATCTCAAGATGGATAACTTAGGACTCAAGTACATTTTCACCCAACTAAATCTAAATGATCATCAAAGATGTTGGCTATAGTTCTTGTCTAATTATGATTTTAATATCAACTATATTAAAGGTAAGGAAAATAGAGTACCTGATGCCATTAGTCATAAAAGGTAAATGGTAGTCATGGTTACTATTAGTAATTTAGTAGATCGAGTGATAAAATTCTTACCAAGAGATGAATTCTATGATTAGGTCAAGAAAACATTGTCTAAGAATGCTTAGAATCCTAAATATAAAGGATTCAAATTAGATAATGAAGGTCTTCTGTGATATAATGGAAGGATGTATATGATAGATCAAGAGAATTCGAGGAGCACAGTACTAAAGTAAATGCATTATGTTCCATATTCAGGACATCCATGAGTTACCAAGTTCATGGTAGAGCATAGACCACTGTATTTTTGGAAGGGAATCAAGAAAGATGTGGTGAACTTTGTGTCATGTTGTCTATAATGTCAGTGATTGAAAGATGAATATGTGCATCTAATTGGTTTTTTATATCCACATGATATACCAAAATGGAAGTGGTAGGTGATTATTATGAATTTTTCTAAGGCTTACCATTGTGATAGAATAGTCATGATATGATCTTGGTTGTAGTTGATAAGCTAACCAAGGTGGATCATTTGATACTAGATAATTTGAAAGATGATGTACCTTATCTTGTGAAGTGGTTTGTAAAGGAAGTGTATAGGTTACATGGATTTATAAAGAAGATCATTTTGGATCATGATCCAAAGATGACTTCTATATTTTGGGTAACTCTAAATTTAGCTTTAGGTATATAAATAAATTGTAGCACTACATATCACACAGAGACTGATGGTCAGACTAAGTGAGTTAATCAAGTGTTAGATGATCTTATTCATATGTATTGTATGGACCAGAAGTAAAAGTGAGAATATTATATGCCATCAATTTAGTTTTTTTAAAATAACTCATACTAAGCAAATTTAAATATAACACCATTTAAAGCATTATATGAAAGAAAGTGTAGGACACCAATTAGTTGGGATAGGTTGGATGACAAGGTAGTATTTGAACCTAAAATGCTTTCAAAAATAGAAGATCAAGTTAGATTAATTAGGTAGATATTGGCCAAGGCTAGAGATAGGTAGAAAAGTTATGTTGATCTAAAGATAATAGATAGGCAATTTTCAATACATGATAAAGTGTTCTTATAGGTTAAGCCATATAAAAGATCAATTAAATTTGGGAAGTTATCCAAATTATCACTAAGATATGTGGGACCATTAAAGGTATTATAAGTTTTCAATCCTATAGAATATAGTCTTGCATTATCACCAACCCTAACTCTATTACATAATGTCTTCCATGTTTCTTATCTTAAAAAGTATATAGTTGATCCTTCACATGCATTGGATTGGAATGCTTTGTAAGTTTTGGATCTCAAAGTGGTCATAGTAGAACCAATTAGAGTAATTATCACTCTCAAATTTTGTTTGTGTAATAGATATATTCCATATTACAAGGTCTTGTGGGACCAATAATCTAAGGATAGTGCTACTTGAGATGACTATGATGAGTTTTATAGGGGATTTCCACATTTATTTTCTTGATTTGATATTATTATACTATTTTATCTTTCTATTGAAATGTTTTAATTCAAAAATTATGTTTGAATAAGTTTCATTGGGATGATGAATAACTTTAGGAAGGAAAGATATTACATCCTGATTCTTTGCTAAGAAAACTTACTTGATTATCCATGGATATTATTAGTTGGTGATTTTATTTGATTATTATTAACTAAGATACAAGTCATATGATGTTATAGGGTAGTTTTATGTTTATTTAATTTGATGATCACTTTGCTATGAGTTAGATGTATTATATATTATTTGCATTATGATTATGTTGATATGTTATTATAGTAGTATTTTATGAAATATATCATGATGATTAGACTAACTGCCTTTTTCTCATGAGTTTGATGTAGGAGACATTCGTTCCTTAGAGCATGATGGAAAGAGAGCATCATCAAAGAGGTTGATTTAGATGGAGGTGTTGGGGGATGATAAAGGAATGGATACAACCTAACACACACCATGTTAAATAGTACATATTTGATGCATAGTTTGAATTATTAACATTAATATGTTTTTAGTAATTGGTTGCATTTAGATAATTGTTTATGCATACTAGTTATGTGTAAGTTCAAATTTATGATTATGAGTAATCAATCTTGTGTGATTGCATTATGGAAAATTAAACACATTATAGTGTCTATTGAGGATCACATCATGGTAATGGATAAATAATATTGGCTATAATACATCTGGACACACATTAATGGAATACTATTAGAATAATGAAAATATAGAAATAAAGAATTAGAATATTAGAATAATCAAATGTTATGGAAGTAACTTTATAATAGTGGAACATAATTAACTTATATTAGTCATA
Source organism: Torreya grandis (assembly GCA_037957365.1). Classification (NCBI taxonomy): domain Eukaryota; kingdom Viridiplantae; phylum Streptophyta; class Pinopsida; order Cupressales; family Taxaceae; genus Torreya; species Torreya grandis. The sequence continues at coordinate 106,619 of JARHVA010004794.1, forward strand.
TTGAAAATTATTTACCTATGCTAAGTTAGTATAAAATAAAGTGATTTTGTTATAAATAGTAAATGTTTTCTATTAAATTATAATTAGAAAATTACAAAAAATAAAAATAAGGCAAGGTATAGGTAAGGTTTGATAAAATTAGAATAAAACATAAGATTTACTTTAAAAATAAAGAAAGAGTAAAGCTTTGGCAAAAAAAACATCAAAAAAAATCCATTTAATAAATTAAGAAAAGATGGTGAATTAGGAGTTTTTATAAAAATAGAGAAAAAAAGATGCATATCATAGGATAATGATGAAATTGAAGAGAAGGAGAGCATAGAGAAAAGAAGATAATGCAATACAAATGAGAGAAGAGAGAGAAGAGCAAAAGGGAGGATATTCTTAGATTCCAAGGAGTTTTTAAAAGGTATGCACTATTAGTTTAATGTTATTAAATCTAAAATTTTATGTGTTTAGAATATTGTCATGAATGGTTAATAGTGAAATTACTTAGCTTTATTAATTATTTAGAATCTATGCCACCAGTTTAAACTATCATTGACTTATTATATTACTCATAAAAAATCAATCTACCAGTTTAAACTATCATTATTGAACCATTATTGAGAATAAATTATATATTACACTCATAAAAATGGTGATATATATATATAGCAAACTAATAATATATTTACCATTTGTGTGTTGGTTATTATCTATAGGAAACAACTTAGGAAGACACCAATTTGATCCATGTGAAGTCAATTTGTGTATTTAAATCTAAATACTATGGGTAGACCTATATATATATATATATATATATATATATATATATATATATATATATATATATATATATATATATATATATATATATATATATATATATATATATATATAGTTACTCTAAGAAATTAATATACAATGATGTATACAATATTTATATCCATTAAAATCTCTATATACAGATTGATATTCTACTATATGTTCTCTTTTGTATGTATATATATATATATATATATATATATATATATATATATGTATGTATGTATATATATATATATATATATATATGTATGTATGTATGTATGTATATATATATATATATATATATATATATATATATATATGTATGTATATATATATAAAAGAGAACATATAGTAGAATAGCAATCTGTATATAGAGATTTTAATGGATATAAATATTGTATACATCATTGTATATTACTTTCTTAGAGTAACTTTGATACCATCTACCTGATATACAACACTACACATATCAAAATAAATATTAGTTATTATATCTATCCACCTACATATTATTACTTTATATCAATCCACTATATCTAGAATATATTATTTTATATCGATTTGATACATATTAATAGTTTATAATCAACCTAATATACCTATGTGAGAGATATATTATCTACTATATTGTTCTGCACTATATCGATTAGTGGGTAAAAACTCCAATTAGCAGCTACACAATTTAGTCTTCCATACTAGTGGGTATATAACTCCAATTAGCTATATGGTTACATCTATAACTAGGTATATTGATATGCAATTATATTTAATGGTTATATATATATATATATATATATATATATATTATATTAATGATTGGCTGAGACTAAACTAGAAAATTATATGTTTTAATAATTCCATATAATATTCTATATAAATTATTATATTCTTAACCAATCAGAGTATGGTGATGAGAAATAAAAGGGCAAACTGCATGTTATATATTCTTAACATCAATAAACTATTAATGATTATCTTTATATACTAATTGATCTGAGTAAAGTAGAGAGAAAGAGTATGGTTGGATGATCTTCTATTTATGTCATTGGTATAAATGTAGTCAAGTTACCAATAGATATCTATATATGGATTTGCATATACCAAATATGTATATAAAGCAATCTATAGGTTATAATCATATGGACTTTGGACATAAACATTCTATGATAACTTAATAATATAAATATGGAGTGATATGATTACAATAGCTTTTTTAATTAAAAAATAATATAATTAAATCTATTCCATGGCATGATAGTATGATTTGAGATCTAATTTATAAGATATACCCAATTTTATGCTTCACTTTAATGTATATACCATTTGACCATATATATGTTGAATTATAAGTAGAATAATATGTGTGTGTGTGTGTGTGTGTGTGTGTGTGTGTGTGTGTGTGTGTGTGTGTGTGTGTGTGTGTGTGTGTGTGTGTGTGTGTGTGTGTGTGTGTGTGTGTGTAGAATAATGATGTATATAAACAATAAACTACAAAAAATATGTTGACTGAGGTAGTAAACTAAAAACCATGCCAAGTACATCTATAAATTTTATTATAGATTTTAAGGTATTGTGTGTGATTATAAAATAAAATGTCTAGATATAGGTATGAGTTCATTAAATACCATATTGATCATACCCTCTCATCTTAATATGATGTATATAAAACCCTTCATTTATAACTATACTTGTATTACTAGATAATGTAACTCATAATGTATTACTAAATATTGAGATAGTGGTTAGTATACATTGTGATTGTTTCATTAATGGTTAGTATATTTACAAACTATGTGTTCTGTTAATGATTAGTATACTATAACATATCCCACTAATACTTATTGAGAATTAATGGTTATTACATTGTATATTTTTATATTTAAAACTTTTTTATGATGTGTGTTAATATGTATAAGTGCATATACATATATAGTAGTGCATGTGATGAGTGTATATATTTATAGTTCTATTGATTTTTAAAAATGAAGTTATAAGTTTCCTAAAGAATAAGAAACTATTTTTATATAGCCTCCTAAAAATATAACAAGTTTGTTTAAAAGAGAGGTTATGTTCTCATGAGAATTCTAACTTCTTTATTATGACTGGGTGTTTTAATTTAGTTGTGTATACATGGAAATAATGTACTTGGATAATATTTCTTGTCATAGAATCTACTATGTATTTAAAATCTAATTATGTAAATTAGATTATGTAGTCTAAAAATATATTATACTTGGTTGGTATAAACTATACTTGTTTGCTTATTATTTATGTAATAGATAATATTATGAAGATTCATTCATACATTTGAAAAACTAAATGTATGTATTTGATTTCCTGAGTCTAGCATGTTTTATGCCTACTAGTAGGAAGTAGTATATATGAATTTATTGGCTATATTTATGTTAACCAAATATCACATTGTTGGTATTGAGAAAGTAGTGAGATGGACTTTACTAGCTTACTAACATCACCAATGCCAGATGAAGGTAATCTGATCAAGTGGTGTGTATGAATTTGACTGATCTTAGAGATCAATATCTATTGAAAACTTTTGCCAAAATAATGTTAGTTAGACATTATCATTTCATATGTATGATTTAAATGTTTATGTCATATCATGTTAGAGTGGATTTCTTTATGATATACTACATGTTCTTAGAAATCATACAACAAGTGGGTACTAGCTTGTCTCTTTAGATTCCTAAACCATCACTATCTACTCATCCATGAAGGGAGGACCATTCCTTGATGGGGGATTGTGCAGGGGATAGATTGTCCATGGTTGGTGTTGAAAATAACTTGGATGATTCTCTCCCTCCCCATAATAATACTTATTTGGAGATGACAAATGATATTTCCATAGATATTGGAGTTTGGCAAACTCATGCTCTATAGAACCTTGTATTTTGTATATTGTACATTGTATTATATTTATCATTATTGAGACATTATTTATTATGAGATGTAATTATTTACTTATTTTTACATTAACAATAGTGGTTATATCATGGTACCAATCATGGATGGATAATTGTAATTACTTTCTATATTCAGTTATGTTTTGTTTCATATGATGCTAGTGATTAGTAATGGGTAGTTGTAGAATGTCTATTTTATAGTTAAGATACTAGTGTGTTTTAAATGGATCACTAATTATATTCTTGTGATGAATTATAATGTAAGAATACATTGTTTTAATAAAACATGTATTTTTAAGTAGATCGTAGTGGGCATGTTATAATTATTTGACACATGTGACAATGATAGTGAGTCTCCCATGAGACTCATCAATTAGTACAATTTTTATCTTTTTGTAAATATGTCCTCTCTTACTCCTTATACATAATTTGTTTTCACATTATTTGTACACAAATTATTTTTAGAAAATTGGAAAAAAAAATATAACATGTTAAAAACACAAAAATGCCTAGATATTACTTAAAAACACAAAATTTATACATTATATGCATTGTTAAGTTCACATTTGTTATATTTACTAGATACTAAAAATGCTAGCTATATTAGTATAGTCAATTTTATCATACATAGATGATTCACTTATTCTTATTGATTGATTGCAGATTACTTACAATACTCAAGTCTACTACACTAATTCAAACTTACTATTATATACCCATTGGGGGCATACACACTAATACATGGGTCTTCACTTGACTCATTTTCCCACTTGGGGGCATCCTATACATAGTTTCAATTACCAGGTTCTATCTTTTTATACTTTACATTCTATCTTTAGCATTTTTATATCTTGGTATTGATCATGATACTCATACTCATATTTTTTTCTAATTACTACTACTTTAAACTCACCATATGTACATCCTAACTCCTACACAAATTTATATAACATATTAATGCATAATTTCATTTCCATCTTACCTTGTTTATACTTTATTATATCTCTATGATTATTCTATTCAAGGGCATTTAAATATGCCATTACTCTTTAGCATTACACCACTTCTATTTACAATATGTATGTTTTAGACATGTGCCCATGTCCTTGTGTTTGTGTTCTTGATTTTGTATGTAGACATTTAAACATGTCCTTATGTGTGGATCCAAATAAAATTACTTGATATTTGTGTACATGGACATTTGAACATGTCCTTGCATGTCTTATTTTATCATATTTAATGACATGTGCCCATGTCCCTTGTATTGTGGCCCCTTAGCTTACTTTACATGCCTCATGTGGCTTATATGTATTCATTGTTGTATGCATGATGTCCATGAAACTTGTCTTTTCTTTTTACACACACCCATTTTCAATGCCATGATGGACCTCATGCATCTACCCTTCAGGAAGGGGCATGATGGGGCAATCAATGTATGTAACAATAAATAATTTTTGCTCAAATTGGGGGTATCATGTGTAGAATTACCATTCCCATATTCATTTTAGATACTCTTATATAGTTTATTACAACTTATTCCATAATCTATATAGTCAAATATCTAATTTTAGGTATGTGCATGGTACATTATTTATATATGCTTAGTTACACATCATTTGATTAGATGAATGAAAAATTTCATGTCATTTTCTATGTTATATACAACTAAAATCATATTACAGTTTGTCACCAATTCATGCCTTACTCCATCTGTAGTTGTTTACATTCTCGAGTGGCCTCGAGCTGTTTAATATACCTGAGTGGCTACAAAACTGACATACACAATTATATATACTTAATTATAAATTTAAATTACTTCATACAGTTAATTTTTAGATGCATCTACTACACATGGGTGGTAAATGATGGATTCATAACCTATTAAAGTTATTTATCTACCCACATGAGAAGGTTAGATACACTATAAATCCAATCCAAGCTATTCATAGGTTTTGATCCACCAAGTAGGGATAGGCAATGATGGAGTCAAAATTGAATTTCTTTCTTGAGCCACCCACAAATGAGGATTGAGTAATCTATCAATTTTGTCCAAGCTATTCTTTGATTGATCACTATATACATGCACACACATAGGTTATCATTAAGGCCATGCATTGGTTCAAATACCCAGTGAGGTGTATTCATCCCTTTCCTCTTTACATATTTTTACTTATTTACTCATCATAACCTTTTATTTTTTATATATCTTAAGTAACAAATAATTTATGCATGTTTCATTTTCAGGACACACATTGGAGCATGATTCACATATGCAGACTCAAATTCACATACTCAAATTTAGATTTGCAATATCCACTTCCTAGGTAAGTTTAGGTACACTTCTTTTTCCTTTTTTATAGTCATTTCTATTTGCTATATTTATAGAGTAAAGTGGGAATGTAATCACCCAAAAGTGGTATTTAAGTGTTAATTGAGACTACCTATCCCTATATTAACCTTAGACCCATCTTATATCATATTATCACAATTATCCAACCTTTGTGTAAGACACAACTATCTCTGGTCATCTCAAAAGTAGTCCTAGACCCTCATTACGTAATCTTGGCCCTTTGCACCCAATTTCCTTCCACTAGTGCCATTGTGTGCTAGTGTCTCCAAAATGGAGATAAATTTCTTTTCCTTAAGTTTCCCAAATGAATATATTTTCAAAAACTAAAACCTCATAAGGTTAGCCTAGACATCTTTTATCATTTTCATAAGAAATAGAATGATATAAATACATGAATTTTATCCCTTTATCCATTAGATGGAAATTAGATGCAAAATACACATTTAAACACAAAACAAGTGAAACACAATTAAGGTTATCAATCTTTATTTTTCCCTACTTCTACATATTACCATCCATAGCATACATAAGCTCAATTTTTTTATATTTCCAATTTCAAGCCCATTCAAGGCACTCAAGGCCACTATCATACTAGAATAATTTTCACTTGCACTAACACTTAGGTGGGGATAAATACATTAGGCTTGATCCCTCCTCAAAGTATTGGTGTGTAGACAACTCTCTTCATATCAGGGTGTTGAGGATGTCTAGTATATCCTATGAATGAATACACTTTTTAACTCATACCCTAGTTGTATGGAAGATTAGGGTTTATACATTAAATCAGTGATTACAAGCAAAATATAATCTTATAGAATTTATGCACATAGGAATAAAACCCAAGAATATAGACATAGGTGCACCTAGAAGCTTGGTACAATCCTTCATATAAGACACTACCACTACTTTACTAATAATGGTGCTACTATCCAATTATGTGATACTATATAAGAGGGGTGCTAATATAGGGATCTAGTTTATGACACTTAGAAAATATTCTATCTCAATTTATAGAACTCATATCATCTTTATCAAGTATTTTCCAACTAAAACTTTATTTGCATTATTTATTGCTATTTTTATAAAAGTCAAATCTAGTTAATTCTATAACAATTTAGTGGTTTTATTTAATGCTTATTAGTTCCTTGATTTATTCCTATCATCTCATTAACAAATATAAGATTTACATGTGTTAAGTCCTAAGAGGTTAAAATAATATTACATAGGGAACACTAACTAATGAAAACATATTGAAACATGTGGAAAAGTATATGAGGCAAGAGGGGAGACTGATAAGTTCCTATGGGCATGTTTATTTTTCTAGACATTGGACGTAATCCTAAATACATGATACTTACATCAAGAGATGTGGAAGGGAACTATTACATGAACATACTTTAAAAAGGATTTCTATATAACTTTCAACTTCTTAAACCCAGATACAAGAATCTATAGGGCATTATAGAATATAAAAACATTTTTAATTATGTAAGACTCGATAGATAAAATAAAAAAATACAAAATAAAAAAGGATGAAACACCATTAGGACACAAAAATGACCATGAGAAAATTGGGATAATTTTGAAAGAATCACCAAAAGTTTTAGGAAGAACCCTACAATTAAAAGAACATGAACATAAGGCATACTATCACAAAATTACAAAGCAGGAAGAGGATAAGGAAGAAAAACCTAAAATCATCAAAATTAATGTTTTATAAGGAGAAATACAACTTCTTAACACCACATAAGATAAAACATAATATTTATACCAATCTCTTAAGATCTAAGAAGAAAATATTGCCATAGCAGGAAATCTAAAAATAGTGAAGGTAGTAAAATATTGGGTAGAAGAGGAAGTGGATAATATTTTATAAATATTGAGGGAATTTGAAGAATTATTCCCAAGGACATTTATTGAACTCACTATAATTAATTAATATGTGGGTGCCATGAAGATTCAATTGAATGAAAACATCAAACCATTTAAAAAATAACCATACCAACTACATCCTAATATAAATGCAAAGGTTAAGGCTAAATTGAACAAAATTCTAGTTAGTGATATTATAAATCCTATAAAAGACATAAAATGGATAATTCCCATGGTAATACAAAATAAAAACTAGTGAGATACACATCTATGTTGACTATAGGTAACTAAATAAGTCTTATCTATATGATCCATTCCTAACACCATTAAATAAAGAGATATTGGAAAGTGTTACAAGTAGATAAATCTACTCCTTCATTGATATATTCTCAATATACCATCAGGTTAAGATAGTGCTAGGGGATAGAATAAAAACTACATTTGGCATAGAATGGGAATCCTTCATGTACACAGTGATGCCATTTAGATTGAAGAATACACTAGTTAAACTTAGCCACATAATGGTAAATGCATTTTAAGATTTTATACATGTGTTATTGGAGGTATATTTAGATGATTGGATAGTTTAAGAGTTGATTAAGGATCATGTAATGAACTATAGATGATGTTCTAGAGATGTAGATAATTGAACATTTATCAAAATCTTAAGAGATGCATCTTTTCTACTCTTTTTATAACTTTATTAGGCCACATAAAATGTAATTAAGTATTGATGGAAAATCCACTAAAAACCACCATAATCATCAACCTACCACCACACAAAACATAAAAGGAATTTATAACAATACTGGGGTATATCATATATCACCACATATTCATAATAAACTATGCAACTACAAGTGCACCCATCAAAGAATTATTGAAAAAAAACATAATCAACCACCAGATTGGTCTAGACAATGCCATGAGTCCTTTGATACATTGAAGACTAAGATTATATATGATCTAATCTTATTTTTTCCATATTATAATATTCCATTCAATGTACATGTGGATGCCTCATGAATTTTAATAAGGCTAATATTATCACAACTGTAGAGAAATATATAAACTATTCCACCATAAAGATCATTCCACCATAAAGAGGGAAACACTAAACATGGTCTCAGTGGTATAAAAAAATTAGACATTACTTATTAGTGACCCCATTCACATTATTTACATACCATGAACCACTTATGTATTTGATAAATAAGCCGATAATACAAGGAAGAATCTACCACTAGCTCATGTTGTTCCAAGAGTTTCATTTTAAAAATGTGGTGAAATTGATGAAAGGTAATAATGGACCTAACTACATGTCAATAATAGCCATGGGGTAAGATATAGGACCAATTGATGATGAGTTTCCCCAAGTGTGAATATTTCACGTAGAAGTAGCACCCAAAGACATGGAAGGTATTCCATATTTTTATGTAATGGAAAGTTTCTAAAGGAATACAATACATTACAAAAGAAAAGATTAATGATTCAATCATTTCCGTTCATGTTGATTTGAGGGAGTTATATAATAAGGTAATAGATGAGGTGTTTTAGAGGGTAGCATTACCTCATGAGTGGTGGAATATCTTAAGAGAAACACATGATGGAGTTGTAGGAGGACACAAATATGAAGAAACAATGGGGAAGAAAATAGTGTTTATAGACATATGGTGATCATCACTATTTAAATATTGGAATATATATATAGATGAATTTGTGATATATATCAAAGAGTAGGTAAACCAAATATTAGGGATGAGATGTCTCTCCACCTAGTTTTGATAGTATCCCCATTTAGAAAATGGGTAATCAATTTCATAGGACTACTTAAACTTGTGGAAAGTAAAAGTAACACTAGATTCATTATATTTATAATAAAATATCTTTGAATATGGATGAAACCTATTTCAAAAAATTATTGTGTATGTAATGGGAAATACAATAGATCTATAAATTAATCCTATCTTGGAGAAGATAAATCCTACTTAGACTTTCAATTGTAGATACATTAGACATTCAGGGTCATGACTAAGATGGATCTACTAGACCTAGTCAAGGGATATATTACCATAATAAATTCACTAAGGAGGGTTCCAAATCTTCTAGTCAAGTAAAACTATGTAATAAGCTTAACTAGGTCCTATTTTTTCATATTTACTAAACTAATAACAAGTAAAACAAAATATAGTCTAGTGGTCACCAAAGCTTATGACACAAACTGGGGGTTAGTAAACATAAAAATTAACATGCATAAGAGAATCCTATTTAAGATATGTATAGGTAAAACCATAATGCATGGAGAGAACAATATATTCAAAATCCATTACTTATTTTATTTATATCTACTAAAGAGAGGAGAAAAGTTAGAGATAATTACCTTAAAGATGAACTCATCAAGATTCAATCTCTCCCTTGGTCAAAGGTGCTTTGAAAGAGGTTGTTTTAGTTTTTAAGGATCACTAAGAAAGGCCAAATAATTCAAGACTTTTCCACAAGACTAAATTCTTCTCCAAGTAGAAACCCTAAGCTAAGAATCCTCAACTAGAATGGTAGAAGAATAGATTATAAATAAGAACAAATGAATAATTAACTATTACTATTTTTAATAATGGAAAAATGGATGTGTTTATATAGGTAAATCTAACCCTATTACTTTTTAAAATTTTAGGCTGACAAGGTTAACCCAATTGACATTGTATTGTTATTAAAAAAAGTAAATTAGGTCTTGGTCTAGGTCAATCAGGGGTGACCTAGACCCTAAACAAGTTTTGTCAATTAGAGTACAAGGTCAATGGGGTCGATAGTGTAATGTAAACCATAAAAAATGATTTTAGGTTAGTGAAGGGATAATGAAGGCAAAAAATGACTACATGAGGGTACAAAATAGGAGGAAAATCTTAGTTGAATGTTTTTAGGAGATGGGTGTGTAGATATAAAATGGTAGTATAAAGAAAACAGTCCTATAAAGCAACAATGGTCTTCCCACCCCTTCCTAGTATACCCCTTAAGGTATGCACTCAAATAGATTGAGACTAGATGGGTTCCTATAACATAGAAATCATCAATAATTGATAAAATTTGAAAATATTATGTGTATAGATATTATACCAAAAATACTATTGAAAAAAAATTATATGAAAACATAATTACAAGGTTTGGGTACCCTTTGAGCATAATGAGTGATCAAGGAAAACACTTCATAAATAACATAATTATAGAATTAATGAAACATTTCTTAATCTAGAATCACATAAGAGCTACTTACCATCTATAATAAAATGGTGGCATTGAATAATTCAATAAAACATTAGATAAACTACTAGCAAAAGTATGTAATACAAAGATAAGGGATTGGGATACCAAGATACCAATAGTCTTATGGGCTTACCACACTACTTACAAATGGATGAATAGATACTACCCTATTTAATTGATCTATACACTAGAAGAAATTATTTCAATGGAGTACATATTTCCAAGTTTAAGACTTGTGATAACATTTTAAATGAATGAGAAATATTTTATTCTATAAAGGTTGTTAGAATTATAAAAATTGGATGATAACATATGTTTAGCAGCATATAACCAAACACAAGTAAAGAGGCACCAAAAAGCATTACATGATAGGTATATAAAGGTAAAATAGTTTCAAATTGGAGATAAGGTTTTAATTTATGACACCAAATATTAAAATTTAGACAAGATGAAAATAAGATGGCTTGGGCCCTACATAGTTGATAATATATTGAATTTAGGTGTAATAGAACTATAAATTCTAGATGGTAATCTCAGTAAAGGCTTTGTAAATTGAGCCCAAATAAAACCCTACACCATAGTAACTATGGTATTGGGAGGTAAAACTAATAAAACAAGATCATATGAGGTGATTTTGTCCTTCTAGATAGGTGAATTTTTGGTAGACGGTATCATGATACCCTATACTAGATGCTTAATTTTGTATTCATAGATCATGTCACCCCCTGATTAGGTTGACATTGTCCTACTAGATGATTAAATAAAGTTATTATGGTACCCTAAAAAAAACTTTATCAATAATTATTTGTTTCATGCAGCCAAAACATAATAGTGGGATGTTTACATCAAATAAAACATAAGAAGTAAATAAGGGAAAAATGAATATATATGTGTGTGTGTGTGTGTGTGTGTGTGTGTGTGTGTGTGTGTGTGTGTGTGTGTGTGTGTGTGTGTGTGTGTGTGTGTGTGTGTATGTATGTATATGCATATGTATATGTATATGTATATGTATGTATGTATATATATATATATATGTATGTATGTATGTATGTATATGCATATGTATATGTATATGTATATATGTGTGTGTGTGTATATATATATGTATGTATATATGTATATATATATATGTATGTATGTATGTATATATATATATGTATATATATATATATGTATATATATATATATGTATATATGTATATATGTATATGTATATGTGTGTATATATATATATATATATATATATATATATATATAGAGAGAGAGAGAGAGAGAGAGAGAATTTTAGAATAAAATATGGAATAACATATAATCAAACTCCTTAAGTAATTCAAGAGGGATAGAGAGTAGATAATAAATAAGACACTCAGCATATGTGGAATAAAATATGAGACTCTTATTATAAATTTCACATAGTGGTAAGACCCTGAATAAAAATATGAATAAAAATGTTCATATTTTTTTATATAGAATGAATAACTAAGGATGGTAAAAACATTATTTTATATTTAGTATTAATAGATAGAGGTAAGGGAGGATAGGATTCCATAATAAAAACTTTCAAGAAAAGCTATATAAATGCATATTGTAAAATGTAAAAAATATATTAGTGGTAGAAAGGAACAAAGATATGGGAAATGAGAAAATGAATTTTTTAAATGAAGTATTAAATACACCATAATAATAAGATAAAATCATCATACAAAATAAAAATAGATACAAATTATCTCCACAGATATAGATTGTACCCACTAGAGAAAGGTGTATCGATGGAAGAAAGAGACAAAGTGAGGGAAAATGGGGACAAGTGAAATACTAATTAGTGGTAAAAAATAATACATAACGATAAGATATAGGGATATTATATAAACATATATAATCAAATTATTCCTCACAACTAAGTTGTAAAACATGAAAATAAAAATTTGTGATAGAAACATATAACTGGCGATGATAGAGTAGGCTAAATAGAAAATAATAGTAGTTGATTTTATTTTATTAGAATGAAATATTTATTAGATTCATCCAGTATGAAATAAACACAAACAAATGGGTTAATGGAAGGAACTATGAAATGGGAGATACCTGTCAAAATTGGAAAAAAGAGAAAAATAAAATAAATGCATGATAAGACATGTTATTACACTGCAAAGTAAGAAAAATCAAGGAATGGACAATGATAATAAATATGATTTAATGCATTAGAATGGATTAATGAAATTATAAAATAAGTTAATAAAGTTATAAATTAAGGATTTTATAAACAAAAAAAATATAAAATCATATGAATACCAAAACTATAGAATTTTCATGTCGAAGCTTCATATTGTAGAAATTAGCAACTATTGTTTTTATAAAAATGATGGAGATTCCTTAGGTGGTCATAGCCAAGAAAATTAAGAAGCCTAAATATAAGAAGAATTCACTCAAGTCTAAAAAAAAAGACCCATTGGGAAATTTTTCAAAAGTTCTCACCCTTATTGCACATGCAGAGGATACATATAAATATATCAAGACACACTTAGTAAAAATTGATCATATACAAATGAAGGAAGAAAGAAGTGTCATGATACAAGTAAACTTGAAAACTCAACAATTGGAGTAAAAATATGAACATATAACCATCCCAAGGTTAAAATTAGATGCACAAAGTCAATTTTCATACTTTAGTCTAATGTCAACCATAGCTAAGGTGTTATTGATTAGGGTGCATGAGAAAATTCTCTATCTAGATCAATAATACCACATCACACTATATATGATACAAACAATTATCATCTTCCTACATTAAGGACACTCCACTCAAAATTATAACATGAATAAAAATGTGATTATCATCTCCCTTTCCATGATGATAGGCATAAAAGTAAATAATATAGCTCTATCAATTTAGAGCATGAAGGACTTGAATATTAGATTTTCCAAAAAGTCCATCACATGGAAAGTTTATTACATGAATATATGTGATTTTGAAATGGCAAGGAACATCTAGATTGCCTATGATATGATATCCACTAAAATGAAGTATGACTTGATTACCACACTTTATGAACAATACTTAGATAACTTATAGAAAATCAATTAAGGTAAAACTATTCATAATTTTTGTTACAATTCTTTGTTGATAGTAATTGTAATGTATTTCACACATACTATTATGGGGAATGAGGGGCATATATAATGTAACATAAATACAACCATAGGATCCCAAATCCCAATGAAAGGTATCCTTGAATTACAAGTAGAAAAAATATTACAATGGGAGAGGAAAATTAGGAGTATGGTATAGTGGAGATTCTAAATATCAAAGAAAATTGTTTAAAAATATTTCAAAGAGGTTTAGTTTTTTGGTAGATACAGATAACATTTTAATTGAACCTCATAAAAATTTTTTACCTCTCTGACCTTTGTGTTATGAAGTTACCAATGAACAAGTGTTGGTAGTCATAATTACATCCATAAGTATACCACCAAACCCTAGGGATTTTTTTTTAGTGAGATAGGGACGGCCTTTAGCAAGAAGAGGAAGAAGTGGAAACCCAAATAAGTAAGAATCCATTATCTCTATGGGGAGTAGAGACATCTGAGCCTAAAGTTGGTGTTTTTAAGTCTTCAATACCAAATAAATATGTTATCAATTTGAGGGATTTGAATTAGGAGGAGGATGAATAAGAGTATATGAATACATTTATATTTAAAGACTCTACCATAGGCAAAGATTTGGGAGAAGAAGAGATGATATAAAAGGGTCCCCCACCTTACACACTCAAGTAGAGGAAAGTCTCACATTGAGGATACCTATCCTCAAAATCAAAATGCAAAATATACACTACAAAGGACCCTGAAACATCCCCTAATGCATCCATAACCATATTCCAAACCCTATAATATATGAGTGGGAGGAAATTTTTAAGGATCCATTTATCACATGTAGAATATAAGGGAAATAAAAATAGAAAGTAGTGAAATTTAAAGCTAAAATGGTAATAACATTATAAAAATTAGAATCCTCAAAGAAAGTGAATATTGTATAAATAGAGGAATAAACATAGAAATATGTGACCATTTAGGTCCCAAATATGAACATCCTCATCGATATGTGTCATAACAAACAAGGGATAAGCAAAGTAGGGAGATTACATATAAATGTAGATTCTATTAGCCAATGTAGGGTGATAAGAGCAATTATAGATTACATTGATTTGATCCCATTCAATTTAGATGATGTTATAGATATAACCCCATAATATCTAGAAACCATCCTTATTTAGACCAAGGAAAGAAGTAAATATGTTAAAATCATGGTGGAAAAATATAGAGGAAGTTTAAAAAAAACCACTACAGAGTCCCAACTATCTCCAGTTGACCAAGAAAGATTGTGAAAAATCCAAAAAATAGAGATATTATATAAGAAAAAAATAGATATTGTCATTGAGGCCTTATAAAAAATAAAATAATTTGAAGCATCCAAGGCACTAGAGGAATAAATGATTCAAAAACACAAACAAATGGAATAAGAACTTGAGGGAAAAATAGGAAAAATTAATAAATTATGGAATTAGCCACACCAAAGGATAAAAAACTATTAGAAAATGGACAAGTATAAATGAAACAATCATAGGAGGAGGAATTAAAAAAAATTAAGGAATAGGAGGAAAAGAGAGACTGATGAAAAATAGAAAAAACTTACAGAAGAGGAGAATAAAAATAAAGAACAGGAGGAAAGAATAAATAAGAACAAAAAAATAAAGCAAAAGAAGAGGAAACAAATATTCAAGAATAAAATACAAAAAAATTGGATGAAGAAAGAAATAGAATTTTGGTAGAGATAAAACATAGATAAGAAATAGACTGAGAGAAATAGGAACTAGAACAAAATAAGCAAACAAAATAAGTAGTGGCTCCATAGGTGAAAGGGAAGGAAAAGTTGATAAGTCCCAAAGCAGAGGCTACCACCCAAGGTGTCACACCAATAACTTAGTGTACAATGGGGGTAATCTAAAACATCAACAAAAATCTCATGATTTTTTTATCATAGATCAAAGTAAAATTGGTAAAGCACAAACAAAAGACCTCCACAATCCTAATGCCATCAAGTTTTATCTAGCCAGCTGAAGAGAAGTAACAATATAACACCTAAATCTAATTGATAAGTAAATGATATGTTAGACTCTCATCCAAAGCATAAAAATAATTGGATTATATGTGGTTTCACCTTAGATGAAGAAATTAATACAATTTTATCTACCTTGACCAATTTTTGGCCAAATTTTGATCTAGACACCACTCTACCAATAGAACAACTAGTGGAAATTGTAGAAAATTTCATCAGCCAAATTAGAGCCATAGTGGATAGAGGCCTCATAAAAATTAATTATAGATAGGAATACAAGGAATAATTTTTAGGGCCACTTCTAGTGGTAAATCAATCCAACTGAGCAAACATATAAGGAACAAGTAGGGAATATGAAGGATAAATAGAGGATGCAACCATCTACTTCACTTACTCACATAACTAGACACTATGGATGAATGATAAGAAATATGAGTTGTATAAAATGGAAAAAAAATTGAATGTAGCCTCAACTATCTTTGGATCTCATCACATACCTTCTGACATAGAATGGGCTAAAATGATATCCTTGCATGAACACTATAAGGATAAACAAAGAGATCAAATATCCTTATATGATTAAATGGAGGACTATAGTGAGTTCTTGAGCACTAAAATGGAGAGAATTGAAGTATGATTTAAGATACATATTAATTACCTAAACTCACTAAAAAAGGATCATGTCCCAAATGGCATTATCTTAGTGGAAAGGCAAATGTGGGTATAAAGAATATGACTATGAAGACCAAGAAATTTATTTTGGATTGGGAGACTTTTGCTCAAACAATGGTAAGCAAGTACTAGTAGAATATTCCCAAGGAAGGGGAACCAAATCCATGATCTCTAATAATGTATTATAGTAATTCACATAATTTTATTACACTTAGATGGACTAAATAATTTTTGGTACCTTTTAATACTTAGAGTTCTCTTGAGGATGAGACAAAGATCTAAAAATGATAAAATGTTGGAAGGTTTCTCTATCAGCTAAATAACTATAATGTATGTACCATAGATTTGTTTCCTTTATTATAGTAGCATAACACTCATATAGGCTAATAGAACATAAGATTATATCAACTAGAGATACAATAAGAAAGAAGGATTTATGGAGACAAAGGACAACTTGATTAGATAAAATACATGCCTCACATAGACATGAAAATTGATTTGTGTTGTTTTGGCTTGGTATTTATATTGTAACATTGTAATAGATATAAATGTAGAAAATAATATCAAAGAATAGAAATATATTGTATAAAGGTAATAGAATAGAGTAACATGTGTAATTATGGTAAAGAATAGAGAGCATATATAGAAATTTGTATTTATTTGTGTGTGTGTGTGTGTGTGTGTGTGTGTGTGTGTGTGTGTGTGTGTGTGTGTGTGTGTGTGTGTGTGTGTGTGTGTGTGTGTGTGTGTGTAAAGATAAGAGTTAGATTAGGAAATACTATGTTCTATGTATTATGTATGTGTTACTATAAATATAGGAACTACTTATTTTTATTTAATGATAAATAATCTAACCAATACTAACCCTTGAAATACATTAATCTCACTAAAGTTAACCTACTTAACATAGCACCCATCTATATCCAACAACTTCATATTTTATGTCATCACATATTACTAATGATGGTGTTATAGATACTTATGATTATATACATGTCATTACTATTATTTGTCTCAGTGTCTCCAATGAGGAAACTCCTTCCCCATATTTTATGGAAATTTCTTCCCAGCCACCTCCCACATCTTCATCATATGTAAATAATGTTGATGTTTATAAGCCTCTTTTCATGGAAAAAATCCAAAAATGTATTCCTAAACATTTAGTAAGATAACTTACACCTACTCAATCTACCAAACATTGGTATGATCCACATAAATATATTATTATCATGTAAGTTGGGGACATTCTCATGAAACTTGCAAAAAACTAAGGAAATTCGATCTTTTATTTCTCTTTTGTCCAAATTTTGATCATGAAGCTATAATTCACAAATGTCAACAAACATATGAAAAGGTAGCTAAGGCTCATGATTCCAAAGTAAAGCATGAAGATCTTAATCAATATAATTCAAAGATTCACTTCCCAATCATCAACCTAATACTACTCAACCTCTCACATCTAATGTTGTGGAAGCTTCAGTTGCCCCTAATTCTATAAAAATGATGAAAATGTAGTCAACATGAATAACATGAGGCATATAGTATCATACATTTATCCTTATCCACATTTTAATTATAATAAATTTCCTACTTTTTGTACTTCTCAACATAATTATCCATATCATTTCATGGATATTAAACATATGGAAACACACTTTGTTCACTTATTATTTTTCCAAACCATATAAAGCAACACAATACATTTTTATTCTCATCCTTACATTTTTATGGTATATGTTAATTCATACCATTATATTATCCCTATTTAAAACTAACTATTTTAAATATTATGAATTAGTCTACTTCTATACCTATATCTCCACTCATAGAACAAATTAACTCAATGGAGTTGGTTCTTAACCCAACTATGACAAAAATGGCATTAACCACTTCAACATAGTTTGATCCACCTAGACAACCTATACCACCAAATCCCAAACCACATACTCCCAATAATTATCAATTTAATTTCACTTTATTCACTCCTTTAGTAGTCTTGATTCAACATTATTCACCTTTATCTAATATAGTTTTAACTAGATATGATGGATGGGATCTTATAACTGAATTATATTGCCTCTTATCTCAAATTCGTTTTCTAGAACTCATGAAGACTTCCCCTCATCATCATAATAATTTAATGAAAATTTTATTTTAAATGAACATCCCTTGACCTCCACACATGGAGAAATAACCTAATTTTCCCAATCTTACAATAATATTCTTTAATAATGTGTGGAAATTATATACACATTGATGAAACTATAGATAATTATCTCTCACTCAAAAAAATTATTACTTCAATGATTCTATAAGAAATATTAATTCATGCAAACAACTTCCCATACTCATTAGTATCCAAATGGGTGAATTCAAGTCATGCTCCCATATTTATGAAGGAAATATCACTTGTGTTTGTTCCCTTGATTTAATTAAGACTCTTTGATACTCTAAATTCAATCTTAAATCTAATCAAATCACATGTGAAGGATATTATCAAAGATAAATGTATCCACTTAGTTGTATTTTGATTTCAATAATAGTCCCTCCCATCATGGTTATATTTAATGTTACAATTTTTAATTTCCATCAATCATATAATATCTCAATTAGTCGATCTTGGACACATCCCATCAAAATTATTTCCTCTTAAACATGTCAATGTGTCAAATTTACCCTTTAAATTGTTATATATAATATTAAAGGAGATGTTAATCCTTGGAATTTTGAAAATTTCCCATATTGTGGTTTTTAAAAAATACCTACCATTGAACCTTTGAAAAACATTCTCTTTTCTTAATATCATCAATTTAAACTATCCCATCAATTCTAATCATAGTTACAATAGACACCCCAAATTTATGGGTAACATCCCTCCAAAACTATTAGATTTTGATGATGTTGAACCCTATGATATCAACTTGAAAATAATTTCTTTATCTCCATTCACACATACTTGATCATTTACCTCCTATATGACCTAGGTATCATAAAAATCAAACAAATTACATTCATGTCTTAATAGTTAAGCCTAAAAAATCATAGACTCATACTTCTTCCACTAATGGAATCATTGTTGATTTCACTATTGATCATGATACACCTAATTAGGATAATGGATTACCTTGATGATCCATTCTTGGTTGACTATGCCTAGGCTAAAGATGAATAAATTCTTATTTTAGATCTTCTTTACAACATTATTATGAGTCTAATTTGCATAAACATAAAATTCACTTGGTAGATATAGTTTCTTATCCTTCTATTATACCTAAAATTATTTATTATTCCATCGATGTTCATAGGTCATAGATGGAATAGCTACCAAATTTTACTCATTTTAATATAATCACCTCTAAGCCTCTTAGGTATATTCTTGTAACACACCATGGTAGGACCTTATTACTTTGATATACTCCTTCCCCCATATATGTTAGCTACATTACACCAACCTGCATTGAGGCTATCTATAATAACTATAAATCATACTAAGGATACTACTCATAGATTCATGGTTCATGATTATTTACTTGATGAATTTGTACCCATGAAAAAACTTAACTCTCCACCTTGATGATGGGTAGATGATCCATATTATAAGTTTAATAAGATAGTTAGTCATTGGGCCAAATATTGTCAAGCATAATATATATTCTTAGCATAGTAGTAAACACAAATTTTTTTTCCTACCACATAGTAGACCTCATCACTCAGTTACTCTAAGGCACACTTTTTGCTTCCATGACACGACTAGACATACTTCAATGCTCTGATTACAACTTCAAAAATACATTGATGCACTTCATCTTGAAACAACATATCCTTCTATTGAAAAGAGTTTATCACCACCTATGATATCTGTATAATATATTCCTAAACATAGGAAAGTCTATTACTTTGGCATCAATGTATTGCACATCATACATATAGATGTAGAGTAGTCTAATAGCATTTACATGATTTTCCATGGCCAATGCCTTCACTTTCATGGAAAAATAAACATGATAATTATTAGATGAAGGATAACCCTCTCCTATACCCATGAATCCTCACATGTTAGAGGATATTATTCATATTCTATTATATATTATTTCTATTTATTATACTTCATAAGAGTATTATGCCCACCTTATCATTTTTACCAATTTTATACTTTATCCATATATCTCATGCATTAAGAATCCCTCTCACTACTCTTCATGAAAATAAATGAGACCATGATCAGAGCTAAATTTCTATTACAATAGGATTTATATGATGTTATTGATGATGTATGTCAGGATATCTACTAGCATTTTTAGCACATCTTTGTGTGACTTGTCATATTATTATTTACATTATCATGTGATTGGATTTTATGTTTACATTTTATTATGAGAATTGATTATACCATATGGTTTATATCTCATTTATATTATGTTTTTATTTTTTTAAATTTTAATTTACAT
This sequence comes from Torreya grandis, assembly GCA_037957365.1. Lineage (NCBI taxonomy): Eukaryota > Viridiplantae > Streptophyta > Pinopsida > Cupressales > Taxaceae > Torreya > Torreya grandis. Next base: position 128,045 of record JARHVA010004794.1, read on the forward strand.
CTATGACATCATGTTTATATTGTAAGTTCTTTAATGATAACCTTGTTAAATTTTTTGAATTGAATAAACACCTTTTGGACATATTTATCAAGATTCACTTTCACTTATTGAGTTTACCATCTATTTGAGATGATTATTACTTTCATAGGTACTTTTAATCTTTCTTTGGTAAGATATTATAGTCTCTGAGTGATTTGGATATATTCAATATAGCACATGCCATTTTTTGTAACACTACCTTACATATTTATGATCAACTAAAATTATACCCATTATTATATAAATCATTACATGAAAGGATATGTTATGTTATACACATTTACTTCTTATTTCCATTCTTTAGAAACATACATAGGTTAATTTTGAGATTTCAAACATATATGTGAGAAAATCTATGATCTTTTTGATACCATGATCTTTGGTCCTATTCTCTAGTGACCAAACATAAGATCTCTTATGTTTACAACTTATTTAACTCAATAATGGTATATTAAATCATTAAGGAGGAGGAATAACACAAATATTAAAAATATAAAATCCATATTATAAAATAAAACAAAAAAACAATGCTCAAAACGAAATTATAATCTTAAGTCATATCACGCTAAAAGGCATGATCTCTTAACACATCTCCTATCTTGGTTGAAGATAACACTCTAAATTTGGCCTCATAATATAGATAAGGTCAATAAATTTATGGTAGGATAATAAAAAAAGACAAGAGGTCTCATTTTATCATCTATTTATACCTACTTTCTCATTCAAGTACCAAATCTTCACAATAGACTAATGACTTTGCAAGGTGTCCTAAGGAACAAGGAACACATTATGGGAATTTAGGTCCATTTTAATTTTATTGAATATAAAATTCAGGATATTATATATTTATTTAATTCATGATCCAAATATATATTTTAACTAGTTGGATTGTCCTAGGTTCTTTATGTCCAAAATTTGTATCATTAGCATACTTGTTTAGTGTGTCTCATCATTGTTAAGGATTTCTATATCACCAATGTATAACTTCACTCTTAAATTTTCAATTGGTATTTATCCTTGATATTACACTTGATGGATATCAATTATATCTAATCACATCCTTGATCACACCTCACACCTTTTATTTTCTCTTTTTGAGTTGCAATGTATGACCATGGATAGGACCAAGCTTTCCTCCTAAATACCCAACTTTTTATACCACTTAGTTTAGTGTTTGAGTTATAGTGTAAGACCATGGATAGGAATATGATTTCCTCATACAAATATTCTCAATGACCATTACTTAATGATCATACTTTATTCCATCACACATTAGCACAAGAATTATATTTGAATTATTTATTTTAATTTTCTCCTTATTTATATTATTTTATTTTATTTGGTTTGAATTTACATTTATGACTGATATTTATCATTTTTATTTTTATTTTTCATAATGTCCTACAGATATAATTATTTATGATGTTTTTTAAATTCATTTTTATCATTCATTGATTGCTTTTTAAACTTACAACTTTATGCCTTTCTACATTTACCATTATTATTAACCATGATTTTGCTCACATTTGATAGAAAAATAATAAAACATACATTATAAATTTTCCCATAAAATAATAAATCGTAATCACATGTGATATATATATATATATATATATAACACATCATTATAAAATATCCATAATTTACAAATGTAATGTGTGCTCATGAAACTCAAAAGTTTTGCATACATCATGATACATAATGGCACATAATAAAAAAATAGATGGATGGATATGATACATAATGAGGACATGATACACTACCCATAAGGTACTGAGAATTCCATATACATAAAATACACTATAGTGACTTTGTTTGTGATCATCGTACATTCACCTGTCCCTATAGATTGGCCCTCTAGGTCTATAATGTCACTACCTACCCAGTTATAGTTAAATGAGCAATATTTACTTAGGCAATGTCTTCCAGACTTGTATCTCCCATAATAAACTCATGGTAATACTATATACTAAGCTACAAATGATAATCTATATAGGTAGCCTCCTTGACTAATATAAACCACTCATAATAACCCTAGGATAAATACATAAATAGATCAATCAATTATGTCATATCATGATACATTATCACATCATCTAAAATGTCATAGAGGGATCTCTCCACCAAGTTCCTCCATCAATCCTCATCTATCATATCATCTAAAAAATGCAAACTAAAATCAAATAAGATATCACATATATCTATATATACATATAATATATATATATATATATATGTATGTATGTATGTATGTATGTATGTATGTATATGTATGTATGTATGTATGTATGTATATGTATATATATACATACATACATATATATATATATATACATATATATATATATACACACATATACATATATAAACATTTATATATATATATATATACATACATACATACATATACATATATATATATACATACATATACATATATATATATACATATATATATATGTATATATATGTATATATATGTATATATATATATATATATATATATCTATGTATGTATGTATGTATGTCTCTCTCTCTCTCTCTCTCTCTCTCTCTCTCTCTCTCTCTCTCTCTCTCTCTCTCTCTCTCTCTCTCTCTCTCTCTCTCTCTCTCTGTGTGTGTGTGTGTGTGTGTGTGTGTGTGTGTGTGTACATGATCTAAATATAATCACTATAAAACACATAACACATATTACTCACCTTTAGTAACTCAATCTACTCAGACACAAAGCACATCCTACATACCATGGCTTCAAGGTGGTTCAAAACCTATATATTAGCTAAGTTAAATCACATAAGCATGGCATGCACTGCTAAATATGTGCCACACAATATACCAAATCAACATAGGCTAATTTTTTAGATCTACCTATAGCTATGCCTATGGCTATATTGGTGGTGAAACTAGATCTCATCTCCTCCATATTTGTGGTGGTGTCTATAAGATGTGTTATTATGTCTTAATTTATAATGTATCCCATCCTAAATTTCATATGCATCACCATATAATATCCCTCACTTGAAGAGGAATATATAATGGGAACTTCTAATGGTGTCCCCAAACCTCCCACACCATGCCACTCATTTTCATGTTAAGCCCAAAATACAAGAACCACTATAGTGTTATCTAGGTATGGAAATCCAAAATACCCTATTACATGATGAAATGGATGGAGCTCTACCTACCAAGGATAATGTATTATAGTCCTCAAATGACCTTGTGACTATATTATTTTTATCCATGAAGGCTAAGAATCCATAATACCCTAATATGGGCATAAAAAAATTTGACCTTAATTAATAGTGTTAAATTCTAGGACATGTGGCATAATATATACCAAATGTTCCTATACCCACCTCCACATGAGTGGGAGAGAATCATATACAACATGAGGTAATCCTGATGACTGATACATAGGAAATATCTCATAAATCTAATTAGTATAAATGTAATGTGCCACATCATCTATTGTACCCTAGATAAAATACTATAATAATCATGCACTAATCACACCTAGATAACATAACTTAAATCATATAATGTGGCATGCTCAAGCATCACTTGATACCAATCAATAATATATAAGGGTACCTTCCCATCTAAATTATGAAAGATTAGTTGATCTATCATAAATGTAATAATGGCATTATATATATCTAAAATGATCAAAATATACACATTAAACAACTACACTACCAACCTAGGTTAGTTACATATGTCCAATACTATCACCTGTAATGTTAAGCCTCTCCTATCATCCACCAAATATTGAGTATTTTACACCACTAGTGTGCCAATAATTGATAATCATATCAATGTATGAACATCTTCTAGGGTGATTTCTACCTCAATGATATGCCATCCACCACCTAATAGAATGTATTAGTTAGTATCTACCATATTGCTAGTAATATTGGAACTAACTCTATGCTTAATAGGACCTATCACATCTCCATGATCCCACCAAAATAGAGTGCATTAAGATAAACTTGATCCATGATAGACAATATCATTAATAAATCTAGAAACTATAATTAATCTACTAGTCCTTAGAGTCTTTTCCACCTCTATAAAATACTAAAAAACAAATAACTAATTAGATCTCTACCCTAAAATTGACATAAATTATATTACACACCATAAAAATAAAAAAAATAATCAAATTAAGTACTTCATCAACCATGTACAGTATTGTATCAACCATTTTATATATTTATAAATATATTGGATATGTACCTAACTAAATAAACCCTATTCTAAACCCAAATTTATCAACCATGTACTAGACTACATTGACCATATAAAATTTTCTATGTTATTAATATTTATGTACTATAATTACCATCTATCCAAAATAAATCAACCAAATTATACATTATCGACCATCAACCATGTTTTTATCTAATTTTAACACCACATCATCCATGTCAATTTTATAATACATTGGACACCATCTATAAAAATATATCAACAATTACATATGCCATTGGCCAAATACACAATTCCATCCTTTCCAACTACATTCACCTGGTAATACCATCATATTTAGGTGGGTAATTTTCACCAAGATATAATAAATACCCTTGATCTATCTTATGACATTTTATCTCCTATTTATTTACCATTTTTATTTCTTATATATAATACATTTTCTAAGGAAAACTCCACCATACATATTTTCCCCAATACTTATTTTTACTATTTTAGTCCATTTTAATTCAAAAATAATAATAATTCATAATAAATGCACCCTATATTTAGACTACACTAGTTACCACTATGATCCATCCCCCAAATCACCCACCTCCTTGAACTTAGTATGATGCCTCTCTTTGCTAAATTTGGATACATAGAGCTCCAGTTTCCAAAAATATCAAATGTGTAAATGAATATTTATTTAGTCCTGTTACATTAAATTTTACAAATATTCAAATCTTAAATTATTTATTGATAAATTATGTATTTTTTTCATAACTTTATTTCTATAAGTATTTTTTAAAAACCAAAATAAGCTTTATAATCCTAAAAAATAGATATTATCAATGCTAACACCTTATTTTTGAAAAATAATCAAATTTTATCTTATTTTTTAGGTTCTTCTCTTGTTCTGCACACTATATTTCTCTCTTCATCTTCTTCGCATGTAGATTGTCTTCCATAACAATAAGTTAAGTGAAGTTATGTATTTTTAAATTATTTATTTTCATTTATTTTCTACTTTTTATGACAATTTTTTATCTCAGTTAGTGTGTTTCTATTTTCCTTCTCAAAGTACCATCCCTTATTACACTCTAGTGATATGTGATGATCTCAAGTGGGGCATATGTATACACATAATATATTTAAACTTGATCATTTACTAACACTTTATCTCTTGAAGTAACCTATCAAGTTTTAATCTCCCTAATTGCACACCTTAAAGGGTGCATTAGGAAAGGGGTGGGTATATCAATGGTGCTTCATGAAAAAAAATTGTTATTATATCATGCTAATATCCACTAAACTTCCCCATTACTTGATCATGTAAATAATATTCCTCCTTATGACCCCTAACTATACCAAGACCCATATTTTATAACTATATCATCCAAACTCAATGTAGTTTTCATGACTCTTACTAAATTTCAAACTAAGTCAGCCAAGATTGATGTAGTCTTAAAGTTAAAATAGACTTTTTACATTTAAATTATCCCTAGTCAACCAAGTTAGAGGGTAAACTATCATATTTTAAACTACATTGAAACTATTTGATATCATTAACTAAAACTTTAGGAAGGGTTAGGATCATCTATCACTATAAATACAAATCCCCATTTAAATCCAAAGAGAGGAACATTCATTGTTTACATTTTCAATGGTCTAAATTCTAGTTAATTATAAATTTAGAGAATCCATTACTTATATCTTATCTTGGAGGTAAAACTCTTGTCTTGTGAAATCTTGGATGAGATAAGAGGAATTATTTTAGCCTAGATATTGATTCAACATTTATGATCCTTAAAACTACAAAAATATCTTATAAATCACCATTAGCCAAGGGGGTTATTGAAGATATACATGTTTTGTTCAATATAAGTGTATTCTAATCCTAACTCTTTCATTTTATAGATAGAAGTTTCATAATTACTAGCTTAAATGAATGTATAAATCCTTGTTTGAATATCCTCTACACTTACCTTAGTGTGGCTATAGGGTTTTTCAAAATTTATATCTACTACCTTAGGTAACATAGGTCCTCATTGTACTACCATGGTTCCTTACCACTTTTAGTTTATTTATAACTCTTCCCCTTGTTAGTTTTTTTATCTTGGCAATACTAGATTAAATTATTTTCAATATTATAAGACATAGTTAAGTTCATCTCATTATATTGATTGTCTAGAGGATTTGGAACCCTATCCATTTATTTTGTGTGATAAATTATCATCTTGATAGGTTTAGTGGTTCTATTTGGTCATTTCCCTATACATTAAGTATCAATGAGATCTATTTGATTTACCTTCTCTAAGTTTGGATGTTTTACTTAGGATAAGTTATGTGTCAATCCTAGTTTATTTCATATAGATGGTTATATTAATAATGAATCAAGTTTTATAAAACCTTAAACATGATCCAAATATTACACCATGTTTATCCAAAGTGCCACATTCACTAGCTAATGAAGTCTCATGATTACCTATGGAGCTAGCTCATTTCCCATTCTTTCACTTTCTATTTCAACTCCTTGATCAATCTACTCATTTGGAATCCAAACCTTCCACTATTGTGTTTCCCTCATTGACCTAAAAAATCATACCAAAACCCATTTTTTATTTATTTCTGAATTACAAATATGGGTCAAAAAATAAAAATATCAAAGCTAGAGTTTGTGAAGTTGCTAGTATAGAAAAAATAAGTGATAGAAATATTCAAAACAATAGGATGGTTATAACTATTGCATAAATTCATTGAAATGATGAATCAATAATATAATAATTAATGATAAACCTTGATAAATATCACTTCAAATTCCTAAGAATAACCATTTTGGTAAGTCTGACTATTCTAAGTGTAATTTTAAGGATTACAAAAGTTGGCATGCATATACATAATAAACCCTCCTATAATAATTAAAATAAAGATTTTCATGTGGAGGGAAAACAATCCCCTAAGATTATTATCAATTCCAAATGGTAATGTAAGGGTATTAATATGGATAGGTTCCTTGATCCATGTACAACTATTTCCCTTTGGGCGATCAAGCTATTTACTTATGATGACTAGCTTGAAAATTTATTAGTATCATTTATGATAATGATAAATCATTTGAGTCACATTGAAAAGAAACCTAAATGGGCAATAAATATCCCTTAATTCCTATATGGTGTAACTCAGATAATGGCAAGAAAATATGTGTAGGGGTAAGGGATTCTTAGGTACCATGGCCTAATTCAACTCATCTATCAACATCATTTTTTGAATAAACCTAATGGAGAGGATAAATGGTAGAATTTTTTGGAAGGTACACAAAATAAAATAATAATAAAATCCTTCTTAAATACTTAAGATTAATTAAAAAACATCAAGGTTATACTTCCACCCTTGATTGTATTTCCATAATAAAGATAAAAATTAATTTATATACTTTGTAGCTAACTAAGAAGAATAAAATCAAAAGATTATAGACCTATAATGCTACCATCACTACAAATTTGGATCCCAATGTGAAATAATTTGGGAGGACATGGTAATAGTTTAACTTTATGAAATCAAGAAACCAACTACAAAATCACCTAAGTCAGTTCCTCTTAGGATAACAACAAAAAGGCTGATTTATAAAGGAGAGACTATAATTATGATTGGAACTTTATATAAGGAAGCTTATACTTCAAAAATATGACTTCAAAAAAATAACATGCTTATACAAAAATAGTTGTAAACCTACACAAAAAAATATACCTATTGTTTTATTGGAAAAAAAAGTTGTTGCAGAGATTCTAGGTAGAAAAACAAAAAATAGATACATGTCATGAAAACTAAAGAAGCATCTAATCCTGAAAAGAGTCCAATAATGTAAAAATTTGTAGGAATGAATGTGTTTAATCCTAAATTTAGATATGTGAGAGATATTGTGCTGAGAAATATATAAGTAGATCTAACACAAAGATGAGAAACTAATCTATGGCAAACCAATTAATAGAAAACTTAGATATTATTTTGAATTTATACAATTGAGATTACTACAAATAGTAAAGTAAATATATTGACAGATGTTGAATTTAATAAGGAACAATGGTTCTTATCTAGTTTACTATGCATGTGCAAATATGGACTATAAATAGCTAAGAAATATATAGGATTAGTATCCTAGAATAGTCGTTAGATTCTATAATTTTCACTTCTATGGCCATGGACACTATTATTAAATCTAGACACTACCATTAATATTAGTGTCTAATAGTGATGTCGGTGTCCAATAAAAAATAATTATTGGATCAAGAGGTAACCAAATTCATTATTTTTGGTTTTATATCACCTCTATACTAATGTATTTAGATTTGGGATACATTATATCTCTCTTTGATGATTGATCAAACTCTAGCTCTTCACCTTTCTTCATCCTTAGAATAAGTTTAATGGAAAATGGGTTAGGGGGATCATAGTGTTGAGATATCCCAAAGACCACTCTATAAATGGGCACTACCTAAATATCTAATACTTCAAGGAGGGACTTAGACTTATAGATTTATCCCCTATGTGTTGTGAAGTGTGTGCACAAGGGTGTAATATGTTATATGATGATACATGTAGTGATCTACCCTATAATTTGAAAAATATCACTCATGGGATACTCTTATAATATTTCAAACCTGTAATATGGTTAATCATATGCTTGATATGAAAATAGGGATGAATATGAGAGAACATAGTTCTTGTATAGTTGATTGATTTAAATTTATAGGTGTTTTTCTTGGTATTTGCTATATGAGGAATGAGAATGCTTATACTTATATTTATATGACACCTTTTAAAAATATCTCATGTTAGAGTTGAATAATAAAATAGGCCAACCCATAGTGTTTTATAATTTTTTCATTTAGATTAATTTTGGCTACTTGATGCTAGATAAGGATATGGATAATATCATTGCCAATAGTGTCCCTCTATGGTTAGTAGTGTCTAAATGGTTAAAAACTAAGTACGGATCTAAAAATAATAGTGAATGTTATTTTATAAAGTTTTAAGTTTTTTATTTAGTACATGGAACTTGGGTCATCATAATGATATATATCAAACTAAAAAATAAGCATTTAGGCACATTAAGATGGTGAATGCAAGTCTTTTGGCAACATGGAGATCTAGAACTAAATGGTAGATACCTATTGATATTTTTCAAATGTACAAGACTAATATATATTATTATTTAGTTTTATTATATACATTTATCCCTACCCCACCCCAAATTTAATCAAGTAATGCATAATGTTGAAATTACTAGGTTAAAAAAATGAAATATGTACCTAGGTATGTAAAACTGACCTTGCCTTTGAACGAGCACACTTTAAATGACTTGTTCATGTATTACCTATAAAAAAGAGATTATTAAAATATAAATTATTGCATATAATATAAAATTCTAAATAATTGAAATACTTGAAAAGAAAGAGAACAAGGAAGGAGTACACTTGTGTGTAGATGCAACCATATTTCTTCTTGATGATTCAACTTGGTAAATGCTTCCTTATGTAAAATTGGAGATAGAAAAGGTTCAGACCTAAGATTTAGAGATATTAATAGGGATATTAGAAGGTATTATAACACTAATCTATTTTAAGGATGAGTTGTAACATGTCCATTGACATCATTATATCTCAACTTCACAACTCAAGTGTGAATTTACATAATATAGTGAGAGTGGGTGATTTAATCAACTCATACCATAAATACAGTGACATTGGATGATTAAATCACTAAAATATATAAATATGGTCAGGTTTATTTATTTAATCACTTCATTTTATAAAATTAACCCACTTGTATAGTAGAAAGGGATAGATAATAATACATCCTAGTGTAATTGATGCATCTTGGTAAATAGTATGATTGATAAGTTTTTAAAATAATTGGTGCAATATAATGGAATATGAACCTATAATATGTTTTATTTATATTATATGTGTCATATACATGAAAAAAATTGTATCAATCTATGAAAAATCATTATAATGTATAGGATTCTAACCTAAGTGTATATTTGAATCATAGAACTAAACTAGAGTTTGTGAAAAAGGGTCATGTTTTTATGACATTACCCCAATGAAATCTAGAGATAGTAAGTGTATAAGCATGTAGGTCATGTTCCTATGATATTTTGAAATTTTTAAAAATGTATAAGTGTGGAGGTCATGTTTTTATGACATGCCCCCACTAAAATCTAAAACTATGAAAGTGTGGAGATCACGATTATTATGAAATGACCCCACTAATATGGTGATCCAAAACTCAAGGGTTTTAGTTGAAAGATATTTAAATAACATAATAATAATAATAATTCTTTCTCTAAGAAGAGATGTTTTATTGCTCATAAGATTATAAATACAAACATATGCTTATATCTGGGAAGAGATGTTCGATCCCCTTCTTGGGATACATCTTTATTTATTAATATTTTAAAGGAAATATGAGGATGTATAAGGTCAAAAATATAAATGGAGATGAAGTGGTTTGACTTCCATGATTTACAACAACACAGAATTTGATAAATTACTATTTTTAGAAACTTTTTATTTTTAGACAACACTATTAAAATTGAAAACTTGGGAAATTCCATTTAGTTTTCAAGGATTAAAAAATAATAATCATATTTTTTTCAATATTATATTTTTCTCCTCATTATTATATTTCCAACAATTTAAACAAGGAGTCAAATAGAGCTATGGTTTAAAAGTTATGGCTCTTAGAAGTTCCGCCACTAATTGGGGTTGAACCATCACCCAAATTGTCACCTAAAGTGTTTCCCAAATCAAATGGCCTCATTTTTTAGGTGATTTAAATATAAAATATTAGGTACCTTACCTTAAAATTATAATTTATTTGTATAATCTATGTATGAATCATGTAGTATATAGGGATAACATGTCAGAGTAGATATCTCAATTAGGCTCATAGTATGTGATCACATCAATTCTTAATATACATGACATATATCATGATGTTCAACCTAAAAATTTATGTTATGGAATCTAGGGATAATGGGGATATATATATCCTAGGGTACAAAGGTGATAAACTATCTTTATAACAGGCCAATCAAATGTTGAACTCAAATATATCATATGTTAAATTCATTAAACTAAGATAGGATAAAAATAGTAAGTATAACTATACTAGATATGGAAATGAAAAATAAATAATGTAATTAGTTTATCCTAATTCTAACATAGTGATATATCTAGACCATGAAGGAAGCATACGACAAGAGGTTTTTGAAACAATCACCAAGTTCTAGATTAAGTGCCTCTAAATTTGTAAACACTAGTGTTAGCTTAGGATAGTTGCATCAACACTACTATCTAAATTGGATGCAGGTGTCTTATACAAAATACCTACTATAAAAGTATGTAACCATGTATATGCTTTTGAGTTTATCTTTTCTTTTTCTCTAGTGCATTTAGATTTGGGACATAGACTATTGCTCCTCATGAAATTATAAAACTTTAGTTATTCATCTTCATTTTGACCTTGGAAAAAAGGGTTAGTGGGCACATGACGTTAATCTAACCCCAAATACCTCTCTATCAATAACCATTTCCTACATATCCAATACTCTAAATAAGGACTTATATTGATTTAGTTCTCCCCTATGTGTTAACTTATGTGTGAATCATGAAATATGTGGAAATTAAGTACAATAATGACCTAGATTGTAACTTGGAAAATTGGTCTCTTAGACCACTCCTTTAGTAATGCATACCTATATATGTGTAGTCCCTATGACTAATATGTAAATAAGAATAAATAGTAAATCTTTTATCAATTAAATGTTTGTTCAATTCTCTTTGATATGAACATTAGGTTAGGAATGAATGAGGAGTGATTTTGAATAGATATCACTCCTATCAAGAAAAATATCACATTAAATCACTTAGCCTGACCATTAAGATATGTTTCATTTAAAAATAAGATGAATTTAGGGAATTTAACACCTACATCAAGGTACAACACTAGCATTATTGTAGGGGTTTGGAAATAACACTTGTGTCATGATAATTTAAAAATAGATACATGCCCAAAACTTGAAGGAGCATAAGTATATTTTAATCATTTAGGGAAATATAAAATTTCTATGTCATCAACATAAGATTGGTTGGAACAAGAGATAGGGAAAGGGGCATAAGATAGAGCAGATGCAAGACTTCTATAATTGGGAAAGGTTTGGGATCGAGAAAAACAACCAACTTCTAAGTTTTCCAAGTGTATAAGATTAAGGTGATATATGATCCATATATATTATATACATTTTCACCCCTTTAATCTAGTAATGAAATTATTGATTTAAAGGAGAATAAATGTGTACTTGGGTGTGTATAAGACACCTTTCCTTTACATGAGTCTAACTTGAGTAATTTTTTGGTGATTGACCTAAAACCAATATAATGTTGTAGTAAATACTTTGTGCATATAATCTAAAATTTATAGAATTTGAAATGATTTAAATTGTAATAGAAAGGTTTAGGAGAATGCATATGTATTAATGTATTTACATTGCTTATTAACAAATTAATTTGAAATATATATCATTATGAATCATTGAAACTAAGATTAGGACAAATATGTTAATATAAAAAGTGCATACATCTAAAGAGATAGAGATATATTAGAATAAAAATTCCTACAACATTGGATAAAAGGTGAGTTTCTACCTGGTAGTTGAGATTATCTCAACTATGTAACCCAATCATACTTATAACCTGGAGAGCATAAGTTAATAAATTCAAATCATACTATCAAAATAGTGAGGTTGGATGATACAATGAATTCTAACTTGAAAAATTAGCAAGATTGAGTGATTTAATCACCTCAACCATACCAAAAAGAAAAATAATTATTGTAGTAGATTGCCTTAATATAGTCCATAAAATTCCATATTATTAGGTGATGACAATCCCAAGGAGTGTTTTTAAATCTGAAACTAATTTTGATTTTGTAATATTAGGCACACATTACATAGAATATGCACCTTAGATATGTTTGATGCTAAAACTATGTATAAAAATTGTACCACTATATAGAATTCTACCATATTTGTAAAATTGAATCATGTACTTATGTGTTTTGGCTAAATTTAGAAACTATGTAAGGTGGAGAACATGCCTTCAAATCATACCTCCACTATGTGGATAAATATAAAAACTAAAATAAGTGCCAATGTGGAGACATATTTCCAAAACATGCCCTCATTGAATTTGGGTGTGTCAAATACTAAATAAATGTGGAGAAAATACTTCTAAAGCGTGCCCCCAATGAATCTAAAAACTATGCCAAATGTCAATAAGTATAGAGAACATGCTTATAAAGTGTGCCCACATTGAATCTAAGTGTGTCAAATACTAAATAAGTGTATTAAACATTCTTCCAAAACATGCCCCCACTAAATTTGAAAACTATGCCAAATGTGAATAAGTGTGGAGAACATGATTCTAAAGCATGCCCCCATTGAATCTAGAAATTATATGAAATGTGAATAACATGCCTTTATGACATGCCCCCACTGATATTACCCCCCCAGTTTGAGGTGAGGTAAGAATAGAATATAATAGTTACCTCACCTCAAAAGGATAAGACAATTGAATAATATTTGAATAGAACCATGTAGCATATATAAGAACATGTCTAGGTAAATATAAAATTGAATCACATAGAAAAATGTGATCACATGAAGGCCTAATATACATGATAGAGATCATGGAAGCATCGAGATGATAGTAGTAAAAGATCAAAAAGAAAATAAGCACACACAAAAAGAGCACTCAAAATCAAGTCAACATACAATGGTCCTAGGAGATCATAAATAAGGGGTATGTTCAAATAACACATAATTTAAGGGACATTACTTAGTCAAATGTCCAAAAAATTAAGGAAGAAATATTAAAATGTCCATAAAAAATGACATGTTTAAATGTCAAATGAATCACACATAAGCATGGGGGCCATAAATAAATGAGCATATTCAAATGCTCAAATAATCAAGACACTAACAAGGCAAGACACTCAAGGCAGTGAATAAATTAAGCATGTGTGACTAGCATAAACATATCATAGTATCTCATGGATCAAATGTGTTATAAAAAAATGTCAAGTGCATAACATATCAAGTACCCTATGAAATATATAAACATGGATAAAGGCATGTGTAAGTACATATAGGCTCAAACATGATAATGAAGAGATCATAAAATGATATAATCTACATATATCAAGATCAAATAACTAAATGCCCCCAATGTGCACATGACATGAGTATAGGGAAAGTCCAACATCGAAAATAGGAATAAAACATGTATCTATGTATGCATGTAACACACTCAAGTAGAAGCATGACCCACATGTGTATGTATAAATAACTGATATGCCATCAATAAACATGGAACTAACACATAAATGCCAAGGAGACAATATAATATGTAGGTTCCAAAAGTGTGTTTATATTTTTGAATGGTTTTTTGTATTTTTGGAATATTTGAAGAGGAAATATCATCTTATGATCCCATACAAATAATGGTGATAGATATCTCCCCACTGAGAACATGACATAAATAATTTGTGGCATTACCAAGGATCATGTGTATGTATAATATTGTATATTATTCTATGTGTATGTATAATAGGACTCTAAGGTTTTGAAGTAGTAATAGAAGGAATAGGGGTTCATGGAACCCATATCTATGTGTTATGTGGTTTCTTTAGAATAATACTAGTTGGAACATGTTTAGGTGTTTGGAATGTTTAATTATGATGCATAATATAAGATGAGGATTTGATGGAATCCATTGTATTGGCCACTTAATAAAGGGGATTGTTTATTTATTATCCTTTTGCAATGGATTAACCTTATTAGGTTTGATGATTAGTTTCCTGGGTATAATTTTCTCTTGTTCAAGAAGGTTCTCATATGGGATTCTATAAAATGTAATTAATTGATTGGAATGAATGTATTTAACACACATGTACATTTATTTTATGTAATGTTCTCTCAAGTATTGGCCACCTAATAAATGGGATTGTTTATTTCTTATCATTTTGCAATGGATTAGCCATATATAGATAGAGGGGCTATCTTTTGGGGGTGCCAAAAAAATCTATACCATGCCAATGCCAATGAAACTCTATCTCTATCTCTATCTCTATCTCTATCTCTATCTCTATCTCTATCTCTATCTCTATCTCTATCTATAGAGCCAAGCCAGTTAAATTAAACTATAGATTGTGGATAGATATATAGGGCTCTCCCTCCTCCCCCTCAGCCTCCCCACTATAGACTATAGTGGACCATCTCCCCTATCTATCTATGGCTCTAGGAGGCTGAGCATAATCAACAAAATCTAGATAGAATGAGTTTGAACCTAGGAAGCCTATATATCTATATGGGTTGGCCCTGGCCATATATCTATAGTATAGGGCATCTATACCCTATCTCCCCATATATAGAGAGGGGGATCACTCGATCTATCAGTCCCCTAGATCTAGTTAGAGTCATGTCAGAGAGTGCTAATTCCTGACCCCTAAAAACTGACTCTATATGCTTGGGCTTGGGGGGATGAAGGAGACTCTAGCTATATATCCTTCAACCATTCCAATTGGAGGCCCCCTATCTATCTCTATCTATATGGGGAGAGGAACCACTCTATTCCCAAAGGAAGAGGACACCAACCACTCCACTCTAGAGTACCAATCAGGACTAGCAACTACCACTAAGAACAAGGCACTGCCTTCTCCCTCTACCCATACGATGAGGGATAACTACCCTATAACCATCAAGACCAGGCACACTCTCTCTCTTTATCATCAGTGGATCAAGAGAGCTCTAGATGGGGTTGACCATCACCATATGGATATATAACTTTAGTAGGTTTGATAATTAGTTTCTTGGGTATAATTTTCTCTTTTCCAAGAGGGTGCTCATATGGGATTATATAAAATGTAATTACTTGATTGGAATGAATGTATTTAACACACATGTAAATTTTATAAGGTAATTCATAAAGAGTATAGATTCAAAGACTTTATTCCTATGGAAGGTATAACTATAAATGTAGTAACCACATGAGTAGGACTGGATTATAAAGGTTTTTCAATCTCACTAAGAACCTTCAAGGAAGTCCCATTAAATTCTCTAAATAATCTAGTAGAAGTATGAAAATCATGATAAGTATAACCCAGATGTGTAAGTAATGTCATGGTGAATTTTTTTTCACTTACACCATTATCAATCATAACACTTTATATATGCTAAAGATCAAGGAATTATCAAATGAATAAATAATGAAGATGAGATTCATCATCCTTACTCTCAATGTCATCAAAATTAATAGAAGGTCTCTAAACTATAAAAAGGTATATGTCATGTATAAATACCAATAATCCCATTTAATTTATGCCCGTAATGTGATTTAGGGAGATTACATTATATCCATTAACACTTTTTGCTTCTTTTTAGAATGGTATTGAAAAGGATTGTTAAATATGTTATGTTTCTAGTGATCATAAGGTTATGAATTATATTTCTTTGGAGGATAATCAAACGTAATCTTGTGGTCATTTAAAGGTCCTAGATCTTATGATTCAAGTTAAAACATATGTTCATAGAATGTCCTAGTCCTTGGTGATAATCACAATAATCATTTTCATCATATCCTTTGGGTAAATATCTATTCATATCAACATCTAGAGGATGAGGGAGAGATATAAGATGATACTCTACTAACCACAGGAGTAATGAATTATGAGATTCAGGTAAATGTGATAACTATCATCTTGGTGCATTAGATATGACAAGTTGATTAGGATACTATGAAACTATGTTAATCATGGTGGTTTCTTCCTTTTTAGGATTAGGAGGTTTTAACTTATAACTTGGTTTGATTTTAAACTTGGTACTAGATGTAGATGTAGTTGGTGTGCTTGCTACATACTTGAGCTTATTCAATGAGATAAGCTTCATATCATGGTCTTATACAACATGGCATAATTCATTAAAATATTTTAGTTTCTTAAAAATTATGTACTCATGTAAAGGATCAAGAAATATTTATATTTGAGCATGTATTACAACTCTTTATCTTCCATATGATTAGTCATTTTAGCCAACATTATCTTGTATGTCAAAACATATTCATCGATAGGGGCATGTGTTCCTTGTTTGATTTTGGTAATTTGATCATATGAAACCTTTTCCAAAATATTAATGGAAAAGTGTAGAAAAAAATGATCTATAATAGGTTTGAATGCTTTCATAGATTATAGGTAAATTATAGAACCACCTCAAACCATAGCCCTTGAGGATTCTTGGGAATAATTTGGTCAAACATTTATCATTAATGGCATATTCAGGGATACCACATAAAAATATTAAAGATGATGTTTAGGATCACCCTTCCATCATAACATGTGAGCTTAGGTGTAAAAAAACCAATTCATAAAGGGTGCATAGATATCTCAAGTGCAATAGGGTTATGTAATGCATCTTGGAAATCAATAGCATGATGATACTTTAAATCATTTTATTTCAAGGTTTGTAACCTTATCCTCCAAGTTATTTATTACTTGAAGGAGTGTTTTAACTATGGACCCATTGGGATTTATATTAGCAAGCTGAGTAGTCACCAAAGGGAATGCAATCATGGTTTGAATAGACATATAATCTAGTATTTGAGTTGAAACATTTATTATCCCCATGGTATATATAGTAATAGTAGTTTTAGGAAAAAAAATTGAAATACATATCACATGTCCCCACTAGATGTAGGAAGGTTGATGGTTATGGAATTAGTTGTAGTAACTTCCAAGGGTTCACCATCACTAGGTGAGGAGGCCTTAGCCTTATCATGTTTACTAATCTCATCTCATGTAACATAAAAAATGCATCCATTAATCCTTGGTTGTTATTCAGATGAGTGATCAAGGATTCTTTATCTTCTATTTGAAAATGAGTTTTTACACTAATATTTTCCATTGATTCACAAATAAACAAACTATAATTTACATTAAATTATAGTAATTAGTAAAATATGAAACACAAAACCTTAAAATCCCTAGGGTTGGTGTTTAAAGGTTAGGTTCACTAAATGTTTAATCGTAAAAATATAGATTTGTGAATTTATGATTAAATGGGATAGAGATAACCTAGGGTACAAAGGTGATAAAATATCTCTGTAATAAGCCCATTAAATTCTAAACTCAAATATAACATATGCTAAATTTATTAAACTGAGATAGGCTAAAAATAGTAAGTACAATTTACTATATATGGAAATGATAAATAAATAATGTACTTAGATAGTTTTGATGCTAACATGATATTAAATCTTGAATAGGTAAGAATCATATTTGAAGAGGGTCCTAGAACATTTTCCAATTCCTAGAAAACATGCCTCTAGAGCCATAGACACTAGCATCAAACTAGGGTGGTTGTGTCGATGCTACTTTATAAACTAGATGCAGTGTCTTATATGAAATACCTAATAAAAGGTATGTGACCATCTAAATGTTTATGGGTTTATCTTCACCTTTACTCTAGTGCATTTATATATGGTTCATGGATTGAACTCCTCATGAAATTGTAAAATCCTAGTTCTTTGTATTCATAGTGACCTTGGGAAAATGGGTTAGTGTGCACATAGTGTTGAACTAAACCCAAATACCCCCTTGTCAATGAGCATTTCCTACAAAGCCAATACTTTGAAGAGGGCCTCAAATTGATGTAGTTCTCTTGTATGTGTTTCCTCATGTTTGAATCATGAAATATGTGGAAAGAAAGTATAATAGTGACTTAGTTTTTAACTTAGAAAATTTGGTTCTTAGGTTGATCCTTCATTTCTTCATACATATATGTTCAATCCCTAGGATTCATATGGAAATAGGAATAAATAGGGAAGATTTTTTCAAGTTAGTGCTCTTTAAATTCTCATTGGTAAAAATTCTAGGTGATGAATGAATGAGGAGTGACTATCAATATATACCACTCCTATTAATAAATATTTCACTTTAAATCACTTAGGCTAACAATTAGGATATGTTTCATTTCCAAACTAAATTATTTTAGGGAACTAGACATTACATTAGGGTATGATATGAGGATTGATTCAAGGTTCTCAGATTAACACTTATGTCTTAATAGTTAAGAAATATTTACATAATCAAAACTTTTACAAGCATAAGATAAGTATATTTTAAGCATTTTGGGAAAGATATAAGATTTGGGTCATTAACATAAGATAAGTATGACCAATAGATAGTACAAGGTGAAAAATATAAATCATATGCAAGAGTTATAAAAATTGGAAATGTTTAGAACTGAGAGGAATAACCCAGGACTGAGTTTTCCAAGTGTACAAGACTAAGGTGATATATAATCAATAAATATCATCTTCACATGGAAATGTCTAGAGGGTAATATTACAATCTTTGTAGAAAATCAATAACACACATAAGATCACTCAATGTAATGTAAAATAATGGTCTAAAGAGACCTCATATAGGGGGCACATTCAAATTCCACATAATCAAAATGAATGACATATTTAAATTTCCAATCAACATAGAATGGCATATTTAAATGTCCAATCAACATACAATGGCATATGGGATAATAGACAAGGAACATATTTAAATTTTCCATAACCATGACAATATAAACAAATATAAGATACTCAAATAAGTGGTAATGTGAATCAATTAAGTATAAGCAACCATTATAAACATATTATACTAGTCCTTACATATATGTCTTGGAAAAAAACATTATGTAGCATACCATATCAAGTATATTGTGAAGGATATGCACATGGATATATACGTGTGTAAGATTTAGTATATAAGGTCAAACATGATAATGTAAAAATTATCATAAAGGATATGTAACTTGTATCAACCATGATCAAAGAACTAGATGCCCCCAACATATTATATGCGGTGAGTAGAGGAAACTTCCAGCATCTATAAATTCATAGATCATGTTCTTGGGTATGCTTGTATCACACTCAAATATGTGTGAAGCATATGTGTATATAGGAATGAAATGATATTCTATATAGTAATATAGTCCAATAACATACATGCCAAGGAGAAAGTAAAATATACAAATGCTGAATAATTTAGTTTTTTTGACTTATTTGAATGTTTTTATATTTTTAGAATATTTGATTTTTTTATATTTTTTGAATGTTTTAAAATGAAAAGGCTATCTTATTATCCCATCTAATGGATGCTCATAGGAAGTTCTATAATCATAATATGGTATGTAAAATTGGTGGTATTTCCAAGGAGTATACATAGGTTTCATTATCTATATGGCATCCTAATTATATCTAATAAGACTCTGCATCCATGAAGAAATAATAGAAGTATTAGGGGTTTGTTTAACCCATCATTGAGTGCTATATACTTTATTTGGAGTAGTAATAATTGGAACATGTTTAGTTATTTTTAGTAACTTAGTATGTTATGTAGGATAAGATGAAGATATATGGAATACATTATGTATCTCTAGTGAAAATGCATCTCAAGTATGGGCCACTAAGAAATGGGATTACTTGTTGCTTACACATTTCATGGAGGATTAACCTTACTAGGTTGTATAATTTGTTATCTTGTAATAAAATTATCTTATTCAAGTGGATGGTTTTTTATTTTTTCAACATGAGGTTCTTGTTTTAGATGTGCATCATATGACATTTGTACTTATGGATCCTTTTTAGAATGATTTTGTGGATAATTGTTAAATATTTTATGATTATGATGATCACTAGGTTGTGAACCAAGAATATTTGGAGGTTCATCAAAGATAATATTTTAGTCCTAAATAAAGTCTTGTATCTTATGATTCAAGGTATAAAATGTGTTTTTATAATTCACAAGGCTTTGGTGATATTCACTATGTGTGTTAGCATCATATCCTCTAGGTATAGGTCAACTCAAATCAACCTCTATGGGAGGATGCAGATATATGAGATGGCACTCCATAATATTATGTAATAAAGAAGTTAAATAATCAATTAATCATGTAAATTATCTCTTAGTTTCATTGGATAATATGTCCCTATTGGTTTGTTCTAACATAGGATTAAATTATGTTGTTACCTCCATTGTAACCTTTTTATCTATATTTGAATGAAAAAATATTTGAATGTGTACAAGATAATATTTATCATTGGTATGTTAGGATGGTAAATATTTATTTTCAATAGATATGTTATGCTTTATTCATTTTATTTAATTTATGAAAAAGTCAAAATATGGTAGTTTGATACTATTGGGTAAGGTTGTGGTATGTAAAGTTTGCAAAAAAATGAATTTAATGAGGAAACTTAAGTAATAAATCAAAAGTGAGATAACATCAGTTGATTGAGTCTAAATATTAGATATTGTTGGTAATGATTACATGCACTCCCTTTGTATTCTTGGAGGTTGAATATTTATTTATATGGATAATGATAAGTATTTATTGATGATATATATCCTTTGATGTTACATATTTACTATCAAATGTAATAATAATTGAATTTATTATTAGATCTAGTATGATATCCTTAAAAGAAGCCAATGTTATGTCACTTGGTACCTTGGTTCTACACAATCCATCATAGAAGATATTTATATCGGTGGTTGATTATTTTGTAATCTCTTATATTAAAATCTAAGCATGTGTATTGTGTAATTGGCCAATAATATCATACACATTAGATTTTGTAACTAGATTATGATTAAGATCAACCTGTTATATAAAGCAAATAGTACTACCAAATGTATTAGAAAAGGAGATCTATATTTTATCTTTTGGTATATCACTTGTATTTTTTTGACTAATGTGTAATCTCCAATGTATTGTATCATGTATTTATTTGACCAAGTATGAGAAATAAAAATCAATGATGAATATCATATATTTACCAAGGAAATAGTTAGTACATACATCCATATTAAACATTATTTTTAGGAAAATAATTTTTTGATTTTTAAATTTTGAATATTGTGAAATTAAAAATTACAATTTTCAATAAAAGAGATAACCCTAGGACAATCAAGGGTTCTTAGACCAATAGTTAGGTTAATCAAATGTTTAACCTTAAATTTAGATATATATGGGATCTAGAGTTATGAAATATATAATTAATGCTAACACAAGGGAAATAAACTAATATATATCAAGTCACTTAATATAAAACTCAAATAAATAAAATTATAAATTTATGCAATTGAGATTACTAAAAATAATAAAGTAAAGCTATTGAAAAATATTATAGTAAATAATAAATAATGTTAGTTAGTTTACTATATGCAAGCAAATCTACACTAAAAATAGGTGTAAAATATTCATGATTGATATTTTGGATCAATCATCATATTATTAAAAAATTCACTCAAGTTGAAATTCTAAGAGATTCTCTTTCATGCTAAATAGGAATGTGGATTTGACAAGAGAGATTAGAAACATGAGTTAAATTGGGAGGGAAACAAGTGTTAAGGAAAGGCTAATATGTAGTTGGAGGGATACTTGAAGATAATCCATAAACATCATCAAATTGACATTAAGGATATGAAAGCAAGGAATATGCATTCTAATCAAATGAATTATGAGGATACACATCAAATTTCTACTTTCTAGGACTTGGATTAAATATGCCAGCTATAAATCACTTGGATTTTCCATTGGTGCTTGTGTTCATGCCTCCATAGGCTGATGTACTAAATAGTAGAACCAAAAAATATTTAATGGATGAGATTCTTATCACACCAGGCATGTCAAAACTATTATCATAAAAATCTGTACCCTTGAGGAGGTTTTTCAAGCCTCCTCACTTAATTGATAACATGGGAACAATCTTATGTTGTGGGTGACCTAGAGAGTGGATTGAACCTCTATATTATGGATAGAGTGCTTGACACATCACTTAAGAACTATCAATAAACCTACTAACTTACAATGAAAAAGGGAGAGAGAACTGAAAGCAAACTAAACTAGGGTGATGCACCAAATTTTTCACCACTAATACACTACAGATGCATAATGAGCATGAATCTAACCTATACACACACTACTCCTAATTTTCTCCTCTTACATTAGTATTTAAATATGATGGTGGTAGATGATGATTAGGAAAGGAAGGTTGATTTTCAAGAGGTCTAAGAGATACTAATGGAAGACTGGCTCACTTAGACTTCAAAAGACTACTTAAACACTTCATATGACCTACAAGAGTGAGTTCAAACTACATATAGGTGAGGGAATGAGATAACATGTCAAGGAAAAATAAATAAACACTAGATAAGATAAATCATTTATGTTCACTTGGTTTAACTTGTTAATGGCCTAAGGACTTCCAATAGTATCAATAAGTATCCTTATTTATGTTCTAAGGACTCTTAAGATCTTTTTTATCTTCAGTAGGTCTTTAATCTTACCTTTTTTTAAGCAAACAAGGAAATATTATTGGCTTATAAACTATTCTATCATGATGTAAACCTATGAAATGACTTAAAAAGGAACTTCACACCTCTACACAAGTCTATAAAGTCATTCCAACTAACCAAGAGTCTTCTATATCTCACATCCCTATAAATAGGCTTAAAATGCCACTTTTAGGCCAATTTATGTACTATCTCCCCTTAGCTCATACAACTAAATGACCTATTTATGTGCCCATGGGACTTAAAAATTCATTCAAGTCATTTTATAAAAAAAGTACAATTTAGGTCATTTGAAAAGGAAACACTGTCATCAGTCGTTAATAGGGTTTAGAGGTGGTAGACTTCTTAAGGATTGTTCATAAAAAATATATCCCTAATCCTTAAACTAATGACACAAATTTTTAGAAAAAATACCCCTTTAACTTATATAAATTCCATTATTGTCCATGCAACTAATCTTTTATGGAATGAGTAAAATAATGAGTGCTTTGAGCTCTTTACCAAACATAAAATAGGGTTTTGAGATAGTCACTTTATTAATAATGGTTCATAAATTTAGGACCTATGATGAATTATCTAATTACATAAATTTTTATTAGAAATACCCATTTAAAAATCCCCAATAACACTTGGGCCCATGCACTTGCTCAAGCTAGTTGATGCTTGAAAAGAAAACCTCTTGACTTTCTAAGCCTTTATGTTGGACTCGAGAAGACTATTTTTCTCTTTAATACTTAAAATTGATTATAATTAGATTGGATATGATTCCCTAATGTTTGAGACACCTCCCCTGAAGTATATATATGTTATTATAATTAGTTTTATGTCAATAAACTTCCATATCTTGTTTTATCCCATTTTAAAGGTTTGTTGGTAGTCATATCATTCTAAACCTAATGGCCTATTTGAGTGGTCAAATCCATTCTTAGGGACCTTTATCACTATATGATACCTAATAGTATCCTCCATATCTCTCACAATTTTTTCCACTTCCCATTCACTATATAAATACACTTTTTTTCTCAATTGATGACTAAAACATGACTGTCTATTTGAATTCACTTGTTTACAATCTACTTTTGGTGTTTTAAGTGTAGAATAGGAGATAATAGACTTATTTGGGTTGATATAAATTATTAAAAATGTTTTATAAGGGTATTATATCCACTATATTGGCTAGGATCCATCAACCTATCTTCATTCTTGAGTACCTACAAGTTGTCAAATTAAAAGCTCTTATTACCTGTCACCTACAGCTTTACCAAAAGAAGACTAAAAAAGGTTCAAATTTTGGTTTGGTTAGTATTTAAAGCTTTATCAATATTATATTTATAACCTCAAACTTTATTATTCCTTTTTGTAAATCAAATCAACACCAAATGCATATCCTTTCCTTCCTTAATATATAGGCCTATAACTACATATCTAGACCTTTTCCTAGTGTCTTCTTGCCCACCATGATAACATGTTACTCAAATAGGTGTATTTTATCTATGAAAGTGTTCCCTAAGTCTTTAAAATTAATTTTATAATGTTTAAGGTCACTTGAAAAATATTTTTAACCTTTGAGCTCTGACTGAGATCCTGATAGGATTTTGGACATATTGCTTCTTAAGGTTGATTTATAATACCTATGGCCTTAATATTAGGACCAATGACACAAAATATTAATATAAAACTCCACATATTATTCAAATATAATATGAATACATGTACAACTTCCCTAGAGTTTGAATGCAAAATTATCATATCTCTCGAGCTTCTTCAAAAGAAATAAGGTTTTAGACTAGTTTACGATCTTAACAATCATTCATATAAGATGAGGCCTCTTATCAATAAATAATGCCAAAAAACTCTAGTATATATTCATATCCATCTTTTCCATTATGATTGGTAGACCATGTAGACCATCCAATGATTTATAGGATGAAGAAATGGACCTTTTAGAACTACAACCTATTATTCTCTACCTGAGAGAGTTTAGGACAAAAGAGAAGTCATGAGACCTTTTCAAGGCTTAATATATCCTCCCATTGATATTTAAATGTTTCAAAATCCATCTTTATTTTAAAAAAGTTTCACATTCAAAGATCCTAGTGAGGGTTTTATGCCAAATTAGGCTTTTCCCTTGTATTTTGCCATGTTTTAAATGTTTCAAAATCCATCTCTTTGACCACCTATAACACTAATTATTTTTATTACTCATATGAAATTATGAATTTATATAAAATTTTCACTCCATATATGATCTAGGGATATGAATTCTTAAGCTGATCATATCTTCTATAATTGATTCCATAGACAAGCTTAGTAGGAGGGCTTTAGTTTAGACCTGCAACCTATTGTTCTCTCTTAAAAACAATCTATGTTATTCCATAACAACACCAAATGAAATTAATCTTCCCTTTGAGAATGGATATGTAATGTATAAATCATCTCCCATACTAACCATTACTAACTATTAAGACAAAAAAACATGTTATCTTTAGACATTAAAAGTAGTGAATAAGTTTGTTGTACTTTGAAAAGAGGAGGAAATGACATATTGACTATGTGTATAGTATAAAGGAGTGTGATATTATGTTTATCAAATTCCACCTATATTAAATTAACCCTTTTGATCCCTCTTCTACATTTCAACATGATCCAAATACTTTACAACAAATAACATATCCATGTAATGAAAATCTCAACATTTCTAAGCAAACCTTAACTTCTACTAAAGTATCTTAAACTTTCCAAAACATGGGATTATAGTTTTTATTTATCATATATTTGATTTTTAATTTTCCTTATCACTAATATCCTCATGCTTATTTATGGGTAATCATTTCACCAATAGTTGACCTTGTTCCAAGCACAAATTTAGACCTTATAAAAGGGCCTTAATATTGTCATCATACCTCAAATAACACTAATTATTTCATGAAAATACTAATTTTGTGGAGATTGACCCTAAAATTTAGGATCATGGATCTTGGGTTTAGACAATACCCCCTAACACCTTGACATAACCAAAATATAAATGAATAAGACATCACTAGATAAAGCATGACCTCACAACATGGTCTACTAGAGGCTATCAACAAATCTAAAGGAACAAGAAATAATTTTTAAATTAGAATCCTCTATGGTAGATAATTTTGGCTAACATCTTTGTTGATATCTTGGGATTACATTCCTATTATGCATCTAGATGAGTCTCCTAGTCTCCCTTGGGATATGGAATCACCCATGCTTAGTACAACCCTAACTAGACCTTAATAACTTCACTATAAACCTCATGAAATGAATGAAACAATTGAATACTTTCACCAAACATAAAAATACAAGAAGTAAACATACCAAATCTACACACCACACAAATAAGATTCAAACTATCCTAAGAAGTACTTAGGGAAGACAACAAAAACTACTATATGCAACTATCCTTTAAGATATGATCCTCCTATATCAAAATGAAAAATCCCTAAGTCCTCTTCATGTGATGAAAAATAGTAATGTACAAATTATTTTTCATACATTGTGCTTGCTTGATCAACTCCTTTATTAATCACCACTATATTTGGCTTGATTTCAAATAGTAGTAAACATGTCTCTAAAAAAATATAAAATCATCTTAAAGTTCATATCCTACCTCATGTTTCCTTTGTCCATTAGATAAATCTCCAATGTGACCATAGTTTCCACCTCTATCTTTCATGGTTCATTATGATCATGCTCTTAAACTTTGATAAAAACCTCATCAATGTTATTGTTAGGATATATAGGCCTATTACGAACTTCATCCTCTCAAATGATATCTAGGTATGGTTTCTATGAATTATTATGAATTTGTTACTCTCCACCTTAAGCTTCCTTGAACCCACTAAGAGAGAAGATGGCATCCTTTTCAACTTTTGTAAAGTGATCAAGAAGTTGGTAACCATATTTAACAACATTAAATAGGTCTTCATCAAGTGAAGTAGTTTCTTGGAAATATATGTTTATAAATTTTCTCTCCTTAGCCTTAAGACTATAAATAAGTCCTAAAAATGTTCTTAAAATATATGGTGACTCATTTGAGTCTTCTTTTACTTTTGTGGAAGCTAGTATAGTGATGTCTAAAGTAAGAATAAATGAGGAATTGATTTCTTTATTTTGATCAACCTCTTGATTATATTCTTCAACCTTCACAACTACCTTATCAATGTCTTCACATGGAACTGTAGATCCACTATCCAATCTTGAACAAAAAATTTCTATTTCTTCCCGAAAGGCAACTTCCTCTTGTTCACTTGAGATAAAAATACTTAATTATTCAATTCAAATGTTATATTATTGAATTTAGGCCTGGCTTGGTCTTCAAGTTCTTCAATAGAAGCAATAAACTCTTTTTGAAGGATGCTTTATAGTGGGTGAACTATAACCAATTCATCAATATCGTATTGTCAATAAGAGGTGGATTCATCATCTTTAACATACATAGAAGTTAAAAACATAAATTTAATTCCACTTGATCATTTGAAATCTCTTGAAAAACATTCAACTCTACCTCTATTACTAAATCTAATTGAACACCTTCATTATGCCCTTTTTTAGCTCACTTGAATGACTTGAGGTGGTGGACTCTTCATCATATGTTTTAAGGACACTTGGAACTTCTTCACTCATGATTTTACCATGCTCACTAGTTAAGACAACTATCTCAACTTTATTTACTTCTCTCTTTTGTTCCAAATATGATCGAATAGTTGAATGAGGGTCATCGATGGGGATTTCTTCATCATACTCACTCACCACATCCTCATCATGACATTCTTGAGATATTCTTATAGTTACAACCTCATCAATACTTTCAATTACTACCACCTCACCTTATTTTCTTGAAAATGTCTCTTTTCTAAATAAAAATTCATCTTCTACCCTCAAATTATGAATGAGATGAATAGGGAGAACATTTCCAAGATCTACACTTTTATCTATCTTTCTCATTATTATTTCATTTTTGAACATTTTCATGAGTATCTATGAGTCTTGATCTTTCTTATCTTGAACATGCTCAACTATATACTCCTTATACCTTATCTCTTACTTACAAATAAAG
Organism: Torreya grandis; assembly: GCA_037957365.1. Taxonomy (NCBI): domain Eukaryota; kingdom Viridiplantae; phylum Streptophyta; class Pinopsida; order Cupressales; family Taxaceae; genus Torreya; species Torreya grandis. The sequence goes on from JARHVA010004794.1 coordinate 156,834, forward strand.
GCCTAATATGTATGTTATTATTTATACCTATTTTACTCCTTTATTATATCATTCTCTTTAATTTGCCTTTCAAACACAAGTTTGAATTTTAAGAGATTATCTTCATGTTAATTAGGAACATGAATTTAATAATGGATTAGAAACATGAGAAGAGATGGTAGGGATACAAGTGTTATGGAAATTATAATATGTATCTGAAGGAATACTTGAGGATAATCAATAAACATCATCAACTTAATGTGAAGGATATGAAAGTAAGGAATATGCACTCTGATCAAAATGATTATGAGGATACATACCAATTTTTTAGTTTCTAGCATTTGGATTGCTTATACCAATTATAAATCACTTAGAGTCGATATTGGTTCTTGTGTTCATGCTTCCATAGGATTATGTACTAAAGAACACCAACAAAAAATATTCAATGGATGAGATCTTTATCCCATCAGGCATGCCAAAATTATTATCATCAAAAGTTGCATCCTTGAGTATATTATTCATTCCTCATAACTTAAGTGATAGCATGGGAACAATACTAGGTTTTGGGTGACCTAAATAGTGGATTGAACCTCTAGATTAGGGTTATCTCCCTTGATTCATCACTTAAGAACTATCACTAAACCTACTAACTCATAATGAAAAAGGGAGAGAAAACTGAAAGAAAACTAAACTAGGGATGTGATGTACAAAATTATTTACCACTAATACACATCATAGATGCACAATGAGCATGAATTTGACTTATTCATAAACTAATCCTAATCTATTCCTCTTACATCAATATTTGAATATGAAGGTGGTAGATAATTATTAGGTAAGGAGGGATAATTTAAAAGAGGTCTAAAATACAGTAATGGAAGATTGCCTCACTTGTCCTTCATAAGACTACTTAAACACTTCATATGACCTTTAAGAGTGAGTTTAAACTTTATATAGGTGAGAGAATAAGATAACATGTCAAGGAGAATTAAATCAACACTAGATATTCATGCACAAACACTAGAATACAATCATAAGAGAAGGTAAACCTAGCTTGTTTATTAATTCAATGACTTACAAAAGAAGCAGGGCTTTTCCATACTCAAGTGGAGGATAAATTCAATGATAAAATTAGGCATATATATAGAGGAGAATGAGAAAGAGAGGATATAGATGTTGGAGACATCCATAAAAAATGCCATCTCATGAGGAAACAAGTTAAAATTTAGAATGTCTATAAAAATTTAGTTATGAGGTTTCTTATCAACATGTGTATACTTGATCTGAACCTTCTCTTCATCAAGTTGGTATAGAGTGAATTTTGAACTTTGTGGATGACTCATCAACTTCATTTGAAACTACCCTACTCCTAGCTGATCATTGACAAGTTGTATTTTTACTCGTATAAGTCATATTAAACTACTCTATACCCTATTTTACACTTTAGATATTTTTTATATCCTTATATATTGGTTTTTTAGTGGAAATCATGTTCTCTTAGGTGTCTAAAACCCTTGAACTTCACTAGACCTCTCCTTCAAATGTATTCAATGACATACTAGAGTATCATTCTAAAATTTTCCTATGTTCACTTGGTTGAACTTGTTCATGTCCTATGGACTTAAAAGAGTATAAAAAAGTATCCTTATTGATTTTCTAAGGACTCTTAAGCTCTTCTTGATCTTGAGTAGGTCTGCAATCTTACATTTCATTAAGCACACAAGGAAACAGTCTTGGTTTAGGTTTGTTTCTTTCCTAGAGAAACTATTTTATCATAATTTAAACCTATGAATGACTTTAAAAAGACATTCACACCTCTACATAGGTCTAAAAAGTCATCCTAACTGACCATGAGTCTTCCATAATTAACATCCCTATAAATAGGCTTAAAACTTCCACTTTAAGCCAATTTCCATATTGTCTCCCCTTCACACATCTCATTAAATGACCCATTTAGGCTCCCATGGGAATTAAATAAGTTATATAGTCATATTATGAAAAAAAAATGCAATTGAGGTCATTTGATGAAGAAACATAGTCAACGATCATCAAAAGGGTTTAGAGGTGGTAGACTTATTAAGGATTGTTAATAAAGAATAGATCTATAATCCTTAAAATAATTCCATGAAGTTTTAGAACACAAACCCATTAAAAATATCCAAATTCCATTCTTATCCATTTAACTTCTCCTTTATGGAATGAGCAAAAGAATGAGCCCTTCAAGCTCTTCACAAGGCACAAAATAGGGGTTTAAGATAGTCATTTTCTTAACAATGGTTCATAGAGTTAGGACCTCTAATTAATTATCTAATGACATAAAGTTTGAGTATACATACCCAATAAATAACCCCCATTGTAACTTTGACCCATGTACCTATTCAAGCTAGTTCACACATGAAAATAAAACCTCTTAAATTTCTAGGTCTGTATGTTAGACCCGAGAAGACTATTTTTCTCTTCAACACTTCAAATTTCTTGCTCCTAGATTGGAGATGATTCCCCAATGTCTGAGACACTTAAAATGAATTTTAAATATGTTATTCTAATAATTTTTACCTTAATTAACTTTGAGATCTTGATTTAGCCCATTTTAGTGGTTTGTTGGTAGTTATATCATTCTGACCCTATTAGCCCATTTGAGGTGGTTCCAACCTCTTATAAGGGACCTTGGTCACTTTATATTACCTACTATGACCATCCATGTTTTCAAAAATTTTCCCACTTCTCATTCACTACAAAAATGCACCTTTATTTCTCACATTAATAATTACAATATGACTGTCTAGTTGAAGTCACTTATTTACAAGTTACTCTTAGGGTATTGAGTGTAGGAGAGGATATATTTGGATTTTTTGGGGTCCTATAAATTAGTAAAAATGTTTTAAAAATGAATTTTATACACTATCTTGGCTAGTATCCATCAACCTATTTCCATTCTTGAGTACTCACAACAAGATTGTCAAATTGAGATCTCTCACTACTTATCACCTACAACTTTACTAAAAGAATAATAAAGAAAGTTTGAATGTTGACTGGGTAGTATCTAGATATTTATAAATATTCTCATGATAAACTCAAACTTTCTTAGTCCTATTTTCATCTCAAAACAACATCAAATGCATATCCTTTCATTCCTTAATATATATGCCTATAATTATATATTTAGACCTTTTCCTTGTGTTTTCTTTCCAATCATAATAACATGTTACTAAAATAGGTGTCTTTGAGGTATGAAAATGTTCCATGATTATTTAAAAATCATTTTAAAACATTTGAGGTCACTTAAAAAACATTTTTGTCTATTGAGCTTTAACTGAGATCCTAATAGGATTCTAGACATATTTTTTCTTAAGTTGTTTCATAAGCCCTGGGGCCTCAAGATCAGAACCAATGCCATAAATGATTAATATACAACCCCCTCCATATTATTCAAATATAATATTAATCCATGCATAAAATCCCTAATTTTGAATGTAAAATAATTATGTCTCTTAGGTTTATTCAAAGGAACAAGGTTTTAGAGTAGTTTAGGCTCTTAGCAATGATTCATAGAGGATGAGGCATCTTCATAAGAACCACTTCCATAAACCTATTGTATAAATTCCTATACATCCTTCCAATTATTCTTGTTATACCATGAAAACCCTCCAATTATTTTTAGGATGAATAAATGGACCTTTTAAAATTGTAATATGTTATTCTCTACTGGAGAGAAAGTTTTAGGATAAAAGAGAAGTCATGAGACCTTTTAAAGGATTAATATATCCTCCCATTGATATGTATATATATATATATATATATATATATGTTTAAAAATCCATATTGATTGAAAAATAAGTTTCACATGTGAAGATCCTAGTGAGGGTTTTAGGCCTAAATTAGGCCCTTTCCCTATATTTTTCCATGCTTGACTCTTTTTGACCATATGTAACATTAATGTTTTGGTTTCTCATATGAAATTATGAATTTATATAAAATTTTAACTCCATGTATGATTTTAAGATATAAATTATGCATTTAATTATATCTTATATAAATAATGTCATGCACAAATTTAGTGGGAAGGCTCTAATTTAGACTTGCAATCTATTGTTCTGTCTTGAAACCAATCTATGTTATTATGTACCAACACCAAATGAGCTATGTCTTTCCTTGGATAATGGAAATGTAATGTCTAAATCATATTCCATACTAACCATTATTGAATTACATGACAAAATTATATCTTTAGACATTGAAATCAATGAATAAGTTAGTTGTATGTTAAAAAGAGGAGGAAATGACATATTGATTATGTGTACGATAGAAAGGTGTGTTATGATGTTTATCAAATTACACCTATCTTAAAGAGACCCTTTTGAATCCTCTTATACATTAAAACCTCTTCCAAATACTTTTCAACAAATAACATAACCATGTAATTAAAACCTCAACATTTCCAAGCAAACCTTAACTTCTGCTAAAGTATCTTAAACTTTATAAAACATGGGATTGTATTGTTTATTTCTCATATATTTGATTATTAATTATCCTTCTCACTAATATCATCATGCTATATTTATGGGTTATCATTTCACCAATAGTTCACCTAGGTCCAAGCACAAATTTAGACCTTATAAAAGGGCCTTAATATTGTCAAAATACCTCAAACAACACTGATTATTTCATGGAAGGATTGAGGTCATGGAGATTGACCCTAAAACTAAGGATCATGGCTCTTGGGCTTGGACTAGACCACATAACACCTTGACAAAAACTAATATATATATATATATATATATATATATATATATATATATATTATATTCTATATATTTTGAAAATGGTAGTTAGGATATTTTTTGAAAATGTTTTATATTATATATATAGTTATTCTTATAAATAGAGAGGGTATTTTTAGACTTCTCAAAATATCTATGGATACTCCAATTTTTATTATTAGAAAATGGATAGAAAATCATCACTATCTAAAGTTATCCCTACTTTTCAATAGCATATTGTGTAGATCCCAATATCTAACATCCTCCACCTTTCTCTCCTAGTAAAGTGGAATAGGATGATATTTCACAATAATGGATATTTGTTAATATTTTAGTTTTCAATTTTTTTTAAAAATGATTTAGTATAAATACAATGTCCTCATTTGATAGAAGGGAGTTGGTTTTGAGATAATAATTGGAATAAAATTATATATTTTGCATTCAAATTTATATAACCTTTTGTCATATAAATGAGAAATTTAATTTGAAGTATTTTAATATCTTAATATTTTATTACATATTTAATTCATATTTCAAGTAGCAAGGGCCACTCACTCCAAGGTAGAAGGGTTGATTTGGTATGTTAATATCCTCAATAAAAATATTATTTTATTAACCTATAGGAGAGTGGGTGTTTATAATATTCATTATTTTTAGAAATCCCATTAAAGTTTCATTATGACTTTATACATTATATCATTTCCACCATTTTATTTGATTTAGTTAAACTTTTAAAATCAAGTAATTTCCCCTCAAGTAGTGTGTGATATCAATTCTAAGCAAGAGTGATTTAAAATTAAGTAATTAGATTAAAAGTATGATTCTAATTTAATAAGTTTAAATTACAAAAAAGTGTTTTTTTATTCCAATAAAATTAGATTAATGGTTTGATTTTATATCAACAATTTTAAATTAGTTAATTTTTCAAACCATTTACCTTCAATAGATAAGACCATTAGTCAAATATTTTCATGTCCTCTTGTATACATCCTTTGGACACTACCTAGATTGGCATGACATTGATTGAATGAAGTTGATTAAATTAAGAGGACATAATGAACATCACCACAATACCCTAATTTAGGTCATACTTGTATACCAAATATGCACACAATCTAATAGTGTGGTAACAAATTGACTTGTTCTCCTTTCGGGTATAGTAATTCCCTTTATACACTAGATGAGATCATGATTATACACATGAACTATAGAAATTTATTCTCCAATTTATATGCTTATAATCTCAGGGACATTTCATATATTTTTGGAAATGGTTATGCTATTAGTATGACTAGCATAATTATTGAACCATATGTTGTTTGAGATCTCACGCTCTAGCTGCCAATTGGGTTCCTCTCCTACTATCCATATTTCCTCCTTACATGGGTGTTACTCTACTAGTCTTGGTGTTAGATTGGACCATGATAAAATTTACACTTTGGTTTTATACTATGACTCCATTTCCCATAATTTTTCCTAAATTATTACATATTTGTGTGGGTGTATCACCATCCCATTTTGGTAGAACTCCCAACAATATAAGGTATTTTTTCACTAGTTAATATAAAACATGTCCTAAAGGCTCATAATATAATATATGATATTGAACACTCTTTTTTAATTATTTCCTCATAAATCTTGTTATCCAATACCAATTGATTCTATTTTCATTGCAACTTTTGTTTGTGATTAAAACACTTGATATTGAATTTTGGGTACAACATAGGTGGGTACCTGCTTATTTTCATGTTTATACATGCTCTATAGGTTTAAAAACACTTCAAATACTTTTCCTAATATGCCATTCTACTCTAAAACACACACTTATTCCTCACTATATAACATATCCTTAATGCGAGAGTCATACTCATGTCATTACTATATTGCATAGGTCCTCATGGAATCCTTGTGACTTAACTCTTCCACCCTCCTAGGGTACATAGAATCCATTGATTTATTTTTGTATTCGTTATACTTACACCATATAAGTTTATAATCTATAGTATCCATATTAAGGGTTTTTAGTTATATTTAATTTACACAATATTCATGCAAACCCTATGCACCTTGCATTTTATACCATCCACTTAGCCCATATGTAAAAGGACTTAGCCTATCATAAATAGGCATAAAATTATAGAGTCTACCATCAAATTATTTATCTGCAATGTAAAGCTTCTTATGTATGATCCTCTTAGTTTATGTAAATATTTATTTTTTGATTCCTTACAATAAAAATATCCTCAAATTAAAACATGTAACTATTAAATGTACTCATGCACCATAAATTAACTACTCTAGTACACATATAATTAGTACACTTCAATTTTCTAAATTACTCTTTTGTACATGGGTGAATGCATAGGATTGGATTACCTATAACTATCATATTTATCTCAATAGACTAAGAGATGAATAAGGCCATAAAAATATAATATAAATATATTTTGTATGATTAATTAAGGACCTAGAATAACCATATAAATATAAGAGGGTAATCAACAATAAAATGTCAAGAGGAAAGAGTTTCTAAGTCTAAGCCTATGACATACATTATAACTCTCATGATGGCTCAATGATACATATGGTTACTATAATGATGATTGTAAATATTATAATAAGGTGGATTATTAGTTTAATTGTCAACCAATGGTAGGTATATACAACCTAGAATTATAATGGCAAGCATATTTAACCCTACATATATACTATCTTATTCAATATAAGGAGCATCATAATCAATGATGAACATGTATTCAAAATATAGATAAGAAATTAATATCTAATATTCTAAGTAAATAAAGGAAAAAGATAAGGGATAGAGATATATACCTCTGTGTGGACCCTTCAATGTTTCAATATCCCCTTTTGGATCAACTAGAACTTTGAAATATATGTTGTACATCAAATACTTCAAATGTAAAGATGAATACTTAGGTATCCTTAATGTTAGGTATTGTATGAACTTCAATAGAGATTTAACTCATGTAATCCACAATAGATCCAAACTAAAAATAATTTCAATTAACAATATATTAAAAACACAATGAATATTACACACACTTAATTTCCTATTACATAGACCCGTAGGCATAAAGCCAAATATATAGGCAAGAGATTCAACATCCCATGATTCTCTCATATAATCATGTGGTTGTTGAACCCATAATAATAATATATTACAACTTCTGTTTGTAATATATCATACTAACCCAATGTACATTATTGTTTTATAAAAATAATGTTACTAACTATATTCCTATATTTACCAATATGGTAACTTACAAATCATAAGTATTATTTACCCTGTGGTAAATAACAAACTATTAATTTACCCAATGTAAATAATAATCCTCAACATTCCCACCCTTAGTTTATACTTGGTAAAATATGTCACATTCTATTATTATAGCATGCCACTTATGTGTGTTCATGATCTTTTATTCAAATATTTAACATTAGGCTTGTAAAAAAATCATACATGTGCCAACACACATTTCTCTAAAATATTGTATTATTACAAGAGGATTTCATAGATGGATATAGCCACCACCTATGCATGAACAAATACCTATTCTTTTTTTCATATTACACACTTTTCCTTTGATGGTTTTACCTAGATTTGATGATTAACCTTACCCAATTAGTTTTATAAGTGTACCAATAACCTTTCACAATTAGTTTTTTAGGTTCACCAAAAAACTTACACAATTGGTTTTCTAAGTTCACAAAAAACCTTACACAAATGGTTTTTCATTGGTATATCAATAACCTTAAATAAATGTATCTACAACACCATACAAATAAAAAAACACATGCCACTAAATTAGAAGTCCCCCCATCACTAGTGGCTAATGAGAGGCTTGAATGGCCTCCATCTTCCAATGCCTATAACCTCCTTTATGTTTCTACTTACTTAGATGGTGAATATTTGAAGCTCAATAGTTTTCACATTGGGTTTATTTACCCCTCAATATGAAACAATACATTTTCATAGGATGTTGGGGTTGCCAAAAAATGCATCCATAAAGCATTTTTTTTATATTTACAAATTTTGACAATAAATTTATATGGCACCTAAGCCTAAATGAATTTGACATTTTTTGACATAAAAATGACTCTAAAGCTACACTTATTTTATAATGAATTTTTGACATATAAAAACTTTAGATTTTTTATATACATTCTTTTACAACTAATGTTGATGCTATAAAATAAAACATACTCTTTTCTCTAAGTTTTCCTAAGACTCAAATACTCAATTAGACTTTTGACTCTTGTGCAAATAAAAATATAGACTTTATTATTTTTACTCCTAACTTAATAAGTAACTCAAAACTAACATTTTAAATTATTATTTGAATAACAATATATTATAAAAAAAGCTAATATTCAAAAGACTAAAAAAAATTAAGACTAGACATCTAAACTATGATATAATATCCATAAACTAAACAAACTATTTAACTTAAGCATAAATCTTACACATAAAAAAACTATACTTACTTTTGACTTAACAAGACTCAAAAATATGAACAAAATATTTAACTATTCACAAAATATTATTTATGACCAGTTTTGCATAATGGGGTCACATCTGAAAATATAAATGTGTTATAATTTTATGTTATCTACTCAAACTTTCACCCTTGTGAAGGTTGTTCAAGACTTCATAGTATTTAGTAACATCGTGATAATATTATACTATGAGTGGCCTAATAGGTGGATTGAATCTCTATATTATATGGCTATATCCCATTGATGTATTAGTTAGACTCTCTACACTACACTACTAGCTTCCAAGGGAAAAGAGAGGAAGATAACATGAAAGAAAATATACATAAGGAGGCGATACACCAAAATATTTAATTAACTTATCTAAAATTCAATAAGAAGATAAATTATAACATGAACCTGATTTCACTACTCAAATAAAGGGTCTCTAAACATAAATGTTTCATATAGAGGTTATTTAACCTAATTTATGATCTGAGGTAGATCATCAATATGTCTCTTAAGGACACTAGTGAAGGATTATACTTTTCATACATATAAGGTTATTCAAACACACCATGTAATCTATAATGATGATTAACCAACTATAAATAATTAAATAGGAGAGGACAAATGTAAGGAAGAATTCATTATCATGAACATTCATATACTAACCATAAAGCATACACTAATCACAAGTATTGAGGAGGCTAAAATATAGTATTATTTAATTGAAAGAGCCAAGTACAAGAGTTTTTATAATTAAGGATTTGCCACAATTTAGGTTAAGGATTCATACAAATTCCAAAAATAGGCACACAATTGAGAGAGAGAGAGAGAGAGAGAGAGAGAGAGAGAGAGAGAGAGAGAGAGAGAGAGAGAGAGAGAGAGAGAGAGAGAGAGAGAGAGAGAGTTTCCCAAAACTAGGAATGAGTCATCCACTTGTATATCCTTCAAATCCTAGGAAGTACTTTCTAAATTCTCTCTTTATTTTATCATAAAAGGGTGTAGGAGGTAGAGATAATCTTTTTTGAAATACATGAAGAAGTCTTAGGCTTCTGTTTTTGAGTTTTCCCCATGCATGTGTATATATCCTTAATTGCATGCACCTATATCCTTGATGAAGAAGTAACATCCATCAAAATAGGCCTTAAATTATTAATCAAGTCTTCAACCAACATCTATATTATTGTATGTTGTTTCTCTAATTTGATAGTGCTTGTTTGAAGGCTCTTGAATCTCTTTTGACCTTTTGAACTTGATTTGGCATAGGAGAGGGAGAAGATATTCTTAGGATAGTTTAATAATTAACCATTTAAATTTATTGAAACTAAATCTTAAATTATTCCTACTCACCAAGTGGAAATCAACATAAGTGGTTGGCCTAACAAGGTCTGTTGAATAGTTTCATGCATTGAATGGGTTGATTGACTACTTAAACTCCTTGTCCAACATGATGTATAATATTAAAACTTGATTTTGATTTTAATAATGAAATATATCTCTATGGATGGAATATATATATCATATAGTACCTAAAATAAGTCGTTTCAAGCCATCAAACACTCTAAAAGATCTGATTTTGCACTTAAAGATTGCATTTTCTCCTACTTCATTGTAGCCCTTAAAATAGGTAAACCTTATTGAGTAGAAAAATGTATGAAGGATATTTGGAAACTAAATATAATTTTGAGGACCCAGTATCCTATTACAGATCCATGCCAATTTTTAGAACCTAAAACCAAATGGAAGTACATTTTTCTACTATTCACTCTCTAATTAGGTAACCATTAGTCCTCTAGGCCTAGAAAATTGATTTTTTGCTCAAATGGCCTCCCACACATGTGAAAATTGTAGGAAGTATTTTATTCACCTTAACCAACATATTAAAATTATCCATGTGAAATTTGAAGGTCTATAACCTTGTGTAGGTGGGTAAACCATGAAATGACCATTTGCAAGCTCCTTCTTCAATAGCACCTCCAAACTGCCTTTCAAGTACAGGTTGGTATGATTACTTGTATGGATGATTAATTAATTTTTTTACCTTATTTTATATAATAAAAACAATGACAACATATCCAATGGTTCTTTTGTGCTTAATTTCTTAAAACCCTTGAATTCCACCTCAAAACCTTAACAAATGCAACATCTAGTACAATCTGTATAGCTACAGGTATAAAAAGTACCATGATAAGAAAATTTAGGGATTATATAATGTTTTTTTATATGTTAAAACTAAAATTATTCATTTTTTTTCAAATTTCATCTTATCTCTTCAGTCTAGTTCTTTGAACGGTTTAGACAGTTTGTTAATGGCTCAACTTCTTAATAATTATTTAGAAAGGCTAGGGCCTTCATCAAATTATTCCACTATATTTTTCAAGGGTATATGGGTACATAAATTAACCTAATATAATTCCTCACCATGCATATTTTCATTTAATATTTGAGCAAGAGTTTGTGCCTCTCAGGCTAACAAATTGTGAGTCTGAGGTTGAGAGAGAAATACAAGCTTGAAGGTGGTGTTTTAAGTTTGGTTTTGAGTTTATAATTAATTTTTTTATGTTGACCAATCTCAGTATTAATCTTCATTATTTATTGATAAAATCCTCTACAACTTCTCTAAGACCATGCCTAGGGTTTATAATTAATCTAGTGCAATTGACCCTTGGATTGTATTTCCTCCTTTTATTCTCTATTGGATGGCTAAAAAAATCATAAAATGTTCCAATAAATTATTTTAAATTATCACAAACTTTTTATTTTTAGTTCAAAACATACACCAACCATCCAAACCACGAGCAGGCCTGAATAGTCCATTAGGTTTGTAGGTCTCAATGGGTTGAAAACTCCCTTTTTCTTTACGATTAAACTATTTAATAACTACATAAAATGTTTAAATTAATTATATAACACATACCTTTTTTATATTAATGTTTGCATCTTAACTTCAAGACCATTCTCTTCACAAATTAACCATATAGACCTATTTGTATGAATTTAGGCCTACAATCTTAAATAGTGCCTATCAACATTACCACCTTTTATTATTGATTGTGATGATCTTATAGGATAACATTATCACTATGAAATCAATTTAAAGTGATTTTTTTAATATAATACCTCCTCTCTTCACACTAAATAAACACTTTCACTTGATTAGGTAGGTAGGCCTATAGATGGCGTGTTGACTGTATGAATGCATGGGTCTAGAGTGACTATTTTGAACATCTCTTTTTAACTTTCCCCTTAGATTTATTGGACCTCATATTAAATTTTTAAATATTCCACTCTATTACTAAAAATTCAATTCCACCACTATGCATTTTGCCTTCTTTTTTCAATCTTAAAACCAACCTGAGTTGCTTAAGCACACCTGTAAGTAGTCATTTAGGTTCTCAATATTCAATAGAAAGACAAAGTGGAGTGAAAAAATTGAAAAGGCATGTAAAAAACTTATTTTCCTCTTGGAATATTTTAATTACCATCAAACCTTTTTAAAACTGAGTATCTTCCTACCATCTTGATAAGTTTACACACATAGGTCTGACTAAAGGTGAAGAATTGACTATGTGCTTAGGATGGGATATTTGTAGAGAACTATCTAATGTTTATCAAGATAATTATTATGTTTCAAAATTTCCAGCTAAACTTATTATATATATAAGTTTCAACATTAATGTATAACCTAACATCTTCTTCTCAATTCTTAAACATGAATTTACATTTTAATTAGGCATGTAGAAGATAACTAGGTTGTGACTGTATGGGTTCAAGTGAGTATTGTTTGAAATTTACCATAATAAAACAATCTTAAAAATGTTTCTACAACACTCCTTAATTCTTTCTCAACATCTTGAACTTGTGGAAATAACAAGAATCCTCTTTACTGCCTACAACCTTGAAGGCTTGAGAGACTTAGTTGGTTATAGGTGTTAACATGGTTTAGAGTCTTTTGGATACCAAGATTTGAATAATTTCCTTATTCATATAGATAATTTACACTTTGATACACATTTGAAAATCATTGAGGATATTTCACATTTAACCCCTCTACAAACTTGTTAGCATCTTTTGCCCATACATATATGTTATTTGCCCTATTTATAGGTTTGTTTAGATGTCTTGACATTGGGTCATAAGACCAGACCTTATTTACTAGTTTAAAACTATAAAAACCTATTTTAACATTTCATTTACTTAATTTTTAGGTATAAAAACTCACATTTGATACACATTAAAACACAATTTGTCCTAAAATGTAGACTTATAGGTCTACAGACTTGTAGGTCTACATTCCTCATGATTTTGAACTTAGTGTAAGTTTGATCATCTATACCTAAATAATGATTATCCATCACCTCATTAAAAATTCATGAGGTCAAGACATTCATGCACATTTAATATTTTAGACTTGGACCTTTTTCAAGTCATTTATATATAGGTAATCATATAATACAATCTTCAAAATGAGAAAACATTATATATTACTCAGAGAGGATTGTGTTGGAGTGAATAAACTAAGAATCATTTATGGAGATATAATTTCATTTAAAATAGTGTAAGCATGTATATAAAACATCATTCCATTCATTCAACTATTTAATACCTTGAAATAAATAAGAAACTATGACAGTTAACTTGCAGATTGTGTATAATTGAGGATTCTTGCCAAATTAAAGCCACATGTACCAAGTATGGATTTAAAAATCACATGAAATCTCTATAAAAAACCTAAACATCTCCTTTAATAGATATTATGTATCCCAGTCATATGAAACTATCATTTTAAGGAGAAATTTTAAGCTTGTGGGTTTTGAAATTAGCTTTAGACCACCCTAGAGTCTTAGCGATTGTTCATAAAGGAGAAGGGATGGATATAAAAAAAATGACACAATTTTTAATATTACTATGACCTCATCCTATGGAAAAAATATCATAACCATGACTCTCCCTCCCCTATCCATACCATCCACATGAAAATTACCTTTACAAATTTGCCAATGGAGTGATGGAGAGAAGGAAGAATTTTTTTCCCTTTTAGGACCTGTTCCTAAAATTTAAACATGGTTTTAACCTATAAAATCCCAAGAGACACATATACAACATTTTCACTCAGAAGTGGATATGCCAAGTCTATACAAATGACTTAAAACTACATCTTATGCATTGAAATATAATAATCTAACCACTCTCTAACTTATGAATATCATATACATGTTATAAACTCTTTTAGAAGCTTGGAAAAGTGTCATTTATACATCAATAACCTTGGTTTAGACATAAGTGGGAGTTAGCCATAAACATCTTTTTCTTCATAAAATTTTACCTTAAAGTTTGCAAAAGAACCTTAATCTCTCCAAAGAAACATGAAATTTTCATAAAAGGTAATGAAGGAATGAAATCACTTTGACAAACACCTAATAACCTATGACACCACTTAACCAACACCTTTTACACCATGCCATTACTAACCTAGTACAATACCAAGATACAACATTACCTTAACTTTTATAAATTAACCTTAAACTTTGCTAATAAAGATTTATAAAGGTTATTTTATGACATAATAAGGCATGAAAAATATATGAATAAGGATAACAAGACATGACAAGCAAAGTTTCAAGTAGGGGTGACAGTTTGACTTGGGAGGTCAAACTTGTCAACATTTTGGTGACTTAGCTGGGAAGCATGCTTATTATTCTTATGAACCCATAAAATTTGCATCTATTTAGGGAAATGGATTCATTTACAATTACAATCAAATTCAGACCTAATCAAACCTTGACCAAGACCAAAAAAAATGATTTAACCTCAAAACACACACACAATAAGAACAACACACAAATCAAAGGAAACAAGACACACACACACACATGTGCTAACTAAGCACTTAAGGAACACAAAACATAAACAAAAAATAAGAAAACTATTGTATATAATTGAACTCTAAGCATAGATAAAATGGGAAATTTTTGAGGTTTTTTACTCTATGAGGTGAATAATGGCATAAAGCAAACTACCTCCTAAACATGGTGCTTGATAGGTCATGATTCTTACTTGTTAACTCTCTTGGCATGTCTTCAAGTGAGTAAACAACAATAAACAGTCACCTATAAATACATATTCATATTGTACTTCAAGACCAACTCCATATTTATTTTTATTTACAACCTCATCCAATGATACTCCATCTAGGCATTATCCTTGGGTCTTCATGATATCTTGAGTCACTTCATGTTTCTTATTAGCTATTGCAAGTTCATCAAGCTCTTCAAGGAGCTTTGCATATTCAATCCAAGATACATCATGGTATTCAATGTGTTTTTCTTAATCAAACTAATAATAATGATCAATAGGATATGTATCCTTACAAAGGTCTTCAATATCTTGCAGAGATTCAAGTTATTGTTAGCAACCCAAATTACACCTTGTGAATTAGATTGTTCAATTCTCCTTCAAAATTGGACTAACATTAGATTGGTCTACTAGTTTTGGGTTATGTATAACTAGACCAAACCTCTATATTTTAAGGCTAGATCCTATGATGTATTAAATTTGAATCTTTTTCCTAGAACCTATTCTTTTTACTTTGGGGGTGAAAAGAGTTAGAAAGATAACTTAAAGGGAAAACCTATAGTAGTGATGGTAATGCACCAATTATTTAATGATCATCTCTTAACCTTATCTTTAACAACACTTGTGAATCAAAATGGAATACATTATACACTATAATTTCTTAATACAATCCTAAAAATGTGTGTTTTAGATGAATATTGGATAAAAATTATGCAACTTAAAGGTAAAGGAATGGAGGTCTATGAAAGACATGACAAACTAACTCACTCTTCAACACAAATTATATCTCTTAACACTTCATATGACTTATAGAGGATGAGAAAATAGAATTAGGTGAAGGATAGGACCTAAAAATGAATATGAATATCATGCTTTTATACAAGGAAATAATAAAAATACACACTAACAATAATGAAGAAGTCTACATCAATCTTTTCTCATCAACTCAAGGTGCAAATTACAATTTCAATAGAGTTTTTGTATACTAGCCTAAGAGATGCCAAAAATAGGCCTTTTCAACTCAATCAATAGAATTTAATATAGATATAAAGAGGGAGAGTGGTTTATCAATCCTTTAAGAAGTCAAGAGATAATAACTATCATACATGATAGTTAAAATAGTTCTTTATGCATTCAAGTGATTTCAAAGGGTGTTTAAGAAGGTCAAAGCCTATTTTTATTAAAATTTGACACATGAAAGGTCTATACACACCATATTTATTTAATTATTTCTCCTTTATATGTTACAAACATTTAATATTAATAACAACCACCTTCAATAAAACATCAACCAACTACTTCTCTTTATGGGTTGACCGTAACCATTTAACTACCAAAAAACTCCATGAATTCTCATAAATATGGAAGTTGATTGATTCAAGGGGTAACTATAGATTTTTTTAGATGTTTCATTAACTCCACATAGTTTTTATATTCCTAAGAGATCCTTTATCTGCAACTTAGCCTTATTTGATCAATTAGGCCATTTTGACTAGGTCTCACAGACTAGTCAATTAGTAGTGAGTTGTAAAGATACTTCCATGCATGTTTTTGATCATATAATGAATTGAATAAGTGAAAAAAGTCCAAAAATTCCTATTCCAATTATTTTCATTTCATAAACTATTGTGTACCTCTCTTTTTACACTTTTTCCTCCAAAAACTCTATTTTTGATAGGTCCATACACCATCCATACAATAAAGTGCCATGGACATGAAATTTTATGATTTTAATAAATGATCTAGGTGATATTCATGTGATTTCAATCTATTTAGATGCCTTTTCCTTCAATTCTTCCAAATATGGTCTTAACTAGGGTTTAAGAGAGGTTTAAGATTGCTCAAGACTCTTAACAATGATTCATAAAGTTTAGGCATTGAATCTATGAACTAATGCCAAAAAAAATAGTATACTAATCCCTCTACCTCTCATAAAGTGCCTATACTCCCATGAAAATATCTATACAATGGTGAGCATGTGAACTCACCTCTTAGGGAAGAAGCATGCTTTTAAAGTAGTGTTTGTTGTCTTAAGGCCTAAATGACTAGTTATATCACCTCCCTTATAGATAAAATATAACATACACCTCTCTAACAACTTGATGATGTTGTTCATGAAGATTTGAGGTACCCTCATGACCTCATTTTGCCTTCTACTTGCCCTTTCTGATGGCACTATTTAATGAAGCCATTAGACAAGCAAATGTATATGCAAGTTTTTTAGAATTATGACCTCATTATGAGTTGAAAAGATATTAATCATTGTATATAACATTAATAACCTATCTAAGTTCCTTTAGAGTTATGGCATTGGATTTAATGAACCCTTCACTCTCTATTTACATGCACATAATCTCTTCTTTGAAGACCCATACCTATATATCTATAAAATAGTCATATAGACCCATATAGATGGTTATTTCAAGGGTATTTAGGGATTTTAAGACCCTATATTCCTTTTTTAATTATTTATATATGAAAAATATGATCATTTCCTTACATGCTCAAATTATCTTTTTCAGGCCTAATCCATATAGCATGACTTTTTCACATGCCAAAGATATTTTAATGCTCAATATATTTAATAAGACCAAAAACATAATTTCATGGATCAAAATCTTCATTAGAATCACCTTGAGGCATATTTCCTTCATTAAGTGTATTTTAGGGTTGCAAGGGTTTTAGGGGTCTAAAGCTCATAGTAATGATTCATAACATATATAACCTTAATTAAAAACATCTTATCATGGGTTTCAAGTATAATAAACCCTTAAAATCCTTTTAATATCTCAATTTCCCATGCACAATATGCATCAATATATGCACATAGTGTAAAAGTGCTTCAATTACCTATCTAGACTATGTAAGCAACAAGAAGGTCTTAGAGCCAAACTGATAATTTTGTTGCATTTCCCTCACTCCAAAACTTTTCTCAGGACTTGAAACACCTCTATACACCATTATTATGACAATTAATGTGAAAATAAATCTTGGATTAGTTTCGTTGTGGTGGTAGGGTCTCCTAAGGTTTAAGGTCTATATGCATACCACTAGCCCTCAAGGGCATATTAACATTCAAAACTAATTGTGATAAATATAATATGGTTTATGAAGACTAAATATCACCTTACCTTTCCTCATAAACCTCTACATAATTTTTAAACACCCTTTCTTATCCATAGATATTTAAATAGTCCTAATGGCTCCAACATTGATTGTCAATTAACAAAGGCTAATTTGAGACAAAATAGTGGATGTTTCCAATAATAGTGAGACCTTTATGATATAATTTAAATTTAAAACCAATAATGAAGAAAATTTATACTAAATTTTAGATCTTAACTCCAACTATAGATGCTTCAAATCCATAAACTCCTCAAAACTAGTTTTATACGCTGACTGTGACTCTAAAATCTCTTAGATTTAGATATTCAAGCCATATACTAACCATTTAATGTTTTTAATAATGTGTATGAGTGGTATATAAATCATACACAAATTTATTTCATTCCTCTTAACATTCCCACAATCTACTTCTTCTTTAAATCTAAACAAAACAGTTTAGATAACACACATACCATAGTTTCTTTTGACTATGTTTTATGTTTTATGACCATTTCACATGATAATAAGGCTTTATACAATACTTTTAATATGATTTAAATATTATAAATGATTCAATTGTCTATTTTATCTTTTAAAAACACTTTAACATACTTACTTTGATCATCATGCACACTATTGTAATTGTAGGTTCCCTTGGAAAGGTTGTGTATACACATAATATTTTTAAACTCTTATCAATTTCTAATGATCTCTATATTACAAGAACACATCAAGTCTCAAACTTTCTAAGTTAATGTCTTAAGGGATGCATCAAGAAAGGGGTTGGTAGATCATTGGTGCTTTATAGGATTATTGTCCCCTTTGCCACTTTTTATATACACAGTTATCTTTTAAAAACCATTCCCCTAAGCTTGTTCTTATCTATTAAACAATCCTCCAATATTTTATGACCTTCATTACCCTTTTTCCTAACCTAAAACACATTTTTATAGTCTACATGACTATGTCTATTGGGTCAACCTTATACTCTTATTGGTGAAACTCATTTAGGGTTTAGGTTGTCTCTTGGCTGACCTAGCCCATGACTAATGAGTTTTTGTCAATAAAGATACCAGGTTGACTAAGTCGACCCTATCAGCCAAAAATTTTATAAGGGTTTAGGGTCAAATATACCTATATATACATAATGATTTTTACATTATTTAGAAAATAGAAGAAGAAGTAATAGTTATTGCACATCTACATATCCACAATTCTACTTGAGGAGAAAGCTTAGGGTTTCATACTTTCTTTAAAGATATAGATCTTGTCTTGTGGATAAGTATTTTAGATGTATTGATAGGTTATGTATCCTGGAGATAATTTATCTCTATCATCCTCATATACCAAAAAAACCTATTTAAAATCACCTTGGCCAATGGAGAGATTTAGGCTCGATGAGTTCATCTTCAAAGGTAAGTATTCCTAACTTTTTCTTCTTTTGTAAGAGTAGATAGATATGCATTTGTACTTCTCTTATATGAATTAGGATTTTATATACATTGATGTGATTATATGTCACTTATGCATATTTAATTTCATTATTTATTACCCCCACTTTGTGCAACAAGCTTTGGTGAGCACTAGATTAGATTCTTTTGCTTTACTTGTTATTAGTATAGTGAATATGAAAACATAGGACCTAATTAAGGTTATTTCAAAGCTTTGCTTAACTATAGGATTTGTAACCATTCATAGTGATAATATTATGATAAAAGATACCCTAATCTGATCTAGAAAATCTATATTGGTCATGTTCTTTATTATCTAATATATCCCTAGTCAAAAGTGTAAGTAGGATCTATCGTCTCCAATATATGATTGATTTGTATGTATAATTCATTTATCATTACATATATTCTAGTGAAACCAATCTGAATCTAGCCCTTAAAAGTTTTATTTCATGCCTTTCATTTCTATCATTCTATTATTTTTATATATTTGTGATACTAGGTTGATAAGGCTAGTAAAGTTTCTAACTTATGTGCACATGTTTAACACATAGTCACATCAAAATGACTATGTTATTTTTGTGTAGATCTTCATCAAAAACAAGTTACTAGATAAAATATGTCAACATAGTACTCTTATTTAGATCCATAATAGCAAACATGTTGAATAGGTCAACTTAGTATTCTATTCATCTTCTAGATAATAAACCAGGGCAACTAGGCTAGTATAGTCATCTTAACAAGCTTCAACAAATAGGGAATTGAAGAACTAGGTTGACCCAATAGACATAGTTGGCAAAACTTGAAAGAAACATTTAGGGTACTTCAATAAAAATCTCCTAATCCTTAGCATCCTCTAACCCACCAAGGTTCTTTATCTCTCTCTCTTTTGATTTAATTATTCCTTAGAGTTCTATTTTTAAAATTTTGTAGTCTATAAAACTACAATCATACAACAAACTAAGTCAACTTGGTCAACCTAGTTTTGTATTCTATCTTATATCTAAAATACTAGGTTGACCTTGTCAACTTAGATCTTAAGTACTTTTAATTCTATAGGAAAGTAGCAACCCTATCAAATCTATTCTATAATGTGCTTAAAATTGGGAATTAACAACTATATGATAGTAATTAATTCACACTTTCACATTCAATTATTTGAATGCTTATAATAGTTCACATATTCTAATTAGGTGGTTTTTTAATATACTATTTAGTTGTACTAATTTTCTCTTTCTTTCACACACTACCAAATCACATAATTTCAAATTGCATTTAAAAAAAATTCTACCCAAGGCCTACCTATTTAGATTTAACCACCAAGGGAGAAGCGGACTTGGTTTTTTATCCAATTATAAACATGTGATTAATGGTATATATTGGCAAAGTACCCAACACTATTATCACTACAAGATTATGAACTTAGGGGGTAAGCCCCAATACTAACCCAGTAACATTACCAACATAGATCCCTTTTAGACTAAACATCCTAGAACCATCTATAGATTATTTTATAGTTTCTTATTCTTATCCAACTTCTATATCAAACTTAAAATAACAATTTATAATAATCTAACAACATTGAGGATGACCATTTAGTTAGAATTCACTTTTTAGTTGACTACTTACTCTTTTCTCATTGTATGTTGTATTTCAAAAACTTTCTTTGGCCAGTGTTGGTGCAAGGTTTTGTGATGTGTGCCTCAATTGGATTATTCTCACTTAATCCAATTACATGTGTGTTTGATTCCATTTCTTGATTTAAAGTAAATTGCAAAGATTTTCCCTATGTTTAGTACATTGTCATTCTATTTGACATAGTCTCTTACAAACTATCTATTTCCCCTACTTGTAGTACTACATTAACCTGGTCGACCCAATACTCATTTTTGCCTCTCAAGTTATAGTACTAAATTGACTTGGTTGACTTTGTATCCTTATCAAAAATGTCCTTTATCTTAGGTTACATTACTAAATCAACCCTATTGACTCTATATCCTTGTTAGCTCAGTTTTCATGCCCTATTTCTAGTATTAGGTCAACATAATTGACTCTCTACTCTTATTTTCCTTTTATCTCTCCTTAATTTGTATCAAATTCGCCTCACCTAGTCTCTTTTCTTCATCATGAACTTCCTATTTGAAGACAACACTGATTTGAATTCAATGGATATGATGAATCTTACCAACCCTAATAGGTTCTCCCATAACCAACTTGTGGATCCTATCATAGATGGAAGTAATGTTTATATATCCACTCTCACTACAAACTATGGGACCCCTCCTCATTCTTCTTTGCTTTATGATCCTCTCTTCTCAATTCAATATCAACCTAAACTAGAGTATACACCAAAAATTATCTTCTTCATCAATGAGTTTCACCAACATCAAGGAAATGATCCTTCTACTATTTACCATCTCATGATCAGTGGTCAAGTTTAGGAATCCCATTCACCTTATCCCATGTTCTCACATGGATTTTGGTATACTAGATTATTTGATTCTCAACCTCTTCCCTCTATTTTGACCACTTTTCATACCATGACTTCTTCTTTGATTTCCTCTACCTTCATGCCTAGTATCTTTACTAATATGGTGGGTTCTACATCTAGTGGGCCTATTCTAAGACCCACTCTTCTCAATTATTACACTAGTGCATCATTCTATACCCATGGTAATCATGCCTCTAGTGTTGCTTCTTCTCATATCTCCACTAGTCCACATTTTTCCACACAAACAAATGATTCCACTAGTGCCTCACTTACTAACAACTCTTCTCAAGCTCCTACTAACACCCATAGTGTTTCCCAAGCCACTAATACAAATTTTAATACTTCAAAAAATGCTAATAATAAGTCTCAAACCCATCAAATCCTATTATAAGTTATTAATCAAATGAATGATTTTCAAGCTAACAATGCAAATCAAATGATGCAAATGCAAGATTATCTTATCCACCTTCAAACCCACCCTCAATAGATGCCATGGGGCATACATAATCAAAATGTTCCCCCACTCCTCCTTAGGATTCCCAGGTAGTCTTATCCCTCAACCTCCTCTTGTTAATAATACAATCAAGCATATTCAAAATGAACCTCTTACATCTCAAATTACTAATATCAATATAGGAGTTATCACCCCTATCATTTCTTATAATAGGTTAACTAATCCTACTCTTCATTTAAGATCATTTGGAAATTTATATAAAGATTGGGTCAAATTAAACACATTTTTTTCTACCAAGCCATTATCAAAATTAATGCTTTAGATTACTAAAACCAACTCAAACCTCATTCTATTACTAGTTTGGAATATTTAGTTAATACTCTAGTCTAAGAGTTCTAAACTAGTGATCTCCTTGAGAATACCTTGGCCCATTTTATCAATTGTAAGCAACCTAAGATTGAAACTACATAATATTTCATTAAATGATGGAAGACATTTTCCAATAAATTCAAAAATAATATGGTAAATGATAACCTTTTCCATCTATTTACCAATGTTATTTTTCCCAAATTGTAATATCAACTCCAGACTTTCTCTCCATGTTCTTTGGAAGAGGCCATTGACCAATATAAGCATCAATATTTCATCATGCATCAATTCAAACCATCCCTAGCTTATATGAGTACTTTCATGTTAATAAATAATAAGAATAATCACACTAATAATGATGGTGTCATAGATTCTTATGATACCATTCACACTATTCAAGTTGTTCCCAACCAATGTTTTGAATAAGCTTCCCCTTCCAAACATATCACTAACCCTCATTTATATTCAAATAACAACATCAATGTTCACAAACCTTTATCCTTAGTATAGTTACAAAAAATATACCAAGGTCTCTACCATGATAACTTTATCCCACTTGACCATGAAATACTAGTATGATCCTAATAAATTTTGTTGGTTTCGAACTAGTTGGGGTCATTCTCATGAGACATGTAGGTAGCTTCATAATTTGGCTATAGATTTACTTCTTGGTCCCAACTTTTAACATGATTATATCATTCATAAACACTAATAAGCTTATTAAATTGCCTTCAAATCCCATGAAACACAAACTAAAACTCAATATTTGAACCAAGATAATGCTCATTTTCCCATCTATAAATATCCTCTTCCAAATCACCAAAATACTCAAGATAAGCCTACCCCTTCTACCAATAATGTTGATAGTTTTCTTGACCCAAGTCCTAAAGAGAATGTGGTCAATATGACTAACATGGGAAGGGTGGTTGATTTCATTAATCTTCAACCCATATACACACCTCTATTATCTTGCACATTCATTTCATCCAATATTATTCTACAACTCACTTAACCAAGCTATGGCAAGAAAATAGCATATCTTCTAATGGACCAATTCTAACACCTCCCTTGGATAACACTTTTCACACTATTTATACCATCCCTCTATCTTGTTTACCTATCACCAATGATACTCAAAATTTTATCAACACTTATTCTAATATATCTAAAACCACACCCACATCTAGAGCCTATACATCTATCCAATCCCCATAACATAAAGATATAGATAGAGATAGAGATAGATAGATTTTCATTGGCATTGGACCCTATATAGAGATAAAGGCTAAATGGTATTAATGGAGAGAATAAGATATTATCCATATCATTCCTAGATATAATTAGGGCTCTCAAGATTTATTTATATATGTGGTGAGTGTCCCTATCTAGATATGGGGCCTGGACACTCAAATAATAAGTAGTTCACTATAATTCACACCCCCCTATCTAGATCTAATAGTAGAATAGAGGGGCCATCACCATGATCTAAAGACCCTTACCTTCATCACCTCCCCTTAGGCCCATACTCTAGAGCATAAATATAGAGAGTCCCATCAGTGCCATCAAACATAATCTACAAACTTGTCCTCTAATTAAACCTTCTGCCTCTTCTCAACATAAGTTCACATACACTTTGGCCCCTCCATCTAAGGACCTCCTTCAACACTATGCACCTCTTTCAAATAATCTTCTTATGGGTTATGATGAGTGGGATCCTATAATGAAACTCACTAATCTCTCATCTCAAATTCCATTTCTCAAAATTGTGTCGACCTCTCTACATCATCGTAACCATCTCATGAAGATTTTGTTTAAAATAAACATCTCTCATCCTCCCTTAATAGGATGTGAAGCCACCTTATATAGATAAAAACAAATCATTTTATAATAATGTGAAGATATGTCCATACATGTTGATGAAACAATGGACTCTACTCTTTCCCTCAAATTACCCATTACTTCTATGATCCTTGATGAGATTCTACTTTGTTCGGATGATCTTCCTCTATTTATTAGTGTTAAAATTGGTGATATCCAAGTCAAGCATGCCTTAATTGATGAGGGTTAAAGCACTTGTGTTGCCTCTCTCAATTTTATCATAACCCTTGGATATCCTAAATGAACTCTTAAGTCCACATGAAACACATGTCAAGGTTATGACCAAAGGCAAATTCCTCTTTTAGGTTGTTTTTGTATCCCCATTACCATCCCACCTATCATCATTCACATGAAGGTGATGATCTTAAACTTTCCTCTATCCTATAACATTTTTATTTTTAGGTGATGGACTGATGGAATGAGATAAATTGCCTCATCATCTTTTTAGTGTATCAAATTTCCTCATAATGGAGTCATATAGAAGATTCAATATGACACCAATCCTTGGAATTTTGAACAATTCCAAGACTAGGGTGTATTCAAGATTCCTACCATTGAACCCTTGCCAAGTGTTCCATTTTATGAATCTCAATGATTTAACTTCCCTATTAATTTTGACCTAGGTTATAATGGTCACCCCAAAGTCATCAATAATATAGCCCTTAAACTCTTAAATTTTAATGATGATGAGCCTGATGATATCAATCTCAAGATTTAAACTTTGGACCTCTCAACTCATCTCATCTCTCAACTTCTCACTTATTTTCAACCTCATTCTCATCAACCACCTTATGATGACATCCTCATTATCTTAACTAAGACTTCACATTCCATTCATCACACCACATTGGATGATAAGGTCATCCCTACCTATACCATTGATCTTTGTACACTTGATTATGATGATGGTTATACCTTAGATAATCCTTTCTTAGGAGGTTTAGTTCAGGCCTAAAATGCTAAAATTATTCATTATCATTCCTCTTTACTTTAATATTTTATTATATATTCCCATATTCCTTCTTATATTTTTCCTAATTTTAGCATTTTCCTCTTTATCACAAGGTAGAGATGGAGTGCACACCTCTAGTTTTTAAAGAACCTCATAGGAATATGCTTATGGATCATGCTATGACTAGTCCCTATCACTTTAGTAGAAACCATGACCCATCTAGCCTACTTATCCCTAATATGTTTGTGACTATCCTTCAACCTTCTATGTTCCCCACCCATCCCTTAGTAGAGCCCAATTCAAACCCTATTCTTACTCCATCTATAGCTGAGTCTCTTCTTATTTCTGATCTTATTGCTCCTTCAGTCGATCCTTATCTAATTTCTCCACCAAACCTACATTATCTTAGTGATGGTTTTTTTCCTTTACTGAAGTTGGTTCCTTTAACCACCAAATGGGTTGATCAACCTTAATATGATGTTCATAAAGTTATCAATCATTGGACTAGATATTTTTCCCTATACCAAGATCCCTCAACTTTTGTTTCACCTCCTCTCATGAGTACACATACCAAGACTAGTCATAGGCATATTTGCTTCTTCCATGGCATAAATAATCATTCATACACACATTGTTGCAAGATTTGACAATACATCAACACCTTACATCCCACTACTCTTCATCCCTCAAACAAGTCTATACCTCCTTCAAAATTATTTCTTATCTTTCTAAGTATGGAGAGGTATATTGTCTCTAGTACCAATGTGGCACACATCACACTAATTATTGTCTCATATTTTACAACATCTTAAGGATCACCTCCTAACCATTCTTACACCTTTTACCATTCCTCCCATAGTTCACTCTCATAAGAAGGCTCCCACTTCTTCCCCCATGGTTCCACCTCTTATTATTTCATCTCCTCCTATGGTCCCTTCTTCACCTACTATTTCTCCACCCATGAGTCCCTCACCCATGGACCTTCCCTCAATTATAGATCCTTCCCCATTGATGACCCATTCATATCCTATATAAACTACTCCCATGTATTATCTTGAACATCCCCTTCATAATCACCCTCATCATCATGATCATTCAAGCCTTATAACATTTTTTGTTGAGGAGATTCAATGTGAACTATTTTATCAACTTTCATTGAAGATCGATGAGATGTTATCTATAGTTTGCATTCAACTTCATAAAGACTTATTAGATGTTATGGTAATGTGTGTGGACACATATATCAATACTTATGAACACATACATGGTTTTATTATATTTTCATTTAGATTAGACATCTACTAAAACTTTTTTATCTACTTTTATATCATTTAACATTGTATCAAATTCTTATCTATCTTACATGGTGACTTTGGTTTCATAGTTTATATTTCTTATGATGTCATTATGTTCTCTTATGGATTCCTTTTCATAATTTCATTTTTTCTATTATTGAGTTCATTTCTTATTATTAACTTGTTATTTTTCATTATTGTTTGCTCTCTTGTCTTTATCAACATAGATAATTGTTATTGTGACTTGGTTATACAAACCTTGCTCCCTTTAGTCATTCCTTCTTTACCATGTGATCAGTTAGCTAATAATTCATCTCGTTATAGTATCCTTTCACTGGACCCCTTTGGATCTCCCTTTTCCCCCTTTATTACCTTTTAAAAACTAAGAATACACATGGTTGAGACTTAGGATAACATGCTAGTTTCACATCAAGCCTAAGTGTTCTTGTCAATCATGTCCTAGGATACTTAGCTTTCTTTAGCCAAATCCTACAAATAATTCATGTGTATCAATCTATCTCTCATGATTTTTCATTCCAAGTCTATATGGAGGAGGAATCATAAAAATCCATAAAACTATGGAAAATCCAAATCATTTAACAAAAAACAATGATCTAAAAGGCAACATTCAAAATTCTCAAAAGTTAAATCACACTAAAACATGTGATTTTAATCACATATCCTTTTTATAATCAAATATAAAACTCCACATTTATATTCAAAGTATAGCTAAGTTCCATTGGGGTGTGGTAGGCCAGTAGATTAGAAAAGTGGAATAAAAAAAATATTTTAGTGCTACCTACTTTGTCATGCAATTACCTAATCTTCAAAGTAGACCAATAGATATATAATGGGTCTTGAGGAATAGGGAACACATTGTGAGAAGGTAGGTACATTTTAATTTTCATGTTCAAAATAACCCACATGAGTTGATATTAGTAGCACACTTATTTGTCTACACAACTTTGTGTCTATAGCGAATATGTGTCCTCTGTATATTGATGGTCACTAGTCACTTATTATTTTCTCATGTCCTTAGTGTGACTCATGTCTACTAAGGTATTATCATAATATGCCTAAATTATGTTTCTTACATTTCCTTTTTCACTCCCTATAAATTTACCCTTGAGAAATATTGTTTTGTTCACTTATCACTCTCCTAGGGATTGCATTTGTAGGTTAATTTATAAGACAATGAATAAGACCTGACCTTCCTTAAAAATTACCAAAATTTTCAAATTAACATTTCAAATATATTTTTTTGCCATATTTTCACATTATTTCCATCTCATTGGTGTTCCCTTTTTGATTTGTAGTGTAAGACCATGGATAGGACCTGGCCTTCCTCATAAAATTTTGTAATATCCAAGTCACAACAAAATTACATGTGTCATATATGAGATAAGATGTGATTGATTATGAGTTACATGTCATGGACATGCTTCCCATCTTAATTTAGTATGTTTTATTCATACTACATTAATCTTTTCACTTTTATCTTTTTATTTTCTAATCACATGTAAGAATCCAACCATCTTTCTTAAGTTTTTCATACTTCCCAACTTGAATTAGTGTGATTAATTTAAGACCATTTTTTCCAATTTTGTTTCTCTTTTATACTTCCCAACATGATTTATTATGATTGATTGGCTTAATTTATTTGTTTTTATACCATTGTTCTTTCACATTCTTCCCATTTTATTACATTATTTTCATACTTCCCAACATGATTTAGTGTGATTTTAATTGTTTTAATTTGGTGCCAAATCTTTTTTTGGTTTAAAAAAAAACTTTTTCCATCTTATTTACCACTCTTTAGTTTCTTATACTTATTCATATTTTGATATTACACATTTCCCAATATGAAATAGTGTGTAGTACATTTGTTTTTAATTAATTATACTTTGCTAAGTCCTTTTTTGCCTATTTCTTTTTAACCATGCATGTGTTATATAAAATGATAGAAAAGAAAACACAACAAATATACTTCATATAGCATAAAAAACACAATCAAAATACATGTGCTATAAATAAATATATCCATAAATCCACAACCACAACCACAATACAAACACAAAAGATCAACATGCAACTGTCAACATAGAAAATTTCTCTCTCATTCTATATATATCATGTGTTTTTCATACAAAGTACAAAAATACATCATTCTAGCTCTAAGGTTAGGATCTATCACATCTATATCATGGCTTAGCCACACTACCCATATATGTCTTAGATATCCCCCTCTAAATAGTACATTCTAAAGAAGATGTTCAAGATCTCAAGCCTACTACCTTTCCATTTAGGTTGTCCACCTAGGATTGTACCTATCCTAGATGAATCATGATATCTGAATACATAACTCTCTCTTGAGCCAAGGCCTGCTCTATTTTTGCCTCTCCTACTCCCACCCCTACCAGTAGCTATAGCCCATCTCCACATGATTGTAATCACCTTGCAACCTCTCTTAATAGTTTGAACTAGATGGCCTATGTTGGGGTGGATGGTACCATGGGATCATCTAATGTGGTAGAGTTGTATGGCACCAACACCCCATCTAGAATATCATGGAGTGATCCCATCACTAGGGAGCCCCATCTATCTTCCTACTCATCCATAGGATCTATAAAATATAACCTAGATAGATGTCAGATCACATATATATATATATATATATATATAAAATCTATCAATCTATCTATATAACTAATATTTTATTTTTAAAACTTAAGAAAATTAAAACCATTTATTACTTATCTTGGTGTTACAAATCACCATCTCCCCATCTACTCATCTATCAAGCACAATCTATCCATTATCTCATCCCTTGAGTACCTCATTTTTTGGGATGTCTCCCAATCAATGCAAATCCTAGAGTCACCACTATAGACTAGCTCTACCTTGGGCCATCTGATAGGTCATCCTAGATGACCACCCTCTATGATCTCTCTCACCACTAGAATATCCATCAATGGTGTGACCAAGGTTTTTATTATTCCTCATATTATGCTGATGTCTATGGTACTTATGAAACTCCTACATCCACATCCATGCTATCATGCTCAACTACTAGCTATCATGCTCAACTAGTCTATAGTCTCAACCACCATAGTCTAATCTTGAATATTATAACTAGTACTCCTCCTCCTCTCCCCCTTATCTCTCTCACATGCTAATCCCAAAATTTAGGCACTAATATAAGATATGTTATGTGAGGGAGTCTAAACTATCTTGTTAAATGTGCCACTAGATGTGGCTCTACCCACTAAGTGTAGTGGCCCATGATATACACTCATGTTAACCTTGGCACTACCATCCTCCAACTTGACCAAATAGTAGTAATGTATGCAAAGGTCTACCACATGATCTCTCCTCATGTGACCATTTCTAGTGATGTTACATGGGGCATGGCCTATGACACCTGATCATATCTCCATCTTAATACTTGAGGTAACCAATCATCAACCACATGGGGCAACCTATTAGGTTAATATATCGATAACCTCTCATATATCTAGGAAATTAGTAATACCACTAGCCTCATGATATTCTTCCCTCTAGACAACATCCCATACATATCATTCATGAGTTGAACCTAGATGATATAACCCAAGTCATATATTTCCCCTTACTATAATATCAACTGACACAAGGCTATCACATATAGTAGTACCTTGCCATCTAATTTGTGATACAACACTTATGTCATCACAAATCCTATCAAAACATTCTATATATCTAAAATCTAGGCAATATTTACATTAAATAGACTCACCCTGAATCCTAGGTAAATCCTATCTGAGCATGTCACCCATCAAGCTAAGGCTCACCTCTCCTCCTAATCATCTGATATCCTTGTGATCACTAGTGTCCCTCTATAGGAAGTCTAAACAACACATGCACATTCTATAAAGTGATACCAACCTCTATGTTATCCCCATCCACCACCCATATGAAAGCATTAGTCAAGCATTCCTAGGTTCTTAGGGACATGAACATTAGATTAACACTCAGTGGAATCCACTTCATCTCCATGATGCTTCACATGCCTAATGCGACCAATCTAGCTATGTTTACATCTATAATTCACTCCAATATATCTTGTAGCCATAAGACATCCACCTATAACCAAAATCTATGGTGCCCTTGTAATAATCCAATAATAAAAGATGTATTAGACCTCCATATCACTCATAATCAAAATACATTTTTTTTAAATTTTAAATAAAAAATCACCAATTCTTGGCTTAATCTATTCATTTTCTACCAATTTCACATATTTTTAGCCTAATTGGCCATTTCAATACTCATTCAAGTACCCTGGGCCTTAAAATTACTATACCAACCATTTCCCTCCACTAATACTAGGTCGGCCACTTAGCGTTAAACAACTAAGTTAGCCCTTTCATTTTCCCCCCTTAGTACTAAATTGGCCTTTTGACTTGACCAACTAAGTTATCCATGAGGTAAAAAATCATCCTTTTCCCCCAACCAACTAAATTGGCCTATACCTACTAGGTTGGCCTTTTTATCACCTTATTTTATACCTATTAGGTTGACTAAGTTGACCTAGTCCTTTCAAAACTCTAACTCTTTAACCATTGGTAATAAATTTCTTCAACATTTATTACTCTAATCCCTTTCAAACCCAATTGTTCATTTGACTTATAGTATATTTAAAAACTTCTTGGGGTTCATTCTAATTTCTAGAATTGGTCTAAATTCAAATTTTTATAAAACACTCAATTTCAAATAAAATACTTAACACAAATTTGAAATTCTCAATTACTTTTCTATGTTGTACTTGTTGTGGCCATTAGGCATCCTTCTCATCTTAATTATTTTTTCCTCATTATCTTAGCTCTTTCGAGTTCTACTAGGTCTCTCAGAGCTCATTTTCTCTCATAATAGTTAAACAATATCAAAATGAATTCATTTTAACCCTATTGAAAGTTACTATTCACAATTATTTACCTTTTAAATATTTATCATCAGATTCCTTGTTTTGATCATATCTTTATTTTTACTAACTCATTTTTTAAACCATAAAAAGTTATATAATCTTAACATCATAGAGAATATATTCCACTATTATATGCCTATATTGTAAAAATTCCAATTTTTCACTCTTTTTTCACTAATCTCTATAGGTTCACCTAATGTCATTCACATTGGGCACTTTCACATCTCTCACGTCTCCTTTATCTACAACATTAAGGTAAGTAATTTTTTTTTTTTTTTTCAATTTTATCCTTTAATTTATATTATTTATTCCTTACTACAGTTTATTTAGCATTACTGATATGTGTCATTATGTTCTGTTCCTAAAGCACCATCCCATGTTACACTTACATGACAAGTGATGAGTTTAGAGTGGGGAATATGTATACACATAATAGTTTCAAAATTTTATCAAATACTGATGCTCTCTATCTTATACTAACCTATTGAGTCTCAATATCTTTGATTACATGCCTTAAGGGGTGTATCAAGAAAGGGCTAGGTAGACCATTGGTGCTTTATAGGATTGTTATCCCTTTTTCCACTTGTTATCTACACACTTGTCTCATATAAACCATTCCCCTAAGATTGTTCTTCTCTCTTGCACCCTCCTCTAATATTTTACCACATTCAATACCCATTTTCCTAACCTAAAACCCCTTTCAATAGTTTACATGACTAAGTTGACTAGGTCAACCTTGTACTCTTATTGGTGAAACTCATTTAGGGTCTAGGCCAGCTCTTGGCTGACCTAGCCCATGACTTGGTGATTTTTTGTCAATATTGATACCAGGTCAACTAGGTCAACCCTATTGACCAAAACTATCAAAAGGGTTTAAAGTCAAATCCACTGATATATACATAATCATTTTTTTCATTATTTAGAGAAGAGAAGAAGAACTATGAGCTATTGTGCATCTATTTATCTATAATTATATTTGAGGAGTAATCTTAGGGTTTCATACTTTATTTAGAGATATGGAACTTGTCTTGTGGATAAATCTTGTATATGCATTAATAGGTTGTGTATCCTATATCTGATTTATCCTTATCATATTTATATACCAAAACAACCTCTTACAATCACCTTGGTTAAGGGAGAGATTGAGGCTCAATAGGTTCATCTTTAAAGGTAAGTATTGCTGAATTTGTTCCTTATTTATAAGAGTAGATAGATATACATTTGTACTTCTCTTCCTTGAATTAAGATTTTGTATACATTAACATGAGTATATGTCTCTTATGCATGTTTTATTTTATTATTTATTACCCCCACTTTGTGCCATAAGTTTTTGTGAGTAATATATTAATTTTTATTGCTTTAATTGTCATTAGTATAGTGAATATGAAAACATAGGACCTATTTAGGGTTATTATATAGTTTTGACTAACTAGAGGCCTTAGAACCCTCCTTAGTGATATTATTGTTATAAGAGATCCCCTAATCAGGTCTAGCATATCCATATGGTCATGTTCCTTATTATATAATATATCCCCAATCAAAAGTGTAAGAAGGATCTATCTTCTCCTATCTACAATTGATTTGTAGATTTGATGCATTATTAATTGCATATAGGTTGACTATTATATCTTTAGTATCATAACACCTTAACTATCTCTATAGATCTTGAAATTTATTAGAGTTTATAAAAGGTTCAAACATGTCATCATGTTTCACACACCACAAGTTCAACCTTCACTCCTTGGTCAAGATTGAGTTTGCCTTTCTTAGCTACATAACTCCACTAAGCTAGTTGTAGCTTCACATTGGTTATCTCATTTGGTCTAGGATCTTATTAATTCATCCTTGAGTTTGTCTTAATATTGAATTAGATTAATCATTAAATTTTTCATACAACCTCAATCTTCCCTCTTTGGAACAAACCTTGAAGATCTCTCTAAAAGGATTATAAGTGGAAGTAGGGGTATGACTGTGTGTTATATATCCATGACTGACTGTAGACAATATCTCCTTAGATCATTATATAGACCCTTATACCTTTATCAGAACATCCAAACCATGTTTACCATATTTATCTAAACCTAATACATATAACCTCCTTAGAAGATAATAGCTTGACTATATTTTAGTGTGACTGTAGATGGTGATCCATAGTGGCCTGTATGAACTAGGATGAAATGATACCTTAGGAAGGTCAAATACATATTTAATGAACCTTTTCTTTTCATTTAAATAAACTTAGGGAAAAATACACACTCCTTTCATTGAGATATGCTCTAGTATCTTATTTTTTACAAATTTTCATGAAATGTTCTTGACTATATTTGCATTGATTGTAGGTGATGATTCACCCCTTTAACAATTTCTAATGTTTCAAACTTACTTTCATGACCATGATGATTCCAAAACACTCTTGACTCATCTAAAATAGTGGATCAATGAGGTGAATGATAATAAATAATGATATGTGAGTATGATGCTAATGAGATATGGAAACTGATAGTGGAGATGGAATGATAAGATTTTTCAATGGTTGAATGCTAGTGTGAAAGACTGTGGATATGAAATGAGACATAGGGAATGAAATGGAACATGAATCCAACATCTAGATAGTCATGAAGGATCCTAAGTGAGATTTTAACATATAAATAAACATGATATACCATTTTTAAGGCTCTTGAATTATCATACACTTTTAAAGGAGAAACCTAGGAATCTCCAAACTATCTTAACAAATGCTAAGTTTCCTTAACATCTACTAAATTGAGACTGTGTAGGTATTGAGATAAAAATTATGGTTTCTAAGCCATGAGACCTTGAAGAAAATTTTGAAGGACAAACAACCTTATAGACTCATATAAGGGACACCAAAGCATAAGACATTTGACTAAAGCAATGACATGACTATGAAGGTGATTAAAGGTATTAAGAATGATTTAGTGGAATTTTGAGTCAAAATTTATCATTTAAAGATCCAAAACATTTCTCTTAGGTAATATACACAGCTTCACAAGGATAGTTATCAATGAGTATCATGAATAAGACATTATAGCCTTCTTTAGGTCCCAAATAGGCTTATCTATCTCTTGATCATACTTGTCAAAGCTTATAGTCAACCTAATACTTAAATGTACCAAAAACACCAAAGAAACTCATAGTGAGTCATCAGCTATCATTATCACCATCTCCATCAAGGCTCTCTAGATCATAAGATCACTTCAATCCATGGTCAAAGAACCTCCAAACATTCTCAACAACATGAGGATACTTAATATCATTTGAAAATATGCATGTTAATGACAAGACATTGAGACTTACTCCCTTTAAAATACATTTAATGGCATTTATGATAATCAAGCACATCACTTAAGGACCCAATACAACTAGGACATATGGTGATCAAAAATATTCTCAATGACACCTCTAACAGTTTTAAATGGCTTAAAGAAGTATTTAAGATACATCATCACTCAATATATCACCATGTAGAGGCTTAAGTGGATGCCATTAAAAAAATTTAGTTGTATGGGGTGGCATTTGGCCTTGGTAGGCTAAATTTACAACACTTTTAGTGTCTCACAAGGGTTGACTAGCCTATCGATCAAGAGAACCCATTCATCTTCATGACAATGATGACTGAACATGAATCATGACTTGAGAGACCCTCTCTTATAATATAAAATATATTTAATACTTGGTGACACCTCTTAGGATTGTAATGAAATAATAAGACACAACATAGACAACTAAATAAACACACCTAAACCCAAAGAAAAAACAAGACAAGACAATAAAACAAGAAGGGAACCATAACTAAAAACTTGTGATAACCACTTATTGAATCAAGACAAAATAAACTAAAACAACTAACCTGAGTTTAGATTCTTTCCTCTAAGGTAAAATGGAAAACTTGATTGACCACTATGATACCATAAAGCCTGATTGCTACATCTTGATAGCTCCCACTTGTAACTAGGAGTATTAACATGTTCATGGCATCTTGGGAGGGTAGCTAGACCTTCTTATCCCATCACTAGATGCATGGCTTGTCTATACTAATCCAACATCCAATCATACTCCTCCCATATTCATCTTTCTTACATCAACAACTCTATTTCTATCCTAGTCATGGATTGCTCTTGATTTTATGTATGAGACTTAGAATAGTCAATTTTTATAGTGTCCCTTCTAATATATTCATCAAAATTATCATGGGATAGAGGTGGATTGTCTAAATTTGAACAAAAGTTTTCCAAGTCTCCCCAAAATGCCATCTCATCATGATCAGTTGGATAGACATGGAGATCATTATCATCCTTATCATTCATTTTTAGAATACTATGTTGATTAAACTCACATTATGATACATCTTGGTCATCATCATCTTATGTGGAGAATGGTAGCTCTTCAAGCCATTCAATCTCTAGTTCATCTTATCTTGGTATCTCTAGAACTTCATTATCTTATTCAAGATCAAAAACATTGGTGGTATCTTCATTTAAAACTTCAATCTATTGTCTTACTCCACCATCCAAATATTCCATACTAAGTTCTTCAATATCACTTAATAACTCATGATATAAGTGCTACAAATGACATTCTAACTCACTTGGAATGTTCTTAACCTCAACAATGGTCTCATGAAGATTATCTTTTTGGTTTTCCCCTAGAGAAGGAGTTGCATGATTTTCAGTTTCATTCACTACATCATCAATCCATTATGGTTGCTCCATGTCATACAATTTATTTTCATTCTCTAGCTCTAATCAACTAGGAGGAATTGGGGTCCCAATCATGATTTCCTCATCATAAATTCTTGAGGTGTCCTCATCAAGGTATTATTTAAATTCATTATTAGTTTTAATATGATTGGACTCTTGAAGGATTGTCACTTCATTTGTTGACCTTGATAGATTGTCTCCCACACTGGATGTTTAAGTTATGATCTTAATTCATTTGGTTCTTCTTCGAAAGAGGAGGGTATGGGTGGGAACTGCACTTCTTTAGCCTTATTTATAACTTTTAGGAATCTATTTCAACTTGGAGATTTAGGAGAATAAGTCTTGGAGACCACACTCTTGTTATTGAAACCCTTAATTACATTTTCATATTTTGATATGGTTTGATGTTCATGAATGGCTATAGCATGGAGGACTGATGGTAAACCTAGAGAAATTGAAACATCGACTAGCCTTCACACTTCTCTCCTTTTCTTGACTCTCTCTTTTAAGGAAATGCATCACATAGTTAGGTGTTCTATCCCATAAAGGCCTCTATTCTAAAATTATTAAAGACTCATGAGAAGGCATAGGTGATTCTTAGATGGGGGATTGAACACATGGATATTGACTAAGAGTGGGAGGGAGAAGGCAATCTACACTAGAGGTGTTTGGTGTGTATGGATGAATATGAAACTTGGATAGTGATTCATATGTGATTTTGACCCTTTCACCATACCCAATATTGCATAAAAAATAAGACAAGTCACTAGACAAATATCCCCCAATCTTGGCCATAATATCACTAGTTAAACATAGGGGAAAATTAGGTAATATGTCTACAATAATGATGTCTTGTGTAATTGAAAGCTTAGGGTAGGCATGAATGGGGAGTTCTAGGTTTTAGATAAGTCCAAATATCCTTTTATGTGACCCATCCCATTAAAATTCAAGGTTGTAGGTGGGCTCATATACTAAATTCATATTGTCATCCACTAGCTTAGGAGTAATTAAATAATTATCCTTGTCATTAAACAAGTAATTATGGACCAAGAAATCACCAATGATCATAGAGGTGAGAAAAAGAGATGGATTTCTTACCCTAGCATATTATTCTTGGTTTGTAGGGGTGTTTTGTTGATGAACAAGGGCTTTGTATTTAATCTCCTTCTACTACCTAAGATATTATTGAAACCTTTTTCTCTCATCCATTACCTTCTCAATATTTAATTTTAGATCATCATTGATTGGTGCAAGATAACTATAAGGAACAAAATATTGATACCATGATTGGTCATGAGGATAAGAAGGCTACCAAGGAGGTGGAGGAGGTTCATAATGAGACTGATATTCTTGGCTATAAGGATTCCTATTTTATGGCTAATAAGGGTCAACAGAAGATTGATAGGGGTTATGGTAGGTCTGATAAAAAGGTGGATGATAAAAATTTGCCCCATAGGTTGACATAAATTCTCATGAAACAAGAACCATCCTTACCTCTACAACAATGATGTTATGATGTATTTGAGCTTAAAGCCTAACTACAAATCCTTTTCAAAGATGATTTAAGCTACTCAATATGATTGTAAGGATACAAGTGAGCGTTTTAATG
The DNA here is from genome assembly GCA_037957365.1 of Torreya grandis. Taxonomy (NCBI): domain Eukaryota; kingdom Viridiplantae; phylum Streptophyta; class Pinopsida; order Cupressales; family Taxaceae; genus Torreya; species Torreya grandis. The sequence continues at coordinate 195,436 of JARHVA010004794.1, forward strand.
ATTGATTCACATCCCATCAGGCATTTCAAAACTATTAAAAACCTAATTTACACCTTATGAAGTAGATTGTTCAATTTTAATTCCAACTTGGACTAACATTAGATTGGTCTATAGGTTGTGGGTTACCTATAACTAGACTAAACATCTAGATTTTGAGGCTAGATCCTATGATGTATTAACTTTTAATCCTTTTCGTAAAACCTAGTTTTTTTTACTTTAGGAGTGAAAAGAGTTAGAAAGATAAATGGAAAACTTATACTAGTGATGGTGATGAACCAATTCTTGAATGATCCTCTATTAACATTGTCTTTAAGCACACATGTGACTCAAATTAATACAATCTTAAACATGATTATTTAAAATCAAGGTTAGATACAAGGTCTACAACTTTAAGGTAAAGGAATGGATGTCTATAAAAGACACTAAAAACTAACTCACTCTTCAACCCAACTTCTGTCTCTTAACACTTCATATGACCTATAGAAGATGAAAACATAGAATTATGTGAAGGAGAGGACCTCTAAATAAATATGAATATAATACTTTTATGTAAATCAATAATAAAAATACACAATAACAACAATCAAGAATTTTGTAACAATCTTTTCTCATTAACTCAAGGTGCAATTTACAATTTCAGTAGAGTTTTTGTATACTATCTTACAGGATTCCCAAAATAGTCCCTTTCAACTGAATAAATATAATTTCATATCAAGATAAAGAGGGAGAGTGGCATAAAAATCCTTGAATAATTCAATATACAAGTCAAGAGACAATAACTACCATACATGATTGTTACAACAACTCTATATGCATTGAATTACTTTTAAATGGTGTTTAAGAAGGTCAAAGCCTAATTTTAGTAACCTTTAAACCATGAAAGGTCTATACACACCATATTCATTTAATTCCTTATCCTTTTTTTGTTACAAACATTGAATAGGCATAACAAACATCTTCAATAAAACATCAACTAACTGCCTCTCTTTGTGGGTTGGTCGTAACCATATAATTGCTAAGAAAACTTCATGAATGCCCATAAATATTGAAGTTTATTACTTAAAGGTTTAATTATATAGGTTTCTAGATGTTTCATTAATTCCACATAGTATTTATATTCTTAATATCCCCTTCATCTACAACTTAGCCTTATTTGATCAAATAGGCCAATTTGAGTAGGTCTCATAAACTAGCCAATTATAAGTGAGTTTTATAGACACATACATGCATGTTTTTGATCTTATAATGAGTTTAGTAAGTTAAAAAATTCCAATACTTCCTCTTCCAATGATTTTCATCTTCTTAAGTTACCTTGTAACTCTCTACATTTTTTACTCAAAAACTCTATTTTATGGCAGGTCCATACACCATCCAATAACAAAGTGCCATGGACATGAGCCTCTCTAAGTGTAATAAATTATCTAGGTTATAGTTAGGTTATTTCAATCCATTTAGATCAATTTTAATTTATTTCTTCCAAATCAGGTTTTAATTAGGGTTTCAAAGAGGTTTAAGAGTGCTTAGGACTCTTAACAATGATTCATAAAGTTTAGGAATTGAATATCTAAACCAATACCAAAAAACATTACTAGAGTAATCCATATACCTCTCCCAAAGTGGCTAACCTCCCATGAAAAATCTCCATACAATGGTGAGAATGTGAAGTCACCTCTCAGGGAAGAAACAAGCTTTCTGAGTAGTGTTTGGTGTCTTAAGGCCTAAATAACCAGTCATATCACCTCCCCTATAGCTCAAATTTTCCATAAACTTCTATAAAAACTTTATGATATTGTTCATGAATATTGGAGGTTCCCTCATGACCTCATTTTTCCTTCTTTTGGCCTTTCTTGATGGAACTGTCTAATCAAGCTATTAAACAAGCATATGTATATTCAAAGTTTTTAGAATTTTGAAATAATTATGAGTAAAAAATATATTATTCATTGTATAAAACATTAATAACCTTTATAAGGTCCTTTATAGTTATGGAAATGGCTTGAATGATCCCTTCACTCTCTATCTAGATGCACGCAATCTCTTGTTTGAAGACCCAAACCAATTTGTCTATAAAAATAGTCATAAAACCCCCTATATATGGTTATTTTAAGGTTATTTAAGTATTTTAAGACCCAATATTACTTATTTAGCTCTTTATATATGAAAAATATAATCAGTTCCTTGCTTACAAGCTCAAATTAGCCTTCTCAGGCTTAGTTTGTATAACATTACTTCTACACGTGCCAAAAAATAGGATATTATGATGTTAACTAGAGTTAAGAAGACCACAAACATAGTTTCATGGCTCAAACACTTCATTATAATTCACCTTGAGGAATATTTCCTTCATTAAGTGTATTTTAAGGTTTTTCAAGGGTTTTAGGGGTTTAAAACTCTTAGTAATGATTCTAGTGTATGGATCCTTAAGACAAAACATATTATCAAGATATGTATGTAGATAAAAAGTGATTTGACTACCTATCTAGACTATACAAGAAACAAGAAGGTTTAAGAGCCAAATTGATAATTTTTTTGAATTCCCCTAACTCCAAAAATTCCCTCAAAACTTGAAATACCTCTCCACACCATTCTTATGACCATCAATGTGAAAATAAATCCTAGACTAGTTTCAATGTGGTGGTAGGGTCTCTTAGGGTTTAAGATCTGTCTGCATGCCATTATCTCTCAAGGGCATATCGACCTAAAAAATTGAGTGTAATCAATCTCATAGGGTGTATGAAAAATAATAATCACCTTTTCTTACCTCATAAACATCTACATAAATTTTAAACCCCCTTGTCTTATCCATAGATGTTCATATAGTCCTCATGACTCCAACACTAACTGTCAATTGACAAAGGTAGCTTTGAGACAAAATAGTGGATGTTTATATTGATTTTGAGAACTTAAGGATAACATGGAAAGTTAAAACCAGTAATAAATACCATTTATACCAAATTTTAGATCTTAAATTTGACTATATATCCTTCAAATCCATAAACTCCTCAAAACTAGATTTATATACTGACTGTGACTACAAAATCTCTTAGATTCAACTATTCAAGCCATATCCTAACCATTTCATATTTTTAATAAGGTGTATGAGTGGTATAGGGTGTTAAAACCCTATAATCATCATCCAAAAATGGATTTCATTCCTCTCAATATGCCCATAGTCTACTTCTTCCTTCAATCCAAATAAGACCATTTAGAAAAAAAGCATACTATATTTTATTTTTACTATGTTTTATGTTTTAGGACATTTCACATGCTAATCAAGATTTTTACAATCTTTTGAATATGATTTAAATTTTAAAAGGTCTTTAACCATATCTTGTATCTTTTTCCAACACTTTAACATACATAATTTGCTCATCATGCATAGTATTGTAGTTGTACGTGCCCTTGGAAAAGTTGACTATTGTATCTTTAAGATCATAACACCTTAACTATCTCTATAGATCTTGAAATTGATTAGAGTTCCTAAAAGTTCCAAACATTTCATAATTTTTCACACACCACTAGTTCAAACTTCACTCCTTGGTCAAGACTTAGTTTTCCTTTCTTAGCTACATAATTACACTAAGTTGGTTGTAGATTCACATTAGTTATCTCATTTGGTCTAGGATCTTATCAATTCATCCTAGAGTTTGTATTAATCTTAAATTGGATTAATCCTTAAATGTTTAATATAACCTCTATCTTCCCTCTTTAGAACAAACTTTAAAAATCTCTCCAAAAGGCCTGTAGGTGGAAGTAGGGCTATGACTATGTCTTACATGTCCATCACTGACTATAAAAAATGTCTCCTTGGCTCACTATATGGAGCCTTATACCTTGATCAAAACATCCAAACCATGTTTACCATCTTTCTCTAAACCTAATACATAGAACCTCTTTGGATGATAATAGCCTGACTATGTTCTAATGTGACTATAGGTGATGATCCATAGTGGCTTATACGGACTAGGATGGAATGAGACCTTGAGGAGGTTAAATACATAGTTGATGAACCTCTTCTATTCATTCACAAAAACTTAGGGAATAGTCAAAACTCATTTCATTGAGATATCCTCTAGTATTTCCTTTTTATAACTTTTCATGATATGTTCTTGATTGTATTTGCCTTGGTTGTAGGTGATGATTCAACCCTTTAGCAATGTCTAAGGCTGCAAACTTACTTTCATAACCATGATGGTTCCCAAACACTCTTAAATCCTATAAAATAGTATATCCATGAGGTGAATGTGAATAAATAGTGATATGTTAGTATAATTATAATGGGATATGGAAACTGAGTGGAGATGGAATGATAATATTTTTTCATGGTTAAATGGTAGTGCAAAAGACTTTGGACATGAAATGAGACATAGGGAATGAAATGAAACATGAATCCAACATTTAGATAGTCACGAAGGATCCTAGGTGTTATTGTAACATATATATCAATTAGATATACCATTTTGGAGGATCTTGAATTAGCATACACTATCAAAGGAGAAACCTAAAAATCTCCAAGCTACATTAACAAATGCTAAGTTTCCTTAACATCTTCTAAATTGAGACTATGAAGGTATTAAGATAAAAATGATAGTTCCTAAGCCATGCAAAATTGAGGAAAATTTGAGAAACCCTCATTAAATACACATGATTATGGATGAAACCTATCATAAAACATCATAATGTGTTTGACAATCATGGATCATCCATTGAACCATACAACCTCTCTAGGTTGCTTGCAAACTATAGATTGGTAGTTTATGAGTTCTTTAGATGTATATAACCTCATATATGTGGAATGAAGTTGAATAATTATATGGGAAGGTGGACTATTCTTATAAAAATATCTCTAAACTTTAATTTTTTTATCACCATGCTTAGGAAAAGAGAAAACCTAGAAAATTGGTAGCCTACTTGAATGAATAATGCATTATAAATACCTTGCATTTTTAAGGATGGTTCATAAAGGAGATAGAAAAAAAATAAAATAAAATTACCAAAGATGGAATCTCTCTAAGGTACCTTACTCTATCCAAAATTTTAGATCTTGATATTCTCTCTCATGGTCATACCATCTAAAAACTTGAAGGACTCTCTCAAGCTGCAAAGGTGCTTGATGGATTAAGGGAACTAGTTTTGAGTTTGTATGGAGCCTTATTACCATGAAACTTAAATAAAACACCTGATGTGAATCCACCTTCAAAACACCTTCCACGAAACTTCACTATATGGAAAATTATGTACCAGTGTGTACAAAGTATCAAAATGGTTAAAAACTCCTCTTTTCTTTCTCTTTCTCCATACCTTAATCTTTCAACTACCATTTTAGGGAAACATGAGAGAGAATATGGGTAAAATTCATATTAAAACAAGTAAAAATTCCTTTTAGAGCAAAAAGGGGACACAATTTATCATATAGGAGCTCTTTTGAAGGCCAAACAACCTTTTACACCTATAGAGGGACACTTCTAAAGCATAAGACATTTGACTAAATCAATGACATGATTATGAAGGTGATTAAATGTATTATGAATGATTTAGAGGAATTTTTAGTCAAAATTTATCATTTAAAGATCCAAAACCTCTCTTTTAGGTAATAAACACAACTTCACAAGGAGAATTGTCAATGAGTACCTTGAATAATACCTTATAGCCTTCTTGAGGTCCCAAATAGGCTTATATGTATCTTGATCATACTTATAAAAGCTTATATTTATCCTCATACTTGAATATACAAAACACACTATTATTAATTTGACCTATCAAGGTCAAATTATTATCCCTATCATTCATAACTTTCCTAAAATTGGTCATTAACCCTTTGCAGCTGGTCAAACTAGTAGGTTGTAGCCTAAAAAAGCAAAATTTGGTCAAAAATGTCATAATTAACTTCAAATAGTCTTTTTAAATATCCATGTGGCCTTCAATCATGTTCAAAAAGGTTAAAATATCCTATGTCTATAGTTTCAAGTCATAAAAAGGTCATTTGATATGTTTCCTAAGCCTAAAAGACCCCAAAAATCCCCTCCCACGTGCCACTTTCCACATTAAAAACATGAAAAAGGTTGAAAAAATATATTTTTTGCATGTATGGCACGTGATAATTCTCAAATTTTCTATTCCACATGGGGTATGGCTTTGGTAATCCTGTAAAAGGGCAAAAGACTCTTTTTTCTTATTTTTTACAAGAGAAGTATGGATTTCATATAGATTCCATATAGATAAGGTAGGGGTTAGCATTTTCAAGGAATATAAAATCTTCCTTAGGATTTTTATGTATTTTCATGGTTATACAAGCCCAAAACCAGTCTTCTGTAGGCACTTTGCTTCTTTGCACAAAGGGACCTACCTGTAGGTTTTTTAATGGTATAAACTATTGAAAAAGGGTACAAGTCTAAAATTTTAGTTGCATAAGGTAGACTTAGATTTATTCCTAATGATCCAATTTTTTTCTAAATTGGATTATCAAAGATCATGAACCATTCATTTGAAGATAGGCTAATTTTTGTTGCTCTACAACTAGAAAGGCAACCGGTTTTCTCCATTTTCTCCTCACTTGGGTAGATTTTCAAGGAAAATAAAATTGTTCCAAAATATTGAGGAATTTTTATACCTCTCCTTAGCCTTATTAATTTTTTATTCATTCAATTCAAGGTTAAACAAATCTCATAAAGTTAGCGAGTTCAAATCTATAGTTATCAAGCTTGCAAGGAAGAATTGTACAGTCATGGGAGAAAAAGGTAGCTTCAAGTGTTCAAGAAAGTCATGTTTTAGGGTTATATCATGTTTAATATGATTTATAATCATAATTATCCAAGATTAAAAGTGAAAAATCCCATCTCCATTATCCCAAAGTGCTTAAATGGGTTAGTTTGGCATAAATTAAGGAATTTTTGCACATTTTGAGGTTTTTGAAGAAAACCATGATTTATTCTCAAATTGTAGGTCTCCTCTAATGTTCACCATTTTGATATTTTATGATGATCATATGCCAATTTTTTAATATAACTCCTTGCCTTGGTACTATCATGATTCCAAATGCTCCTTGCCACCTCTACCTCACTCACGTCCATCTCACTGCCATTCTCAACCTTATCACTATGTTTACACCTTCCTTCCACCCTCCATGTTTTCTTCATCATCTTTTGACTCGTATCACCCTCAAACCACACCTCCATCTCCATATTTTCATTGTCAAGGAAGGCCAAAGGTTTATGAATAGTGCTACATGAATTAAATGAGAATATAGGCAATCAAGGCATCAAAACATAGTCTAGAGGATATCTTCAGTAGTGCCACATAGTCAGGTATATCCAAAATTGGAATGAAGTTTCAAGGATGAAGGAGGAACTTAATAGAGTACAATGAAGGATCAACTAAAATCATTATCATGAAAATCAAGAAGGTGAAGTCATACAAAAATCATGGTTTGATATGATATATCACCTATAAAGGTTATACACAGTCATAAAAGTGACCCTACAGGTCTATGCCATAGTTCCAAAGGGGACATATAGCTAGGTAAGGGTTTAATGACCTAGGAAACCTATCAAAGAGGCTAAAGGCATAAGAATTGCCAAATCAAGAAGTAAAGAGGCAATGTTAATCTCAATCAAGTTCATGAAGGTAAATAAAGGATAGGTTCAATTTCAAAGAAGTTCCCCTATATCCCTAATCACATCTTATAAGCCTAATATGGTAGAATTAAAAATGAATATACTTCAAAAGAAACAGGCCTATTCAAAGCTTGGTTAAGTAATCATGACCTATGATTGTCAATACCCATGAAGATTGAAACATGTTTTAGGCCTAAGCTATACAAAAGGCTAAATGATAACCTACATGACCTAAAAGGTCATCCTATAGGCTTGTGCCTTATGATTATGCCTAATGGTATTAAGAATGGCCTTTGAGGTTCAAGAAAGCTAGTTTTGATTAGCAAAACATAAGTGTCATTGAGATTTTTAGTTTCATATTGTTTCAAACGGAAAAAGGCATATCAAGTTTCAATGAGGGTTTATAAACCCATAAAAATAACCTATAGCCTATATGTGAATCTACATTCAAGACTCTCAAAGAGAGTCCATAGGCAAGTAGGGTTTGGAGGCAAAGAGACCTAACAAAGAGATTAAAGACCTAAGAAACTGCTAAATAGGGAAAATCTCATGAAGTATGTCATGGGGAACCTTAGGGAGTGAGAAATTACTATGAACATAGGGTAAAAATATACTCAAGGTGTACCTATAATTCACTATCCATACACTCAAGGCAAGGACTCACCAAGTATAGGATAATCAAGCACTTTTATAGAAAGAGTTATATATGATGGAAAGGTAATGATTTTAAGAACATTACCATAATTTGTAAAAATAACCTTGTAAAGGAATAAAAATCACCTCTTTGGTTTTATTCTCTTTATAAATGATGACCTATATGTTGGAAATATTGGCATTGATGTCAAAGGTTTAATATTATTGGTGATAAAGGCCCCATTGCATTTAATGTTGTTTATCTTGGCTAATATTTGTTAATATTTATTTAATATTAATGAATATATTTTTGGTTGCATATGAGACAAAATAAGGGCCCACGGAGAAGTCAAAGAGTCATGGGATAAAGACAAAAGAAGGATGGGACATATTTTCCCATGAAGAGTCATCTTGGCGAATACCAAGAGTCACCAAGTGAAGACAAAAGAGTAAAGGGTGAATTTCTCATGAAGGGACACTTTGAGGAATACGAAAAGTCACCAAAGATAAGGACAAAAGTGGGAAAGACGTTTTTGGTCATGAAGGGTCACCACATGACTTTTCAAATGCTTGGATATGAAGGGTCATCCAAGATTGGCACCATTTTCCATGAGGATTGAAAGGTCACAAAGGGGGAAGGCCAAAGGTCATTTGGAAAGCTATAAATAAAGGCTTGAGAAGCCATTTGTAAGATGGAGTGAGAGGTTGATTTGATATTGTAATATCTAGCTTAGAAGAGTAATTGTGAGAGATGATTTGTATTTTTTATATCTAGCTTAGAAGAGCAAAAGTGAGAGAGAGGAAGGAGATGTTGTATTGGTCTATCATTTGTTGATATAGCAACATTGAGAGATAGGTGTGTGGTATACACAAAGGGGTTGGTGCTCCTGTGGGTTGGTGCTCATGAATTATTGCTCAGTTGGTGCTTGGCAAAGAGGTTGGTGCTCATGAATTGTTGTTAGGTTGGTGCTTGGCAAAGGGGTTGGTGCTCCTATGGGTTAGTGCTCATGAATAGGTGTTGGGTTGGTGCTCAGTAAAGGGGTTTGAAGTCTTGTGGGTTGGTGCTCATGAATTATAGCTGAGGTTTGTACTTGGCAAAGGGGTATGGTGCTCCTGTGGGGTTATTCTCATGAATATATTTGAGATTGATTATCCGTGTTTTTTCCCACATTGGGTTTCCATGTTATATTTGGTGTCTCTCTCTATCTTGTGTGATGTTTATTATTTGAGTTTTATTGCATATCTTGAATGTTTGATTAAGTGGAATTTGATAAAGGGAGAGTTTCATAAGATATATAATATACTGATTCATCCCCCCTCTCATTATATTCCATTATTAACAATTGGTATCAGAGTAGGTTCTTTTTTGAAAAGTTTTACAGCTTGAAGGTAGATCGAGAAAGCACGATGGCTGGGTCACAAGAAGGATTTTCTACAAATAAGGCACCTTTGTTTGATGGGATGAATTATGCTTTTTGGAGCATGAGAATGAAGGTTTATTTGATGGCTCTTGGATTCTACATATGGAAATTAGTGGTGGAGGAATATGAAGAGCCACATACATCTACAATTACTCTAGCAAAAAAGAAGGCAAGTGAATGTAATGCTAAAACATTAAATGCTATTTTATGTGGTTTATGTGAATCTAAATTTGTTAAAGTTATGCAATGTAAATATGATCATGAAACTTGGGTAAAACTTGAGAATATTTACAAAGGTGATGGAAAGGTTCAACAAGCTAAGCTACAGACTTTTAGAAGGCAGTTTAAAAGTTTGAAGATTAAAGAAGAAGAAGATATAACAAGTTATCTCTTGCGAGTTGATCAAATAGTAAATTAGATTCAAGGTCTTGGAGAAACATTGGAAGAGTCAATGGTGGTGCAAAATGTTTTGAGATCTCTACCAATGAGATATGATGCAAAGGTTTTAGCAATCGAGGAGATGAAGAATTTTAGCCAAGCTAAAGATGGATGAGCTTCATGGTATTCTCATGGCATATGAGATGCGAATAGAACAAGATAAACCCTCAAAGAGAGAAGCGGCTTTCAAGACATCAAAGAAGGAGAAAGCTAAGATTAAAGAATCAAGTGATAGTTCCAATGATGAAGATGACAACGAAGCACTTTTCATTCATAGGACAAAAAGAGGAATAGGTAAATATCAAGGAAAATTACCTTTTAAATGTTTTAATTGTGGAAAGATTAGACATTTTTAGCTAGATGCCCAGATAAGGTTAAAGATGATGAAGAAGAAAAGCCTACATACAAGAAGAATTTCAAAGGCAAATCCAAGAAGGGATTCAAGAAGAAGAGCCTGTATTCTAAGGATCCTAGCTCAGTTGAAGATAGTGGAGTCAGTGATTCAGAAGAAGAAGATCTTCTATTCATGGCCATACATGATGATGATCAAGAAGAAGAAGAGGAGGAAGCTGAAGCAGATATGGAAGGAGAACTCAATTGTGCCCTAGAAGAGTTAGAAGCTGTTCAGAAGAAGAATCAAAGGTTAAAGTGCCAGATTGAAAAGAATGAACAAGAGTCAAAGGAAATGATTGAAGATCTACAAGCACATTTTGAAGAAGCCAAGAAGAATGAAGAAGATCTCAAAGCATAGTTTGAAATAGCAAGAGAATATTGTGAAAGGTATGTTATTGAAATTGCCTCTTTAAAATAAGTTATTAAGAAAGCAGTCAATGATAAAGTAATCATTGTTTTAAAATTTGAAGATAGCACTAACATGCTGAATAAGATATTAGAAAGTGAAAAAGCATATTTAGATAAGACAGGGATCAGTTTTGAAAAGAAAAAGAGCTATGCTGAAGCTCTGACACAAGAGGAAATAAAAAGGGGAGAAGTGAAGAATACAGAGGACATTCCAAATAGAGAAGGATGGAAGGAACAAAGCTATAAAAGGCAATCAGGTCAAAGATATACAGACAGGTCTTATTTTTATGGCTATTGTTTTTATTTTAATGGATATGGTCACAAGAAAGTAGAATGTAGAAAAAGAGCTAACAATTTTAGAAATAAGGAAAGTCAAGTAGAGTCAAGTAGAAGCCACAACTCTTTTGCTCCTCTATCAAGCTTTAATGAAGAGACCATAGTATGCTACAAGTGCAACAACATCGGACACATAGTTCGGTATTGTAGAAGTGTGTTCGAGTTAGTCAAGAAGGATCAGAGGTTCAAAGATCCATTCATCAAGAAGAAGGATTAGAGTTTCAAAGCTCCATTCATCAAGGAGAAGGTTTAGACATGTTCATTGCAAAAGAAACAACTTGAAGATTCTATGATGGTGTAGATAGCTTTGCATGTGAGAGGTAAAGATCAGTCATGGTTAATTGATAGCAGATGTTCGAGGCATATGACAGGTGATAAAAGTAAGTTCATTTCTCTAAAGAAGATAAATGGTGGTATAGTGAGATTTGGAGATAAAACCACTGCAGGATAGCTGGAAAAGGTACTTTGAGTTTGGATTATGATAGAACTAAGACTAAAAATGTTTTATATGTAAAAGTTCTTAAGCATAATCTATTGAGTGTTAGTCAAATTTGTGATCAAGGATACACATTAAGGTTTCATGCTAAAGGTTGTGAGATTAGAAGAAAAGATTCAAATGAGTTGATTACAGATGCTCAAAGGATAGGGAACAATGTATATGTTTTGTCAGATATCTTCTCAAAGGCATGATCAAAGGATACATTCAAATATCGACAAGAGGAGTTGGGAGTAATTTCTATTACTTCTTGCCATTGATGTTCAGCATCAAGTGAGGGGGAGCTAAGTGTTAGCTCCAGGTAGGCCCTTTGCCATTGATGTCAAAGGGGGAGTATAACAGGTATAGGTACAAGTGTAGAAAATAGGTACAAAGAATAGGTACAATTTGTTATAGTAAGGGGGAGTTACTGTATGTTTTCAGATGATGGGATGTATAGGTGATAGGATGTGGTAGTTTCAGGATTGAGGTTGCCATCAATGACAAAGGGGGAGATTGTTGGAAATATTGTCATTGATGTCAAAGGTTTAGTTTTATTGGTGATAAAGGCCCAATTGCATTTAATTTTGTTTATCTTGGCTAATATGAGTTAATATTTATTCAATATTAATGAATATATTTTTGGTTGCATATGAGACAAAATAAGGGCCCATGGAGAAGTCGAAGAGTCATGGGATAAAGACAAAAGAAGGATGGGACACATTTTCCCATGAAGAGTCGTCTTGGGGAATACCGAGAGTCACCAAGTGAAGACAAAAGAGTAAAGGGAAAATTTCTCATGAAGGGACACTTTGAGGAATATGAAAAGTCACCAAAGATAAGGACAAAAGTGGGAAAGACGTTTTTGGTCATGAAGGGTCACCACATGACTTTTCAAATACTTGGATATGAAGGGTCATCCAAGATTGGCACCATTTTCCATGAGGATTGAAAGGTCACAAAGGGGGAAGGCCAAAGGTCATTTGGAAAGCTATAAATAAAGGCTTTAGAAGCCATTTGTAAGATGGAGTGAGAGGTTGATTTGATATTGTAATATCTAGCTTAGAAGAGTAATTGTGAGAGATGATTTGTATTTGTTATATCTAGCTTAGAAGAGCAAAAGTGAGAGAGAGGAAGGAGATGTTGTATTGATCTATCATTTGTTGAGATAGAAACATTGAGAGATAGGTGTGTGGTATACACAAAGGGGTTGGTGCTCCTGTGGGTTGGTGCTCACGAATTGTTGCTGAGTTGGTGTTTGGTAGAGGGGTTGGTACTCTTATGGGTTGGTGCTCCTATGGGTTGGTGCTCATGAATAGCTGTTGGGTTGGTGCTCGGTAAAGGGGTTTGAAGCTCATGTGGGTCGGTGCTTATGAATTATAGCTAAGGTTTGTACTTGGTAAAGAGGTATAGTGCTCTTGTGGGGTTTTTCTCACAAATATATTTGAGATTGATTCCTATGGTTTTTCCCACATTGGGTTTCCACGTTATATCTGGTGTCTCTCTTTGTCTTGTGTGATGTTTATTTTTTGAGTCTTATTGCATATCTTGAATGTTTAATTCTATGGAATTTGATAAAGGTAAAGTTTTATAAGATATATAATATACTAATTCACCCCCCCCCACCTTTCAGTATATTCCATGCTTAACACTATAGTCCCCTTTGAGGTACCTACAGTCATCAAAAAGGGCACCTATAAGCAACTAGGTGTATAACAAAGTATAAATTTCTCATGGTTTAAGCTTAAGGTGATAATTTGGTAGGTATGAGATAGTATGTGGAAATATAGTAGGTTAATCTACTCATGACATCATGAAATTAAGGTACAGGTAGCATGAATACAACCTACAAACTTGTACCTTTCCAAACAAGCCAAATTGATAGCATGATGAGTTTTCCTAAAGCTTTAGGGGGTTTGTTTAGTCACTAAGGTGTATGGGTATCAAAGGACCTCAATCTCAATAGACCTAAATGGGAAAAAGGTATGTATTTGATTAAATATTAAGGTCATATTCACTATTAATGACTACCTATAGCCTAAAGACACATTCATACTGTCAAAATGGCAAGTCTAAAGATGAGCAGTGGTTGAAGATGATATTTAATGTTTCAAAAGGAGGATTATCCTTCATGAGGATAAGAATGGTACCAAAGGTAATATAATATGATCCCATAATTCATATCATCATGATGATTCTAAATCACCTAAGATATAGACACCACTTCAAAAAGATTGCAAACATAGTCAAGGCATGGTCTGGTTTCTCTCTCATAGGTCATAGGCAAACAAGTTTCTCTCAATCACCTTATCTAATCAAGTACCTATGAAGGATATAGTAATTTAAAATTTCATAGTATATTTATATAATTTTTAAATTCCTTGTGACATAAAAAATAATGAATTAATATGATATTACATCTAATGTACAGAGATTAACTACGTGAGGCCTAGATTTCCCTATTTGGAGGTCTAAACATGCTTAAAATAGGGGAAGAGGTTGTTTTAAAACTATTGAAAGGACTAGTGAGATAATTAAAGATTATTTTGAATTTTAAAACCTCAAAACATCGTGAAATCACCTTCATATATGCAAAAACATAGTCATGTATGTCATAGTCTATGCACATGGAGAATTTTTTTAAGGAAAATTGAATATTCTAGCATCTACACTTGGATTTAGGACTTAAATTTTGGTACATAGGGTATAAATGTGTTATATAATAATATACAAAATTTTAAAGTCTATTGGATGAGTGGAACTAATCTCCATTTTGTTACAGTCATTAGCATGTCCATTTGAGGTCACCATTGGAGTAGGAAGTGTTTTGAGGTGCCACAGAGGTTTCTAAGCCTAGGTGAAAGTTTTAAAATCATGAGATAATTTTTTAAATCATCAAGGAACCATTAAATATTGTTAAAACTACAAATTTTATGCAAACCATGCTCATACAGGATTTTGCAAGCAAACAAGCATATAGGCCAAAAAGGTATTTTTTGACTTTTCAAGAAAAAGATGTTTTTATATTGTTTTTATTTCATGTTACAAACATCATAATGATTTTTTCATGAATTTTTAATTAGTATAAGATTAATTTTTATCTTGGTGAAGTTTTTCACTTTTTGCAGTTCTAAACACTCTTCCAAGCCTCTTGTTCAGATGCTCGTATATTTCACCACATGAAGATTTTGGAAAAAAGTTATTATAATTTTTTAAAGACCCATATTTAATTATAATTCATTAATAATGTATGTTATTTGAGGGGATGTGATTTATGAACAATTGTTAAGAGCATAGGCAGCCTAGAATGCAAGCTAAACCCTATAGGCAAATTTCTTCCACATGATAACTTTTCATATCTTTTGAATGGGAGTCAAATATTTTAAAGGATGTTAGGGGGATAAATTTGATATGCATAAATGGAAATATTTTTTTATTTTGAGGTTTTTACATCATCAATCATCATTTTGAAGATTCATCTTCAAAACCCTCCTAGACCCTCAAAAGACTAGTTTTGCAAAAAGTTGATTTTATTTCCATAAAACCACCATGAATCAACATGAAACCATTTAAAACATCAATTAAACTCAAAAAGGATTCAATAAATTCAATTTTTACTTATGGATCTATAGGTATCAAGGCAAAAATCATGTTTTTATGGAAAAAAATCATGAAAAATGAAGTACTAGACAGTTAAATGAAATATAATCAATGGAGCTCAAATAATAAGACTTTTTTTTGTATTAAAACCTTAATTTTATCATAAATAATCTTGTAAATATTCCTACCAACTTAATCAAAATAGCTAGTCTATAGGAAAATGGAGCAAAAGAGGCCTAGTCAACCCTATTGACTAAATGGTGATATTTTTATCATCAAAATCACATATATTATTATTATATAAGTTTTTTAGGTATAATTCCATTGTTTTTTAGGTTTCATGGAGTCCAAGTGCTTAGTTTGGCTTTTATGCATTTTTGGCCTAGTAGGCCTAATTGATCAAGTGTCAAATTTGAGTTATTCATCCAAGATTTTGTGTAACTTTTCATGCAAATAGTATTTTACTTTTCAACTTGGGTCCACCTATCTCCTTTCTACACCAAGATTTAGGATCATGTATGTTTTGAGGAGTTTGAAGATATTTTAAAGACTTTATTTAATTTTGTAAAGATATTTTTTTATTGAGTTAAAAAATCAAGACTAATCCTTGTCTCCCTTCTATGCCACTTTTGGATAGAAGCTTTGCTTTTGTTATATATGTTGGCTTTTCAGCCACTTTTTAAGGATCCCTCTCTTGGTAAGACCAGACTCTACCAAGATTAATTTTTGTAACCTTTTCAGATAAATTAAAATACTATTTTCAGATTCTATTATATTGGTATAGTGTATTTATGTCACTTAATTTGCATATGTGGTAGAGCTTTCTCCCTTGTCAAGTCCTTATTCTTACCTAGTTACTAGTTTGTTAGATTATGTAGATCATGTTCAGTGTTTGATGTCTTTTGGATAAGATTATAGTGGATATAAGTGGCTAGTTAGTGCCCTTAATCAAACCTATTCCATAATTTCCATTAGGATTTGATTGCTAATTAAAACCTCTTCATAAAGTAATGATGCATAGAAGATATTTGGAGTTATAGATTCAGTCTTTTCTAATTAGTGTTTTAATAGCTCAAATAGAGTGGATGAACCATCAATACATGTGTATCACCAATAGTAAGGATTTTTTTCCATGTTAGTTTCCTTCTTCCACTTTTCATCCCAATAATTGTAGTTTATTAAGTAGTGCAAAGTGATACATCAGAAGAACAAACCTCAGTAAAATCTAGAGGTCTAGTTTGAGTTCAAGTTTCCCACAACTCATATCATTCTAATGTTAGTATAGGTGTGAAGGTTTTAGAGCCAAACCTATCAAGCCTTAAATCAGGGTTTTATCTAGATAGATAGTAGTTATGTCATGCCTAGTGGGATCTGAGTTTAACTATTGGAGTGCAAGTTTTCAAGGCATTCATCTTTAGATCCATTTTTTAGTACTTCTATGGCCCTCATCTCAAGGCATAAGGTATATATTTGTTCAAATTTTTAGTTATCTTCATGATTATATAGGCCATGATAGCCTATAAATAATAATTCTATTATTCTTATACTTACCAACAATTCTAGTATGACCCTCATGACTCATATAAATCTTATCATGAGCCATATCAACCATATGATGAATATACAAACCCTTATCAGTAGTATGAAAGTTGATACCAATCCTATAACCACTTTCATGAGTCTTTTTATCCTCCTAATTAGCACAATCAAGTCCCAAATCAATCTATCTCAAGCTTCAAGAAAAAATTATTTGGCATTGAGAAAGAGATGATAAGTATAGATACTAGAAAGATCCATAAGGAGGAGATTTCCATGTACAAAATTTAGAGCATGAGAGAAAATTTGTAATAGGTTAAAGAGTTATTTGTATCTTTTATAATGCAAGTTCACTCAAAGTATAGCTCTAATATTTTATACATTAGAGGTCTAATAGTAAACATTGATGAGAGGTTGGTGGTTTATGAGAAACCCTAGGGTTATCATAATCAATATCATGTTCCCATAGAACTAACCTTTTGCTTTAATGATTAGTAAAACAATTTTTATCATAGCCCTCATGAATCAAATCAAACCTTGTGTAGTTTTCCTACCTTGAATTCTATCCAAGAGAGGTCTCATAATGTTGAAAACGTTTGTTATGAAGAGTCTAATTTTTATATTATAGAGATCATACAGGAGCCTAGACCTTCAAGTTTATAGGAAAAAATATCCAATGATTTAATCCATGATTTTGAATCTAATTTAGCCAAGCAATTTGAGCTTACAAATAAACATCTCCAATATTAAATGGTAGATGTAAAGTCAACACCAAATCAAATTCCTTCTTTCACATCCATGGCTATAAAAAGTATAGAAATAGAGGCTCACAAATTGAAGTTCATGACTTACTAGTAGATTCAAGAGTCAAGTGAGAAAGAAGAACAATCAAGCATCATTCAGGATGTTAAATTAAAGCATGAGATCATTCAGCCTTTATCCCTTCCTCCTGAAAAGCCAAATACCTTTCCTTCATGGAAATCCATTCAAGAAAAAGTGTAGCAGAAAGAAGAGTTAAAGGTGATCCAAGAAGAGTAGCTACATGAGCAAAATCAGGTATTTATGGTAACTTCTATAGACCTTTATCATCTTATTGAATACTTTTAGGGATGTACCATGCCATTTTTGGATGAATAACCTCTTCTTTATGAGGTAAATTAATAAGATTCATCCAAAGAGATAGGAAATGAAGGTGACTTGAGTGATCAAGAAGAAATCATTATTAAGACAACACTAAGTAAAGACAAACATGATTTAGTATTTCATGATGCCAAAGAAGAGGAGTTTTAAGAGGTTTCTCAAGATCTTGTAGTAGCTGATATAGATGAAGTACAAAAAAATATTTCTAAAAAATCCAACCATGAAGACAACTCACATAGATCCATTGTTGAGACAGAAAATATTCTTGAAGAAGATAAGATAAGTGCAACAGATCAAGAATCTTCATTTGATTCCATCCAAAGGGTATAAATATGTGATCAACATGTTTCAAATGGTAATATTTATAATTAATTTTATGTCCTTTAAGTTTATCATGATGAAGAGGCCTTTTGGGATGATTTGGAGAGTTTTTGTGAAAATTTTGATAGTCCATCTCCACCTCATATGGAGATTGAAGAGTGTTCTATAATAAGTATTGTTGCAACTATTCATCAAGAAGAAATTAAGGAATTACAGCCAATTTTGAATACTTATGATGAATATAAATTTTTTTACCAAATTACCACTTCAAATAAAGCCTAATGAAGACACAAATCCAAGTATACTAGCTAAATTGCCAACACAATCATTGAATGAGATTGTGTCAAATTATAATCAACCTATGAATGAGGAAAAGATAACATTATTGATGTAAGAATGAAGAATATGAGAGGAAGATGATTAGATCGTAGATCCACATCTTTAATCCATGCACCTAAAAATGGAATTTGGAGGCCTAGTTGCATCATCTAGAAGACATGAACATAGAGGTTCTCTTATTTGCATGAAGACACTATCAAAAGGAAGCAAATATATTTCAACGATCCATGGTGGAAAAAATAACTGCCCATTTGACCTAGAGGAAGCCTTATCCTTTCAAGTTAGTAGGTTTGTTTTAATCTAATAAGTGAATAACACAAGCAAAAATCTACTTCCCTTTCATTTTTTTCCTATTTTACATAGTTTAGTTCTCTTTGCTTTCTAGTTTAGCTATGTTTCCCTTTAGTCTTGTTGTGCCAGTCAAAAAATGTATTACAAAGCCCAAAAGAGTCTATTTACCATAAACTAGTGAGTTATTTTGACCACCTAGCTGGCCAACCCTTGAGAGTCACCAAGATTGTTAGTAATTTGACCTATCAAGGTCAAATTACTATCCCTATCATTCAAAACTTTCCTTAAACCAGTCATTAACCCTTTACAACTGGTCAAAATAGAGGGTTGTATCCTAAAAATGCAATTTCTAGTCAAAAAATTCAATAATTACCTTCAAAATGTCTTTATAAATATCCATTTATCATTTAGTCATGTTTAAAAAGGTGAAAATAGCCTATGTCTAAAGTTTCAAGTCATAAAAAGGTCATTTGATATGTTTCTTAAGCCTAAAAGACCTTAAAAATCCCCTCATGTATGCCACTTTCCACATTTAAAACATGAAAAAGGTTAAAAAATCATATTATTTTTCATGTATGGCATGTAATAATTCTCAAATTTTCTATTCCAAGTGATGGAAGGCTTTGGTATTCTTTTAAAAGGATAAAATACTCTTTTTCTTCATTTTTGCAAGAGAAGTATGGATTCCATAGGGATTATATATAGACAAGGTAGGGGTTATAATTTTTAGGGAATATAAAAGCTTACATAGGATTTTTATAGCTTTTCATGGCCATACAATCCCAAAACTAGTCTTCTATTGACATTTTGCTTTTTTGCTCAAAGGGACCTACCTGTAGGTTTTCTAATGGTATGAACTATTCATGAATGGTACAAGTTTAAAATTTTGGGTGAATAAGGTTGAATCAAAAGAATTATTAATGTTATAAGTGGTTTTTAAATGGTATTATCTAGTATCATGAACAATTTAGTTGAAGATAGGACAATTTTTACTGCCCTACAACCAAAAAGGCAACTAGTTTTCACCATTTTGTCCTCACCTGGGTAGAGTTTCAAGGAAAATTAAATTGTTATAAAATATTTAGAACTTGTTATACCTATCCATGGCCTTATAAATATTTTATTAATGTAATTAAAGGTCAAACAAAGCTCAAAAAGTCAACTAGTATAAATCTATAGTTAGTAATCTTGCAAGGAAGAATTGTACGGTCATGGGAGAAGGAGGCAGCTTCAAGTGTTAAAGAAAGTCATGTTTGTAGGGTTATATCATGTTTAATATGATTTATAATATTAATTTTCCAATATTCAAATAAATAAATCCCATCTCAATTCTCTCAAAGTGCTTAAATGGGATAGTTTAGCATAAATTAAGGAAATTTTACATAATTCAATGTTTTTGAAGAAAACCATGATTCATTCTCAAAATATGGTTCTTTTCCAATGATCACCATTTTGATATGACATGATGATCATGTTACAATTTTCTTTATAACTCCTTGCCTTGGTACCATCATGCTTCTAAATTATCCTTCCCATCTCTACCTCACTCACCTCTATTTCACTGCCATACTCAACCTTATCACTGTGTTTTCACATTCTTTCCACCCTCCATCATGTTTTCTTCATCATCTTTCGACTCCTATCACCCTCAAACCACACCTCCATCTCCATATTTTATTTTTCAAGGAAGGACAAAGGTTTATGAAGGGTGATATTATATAGGAAATAAAGGCATTAAAATAGACTCTATATGACATCTTCAGTAGTGCCACATAGTCAAGTATATTCAAAATTAGAATGAGGTTTCAAGGATTAAGGAGGAACTTCATAAAGTACAATGAAGGATCAAATAAAATTATTATCATGAAAAGAAAGAAGGTGAAGTCATAAAAGTATCATGGGTTGATATTATATATCACATATCAAGGTTATACACAGTCATAAAAGTGACCCTATAGGTCTATGTCATAGTGCCAAAGGGGACCTACAACTAGGTAAGGGTTTAATGACCTAGGAAACCTATCAAAGAGGCTAAAGGAAAAAGAATTTCCAAATCAAGAATTAAAGTGGAAATGTTGATCTAAATCAAAATCATGATGGTAAATAAAGGATAGGTTCCATTTCAAGAAGGTCCCCTATATCCCTAAGCACATCTTATAGGCCTAATAGGGTAGAATTAACAATGCATATACTTTAGAAGCAATAGGCCTATTCAAAGCTTGATTAAGTATTCATGATGTATGATTGTCAATAACCATCAAGATTGAAATATTTTTTAAGCCTAAGCTATCCAAAAGTCTAAATGACACCATACATGACCTAAAAGGGCATCCTACAGGCCTGTGTCTTATGAGTAAGCCTAATGGTATTAAGAATGGGGTTTGAGGTTCAAGAAAACTTGTTTTGATTAGGAAAACATAAGTGTCATTGATATTGTTAGTTTCATATTATTTCAAAGGGAAAAATGAATATCAAGTCTCAATAAGGGTTTAAATAACAAAAAAACTAACCTACAACTTGTATGCGCATCTACATTCAAGCCTCCTAATGAGTGTCCACAACTATGTAGGGTTTGGAGGCATACAGACCTAACATAGAGATTAAGGACTTACGATACTTATAGATAGGGATAATCTCATGAAGTATGCCATGGGGAACCTTAGGGAATGTTACACTACTATAAACATAGGGGAAAAAGATACTCAAGGTGCACCTATAGTTCATTTTCTATACACTTAGGGTAATGACTCACCAAGTACAAGACAATCAAGTACTTTTATAGGAAGAGGTATATACGATGAAAGGTAATGATTTTAAGAGAATTTCCATATGTTTGTGTCAAAATAACCTTATGAATGAATCAAAATCACTGCTTTGGTTTTCTTCTCCTTAGAAATAATGACATACCTTTGAGGTACCTATAGTCATCAAGAAGGGCATCTACAAGCAACTAGGTGTATAAAAAAGTATAAATTTATCATGGTTTAAGCTTAAGGTGATAATTTGGTAGGTATGAGATAGTATATGTAAATAGAGTAGGTTAATATTCTCTTGACATCATGAAAATAAGGTATAGATAACATGAAGACAACCTACAATCTTGTACCTTTCCAAACAAGCCAGATTGATAGTATGATGAGCCAAAGTAGGTATCAAAGGACCTCAGTCTCAATAGACCCAAATGGGTAAAATGTATGGATTTTATTAAATACTAATGTCATATTCCCTAGTAATGACTACCTATAGCCTATATGCATATTCATACTGTCAAAATGGCAAGGCTAAAGATGAGCAGTGGTTGAAGATGATATTCAATGTTTCAAGAGGACGATTATCCTTCATGAGGAATAGAATGGTACCAGAGGTAATATAATATTATATCATTATTCATATCATCATGATTATTCTAAATAACCTAAGATATAAGAACCACTTCAAAAATCTTGCAAAAAAAGTTAAGGCATGGTCTAGTTTCTCTTTCATAGATCATAAGCAAACAAGTTTTTCTCAATGACCTTATCCAATCAATTACCTATGAATGATATAGGTATGTAAAATTTCATAATATATTCATATATTTTTTCAAGTACTTGTGACATCAAAAATCATGAATTAAGATGATAGTATATCTGATGTATGAAGATTACCAGTGTGAGGCCTAAATTACCTTGTTTGGAGGTATAAACATGCTTGAAATAGGGGTAGAGGTTGTTTTAAAACTATTTAAAGTAATATTGAGATAATTAAAGATTATTTGAATTTTTAAACCTCAAAAAATCATGAAATAACCTTCAAATATGCAAAAACACAATCATGTATGTCACAATCCAAGCACAAGGAGCAAATTTAATGCAAAATTAAAGATTATAGCATCTACACTTAGATTTAAGACTTAAAATTTGGTAAATAGGTTAAATATGAGTTATATAATCATATATACAATTTTAAATTCTATTGGATGATTGGAAGTTCTCATTGTTCTATCACAATCATTAGCATGTCTATTTGTAGTCACCATTCAAGCAAGCAACATTTAAGGTGCCAAAAAGGTTTCTAATCCCAAGTGAAAGTTTTAAAAGAAATTTATTATGTTTTAAATCATCAAGGAACCATTCAAGAGTGTCAAAACTCCAAATTTTATGTAAACCATGATCATACAGGCTTTTAAAAGCAAATAAGCATATAGGCCAAAAAGGCATTTTTCAACTTTTCAAGCAAAAGATGTTTTTTAGAGTGTTTTAATGGCATGGTAAAGAATAAATAATTATTTTATTAAGAATTTTGAATAATTATAAAATTTATTTTCATCCTGGTGAAGTTTTTCACTTTTTGCAGTTCTAGACACTCTTCCAAGCCTCCTATTTAGATGCTTGTATATTTCACCACATGAGGAGTTTGGTTGAACACTATTATTATGTTATAAGGAATCCTATAAAATTAAAATTCATGAATAATTTAGGATATTTTATTTGATTTGATTTATTAATAATTTTTAAGAGCATAGGTAGTCCATAATGCAAGTTAAACCATATAGGCAACTTTTTTCCACATGGTAACTTTTCATATCTTTTACATGGGAGTCCAATATTTTTATGGATGTTAGGGGGTAAAATTTGATACAAATAAATTTAAGAGTTTTATATTTTGAGGTCTTTAATTCATGCATCATCATTTTTAATATTCAACTTCAAAACCCTCCTAGACCCTCAAAAAACTAGTTTTGTAAAAAGTTAATTTTTTTGTGATCAAATCACCATGTATCAGCATAAAAAAATTTCAAAAATCAATTAAACTCTAAGATAATTATAATAATTCCAATTTGAATTATGGATATATAAAAATCAAGGCAAAAATCATTTTTTTGTGGAAAAAATCATGAAAAATGAAGTACTAGATATTTTAATGAGATATGATCAAAGGAGCTCAAACCCTAAGACTTTTAATTCATCATAAAACCTTAATTTGATCATAAATAATCATTTAAGTGCTCCTACCAACTTGATCAAAGTGGTCAGTCTCTAGGAAAATGTAGAAAAATGGGCCTAATCAACCTTGTTGATTAAATGGCAATATTTTTCTCATCAAAATCATAGACCTTGTGATGAGATAAGTTGTTATAGGTCTAATTCCAATGTATTTTAGGTGTCATTGTGTCTTGTTTTAGGTTCCATGGAGTCTGAGTGCCCAGTTTGGCTTTTAGGCATTTTAGCCTAGTAAGCCTAATTTATCAAGTGTCAAATTTGGTTTTAGCATTGAGAGATAAGATCAAGGAGTTTAAAATGACTTTAAATTCCAAATATATGCTATTAATATATATATATATATATATATATATATATATATATATTCATACATATTTTCAATATTCAAGTGCCACTTCAAGCATGTTCAGTTTAAAGAGAGTTGACTAGTCCTTACTAATTAGCCAATTCCATGTCATCTCATGCAAGAAGTGTTGATTCATATTCCATATTAACTTCAAATCACTTCAATTATATTTATTCATCTAGTATTTGGTATATATTTTCATGTAAATAATATTTGACTTTTCAACATGGGCCCACCTATCTCTTTTCTATGCCAAGATTGAGAATCATGCATGTTTTGAGGAGTTTGAAGATATTTTAAGGACTTTATTTAATTTTTAAAGGTATTTTTTTCTTAATTTAACAAAAATACTAAACCTTATCTCCATTATATGCCACTTTGGATTAAAATCTTTTATTTTCTATATATGTTGACTTTTTAGCCATTTTTCAAGGATCCCTCTTTTGACAAGACTAGACTCTTCCAAGATTGAGTTTTTTAACATTTTTAGTTAAATTTAATGATTGTTTTTATATTATATTATGTTGGTATAGTGTATTTATGTTATTTTATTTACATTTTTGGTAGAGCTTTCTCCCTTGTCAAGTCCTAATTTTTACATAGTTACTAGTTTGTCAAATTATGCAACTCATATTCAATGTTTGATGTCTTTTGGCTAAGCTTACAGTGGATATAAGTGGATGGTTAGTGCCTTGAATTGGGTATATTCCATTATTTTCCTTAGAATTTTATCACGAGATAAAAAAATCTTCATGAAATACTAATGCATAGGAGATATTTGGATTTGTAGATTTAGTCTTTACTTGTTTAATCAGTGTTTTAGGATCTCAAATAGAGTGGATGAACTAGTAATATAGGTGTATCACCAATAGTAAATTAGGATTTCCCTTTTAGTTTCCTTCTTCCCCTTTTCATCCCAATAATCTATAATTTACTAAGTAATGCAAAGTGATACATCAGATGAGCTAGCCTCAATAAAACCTAGAGGTCTAGTCTAAATTTAGGTGTCCCATAACTCAGATCATTCCAATGTTAGTCTAGGTGTGAAGTTTTTAGAGCCAAATATATCAAGCCTTCAATTAGGGTGTTATTTGGATAGATAACACACACCAAATAAACTCATAGTGAGTCATCATTTTCCATTATCTCCATCTCCATCAAGGCTCTTTAGATCATAAGATCACTTCAATCCATGGTCAAAGAATCTCCAAACATATAAACACCATGAGGATACTTAATATAATTTGAAAAGATGTATGAAAATTACAAGACACTAAGATGTACTCCATTCAAAATATAGTCAATAATATCATGATTATCAAGCACATCACTTAAGGACCCAAGACAACTAGGACATATGGTGATCACAAATAGACTCAATAAAACCTATAATAATTTTGAATGACTTTAAGAAGCATTTAGGAGATATAACCACTCAATATAACACCATGTAGAGGATTAAGTGGATGGCATGAAAAGTTTTTAGTTGTAGGGAATAGAATTTGGCCTTGGCAGGCCAAATTACCAATAGGTATTATTGCCAATCATCTTTTAGATATTTAATTTGGTCAATTTGAATGATACCAACTTGAATAGCATATTCATCTATATCATACAATTATATAGGGATATCAAGAGTCTAAAACATCTTTATGCAATCATTATGTGATTTCAAGTCAAACTTTTCAAATTTAACTTCTTATTCATTCGGAACCATATCACATTCATTCAATACCTTAGCTTGGTGTCTTTGAGAACCTTCCACATCAAGACCAGGCATAACCTCAATAATATTAGATGTGATTAGATCTCTTTATTTAAGTATACTATCAAGACCATATTATATAAACTCATCTTTAAAAAAGAGTTTACTTATTTCTTCCTCAAGTGGGGTAATAATGAATATCTCCTCATCAAATTCACTTGAAGCATTTTCATCACATTCTCTTGGAAACTCACTTGCATCTACAAATTTCTTCTTTATCTTATATAATATATTCCTATTAAAGAAGGGAGATGGTAGGAGGGTGATGAGTATGATCATGAGTTTTAGAGGGAGTATTAGGCATGGTAGGTTACCCATGAATAGGCTTGGGAATTGAGGGAGAATTTTTATAACTTAAGGTATTGGGGATGGTGGATTATTTTAGGAATGCTTGAAGAGAAAGTGAATTTATTTTTTATATGAGTGCCTCATCCTTCTCAACAACCATTTCATTCTTCTCATAGCTTTCTTGAGGTTACTTAACAACTACAAACTAATCTTAAAACTTTTCAACTAAGACCTCTTTATTGTCTTGAAATCCTTCCTAGATATACCTCCAATATGGAGCAACTTTAGGTTCTTGAGAATGGATAAAAGTGGATTGAATAAGCACAAGATATTCTTTGGTTTCAAACTATAAATCTTGGATCTCTTCATCTTATTTCTCCCAAGACATAACTACTTGGTTCTCAGTTAGGACTTTTGAACTAGTAGGTTCTCTTAGAGATTTAATTATCTCTCTTTGAGATTATATTTTAGGATGGTAAATGAATTCATGATGATATAGAACATATGAAGCCTGATAAGGAACACCAGATGAATTTTGATACATCTAATATAACTCTCTTTGCTACCTCTCTAAAGTATCCATATTCTCCAATACAAAATTACACAAATCATTACTCTCTAATGGGCCATTAGATATAACTTGAAACAACACAATAACTTCCTCATATTGAGAAGTTGAACAAACTCTTTTTTCATGTTCTAGTACCTTACTCTCCATCTCATCAATTCTAACTTGAAAATAAGGTTGTTCATATGCATCATCATAGCCATATGGGCAAGGTGTAGGATGATCATAAGATTTATATGGCTCATAAGAAGGGTAAGAATCATACAATTTATAGTAATAAGGATGACAATATTGATAAGTTTGCTAAGTAATATAGTTAGGGTTATAGAGAGGTTAATAAGGAGCACTATAAAACTAATATGAACCATCATACTATTAGTAAGAATGATCATACGACTGATAAGACTGATGGTAAAGATTATAAGGATCATGACAAGGTTGATATGGTTCATTATAATACTGATAAGGAGGTATATCACATAAAATCTCTTCATACCCAGCCATCAAACTTCATGAATTAGATAAGAACAAGAAAAAACATCAATAATTCTTTTTTTTTAAAGTACCTGAGATGATGGAACTAGTTGATAGAACTCAGAGTTACCATTGATGTTTTGAGTGCCTCCAAAGGCTAATATGTAGAAGGAAAACACCAAAAATCCTTCCACTACTTTGGACCTTTGTCCCACTGGGGGTGCCAAAAATTGTTATCTACCTAAACTTGCACTGTTGTGAAGGTTGCTCAAGCATTCATAGTTTGGAGTAACATGAAGACAATCCTAGGCTATGTGTGGCCTAATAGGTGGATTTAATTTCTATATTATAGGGATAGCTCCCCTTGATGTATCCATTATACTCTCTACACTACACTATTAGATTACAATGGAAAAGAGGGGAAAATAACATGAAATAAAATCTACCTAAGGAGGTGATACACCAAAATATTTACTTCACCTATCTAAAATGCACTAAGAATCTAAATTATGACATGAAATTGATTGAATTACTTAAATAAAGGGTCTCCAAATATAAATGTTTCACATAAATATTATTTATCTTGATGCGTGATCTAAGGTAATTGATCCATAGGTCTCTCAAGGACACTAGTGAAATATTACACTTTCCATACATACAAGGCTATTCAATCACACTATGTAACCTATAAGGATGATTAACCACATAAAATAGGTAAATAATAGAGGAAAAATGTAATGAAGCATTAATTATCACTAATATTCATCTAATAACAATAAAACATACACTAATCATAAGCATTGACGAGGTTAAAATTCAATCTTATTCAATTGAAAGAGCCAAGTACAAGTGTTTTTTTGAGTAGGGATTTGCCACAAGTCAGGTTAGGGATCCATAAAAATTCCAAAAACAATAATTCTTAGAGAGAGAGAGAGAGAGAGAGAGAGAGAGAGAGAGAGAGAGAGAGAGAGAGAGAGAGAGAGAGAGAGAGAGAGAGAGAGAGAGAGAGTATCCCAAAACTAGGAATGAGTCATCTACTTGGTCATACTTAAAATCCTTAGTAGTAATTGTTAAATTCACTCATTATTTTCTTGGAAAATGGTGTAGGAGGTAGAGATAATCTTGTTTGAAATGACTGAAGAAGTTTTAGGCTTTTTTCTTGGTGTTTGACCCATACATGTGCCTATATCCTTTCTTGCATGCACCTATATCCTTGATCAATAATTAACCTCCTTAAAAATAAACCTTCAAGTTTTGATCAAGTCTTCAACAAACACCTATATTATTACATGTTGTTGCTCAACTTTTATAGGGATTATCTGAAGGCTCTTGAAGCTCCTTTGAGATTTTCAACTTGACTTGGCATAGGAGAGGGAAAAGCTATTCATAAGATATTTGAGGAATATTTAAACCATTTGAATCCTTCTTGAAACTAACTCTTGACTTTTTCCTACTCACCAAATGGTAATGAACATAAGTGGTTGGCCTTACAAGGTTTGTTGAATAGTTTCTTGCATTGATTGGGCTGATTGACTACTTGAACTCCTCCTTCTCCAACATGGCATAGAATATTAAGACTTGATTTTGATTTTTTATAAAGAAATATATATTCATGGATGTCCTCTATACATCATATTATACCTAAAACAAGTCACTTAAATCCATAAAACACTCTAAAAGATCTGATTTTGAACTTAAAGTTTGCATTTTCTCCCATTTTTATGTAGCCCTCAAAATAGGTAAACCTCCTTAAGTA
The DNA here is from genome assembly GCA_037957365.1 of Torreya grandis. Classification (NCBI taxonomy): domain Eukaryota; kingdom Viridiplantae; phylum Streptophyta; class Pinopsida; order Cupressales; family Taxaceae; genus Torreya; species Torreya grandis. The sequence continues at coordinate 224,559 of JARHVA010004794.1, forward strand.
GAAGCATGTATGGAGGATCTTCTAAAATTAAAGACTATTTTAAGGACTTGGTATCCCCTTATAGCTTCATACCAAGTTTAAAGACCTAAAACCAAGTGGAAGTACATTTTGCTATTGTTATATCTCTAATAAGGTCTCCATTAGGCCTCTAAGCCTATAAAACTATTTTTTCTCAAATGGCATCCCACACATGTGAAACTTATAGGAAGTGTTTGATTCACTTTACTCAGCCTCTTACCATACTCCATGTCTAATTTAAAGGTTTAGAACCTTGTGTAGGTGGGTAAACCATGAAATGACCATTGGTAAGCTCTTTCTTCAATGGCACCTCAAAAATGACTTTCAAGTACATGTTGTTATGATGACATCCATGGGTATATGAATGAATTTTTGGACTTTAGGTTGTATAATACAACCCAAGACAACATATTTAATGGTTATTTTGTGATAGATTGTTCAAAACCCCTAAATTCCACCTTAAAACATTAAAAAACACATCATCTAATATAATCCATATAGTTATATGTACAAAAAATTCCATAATGAGGACCTTCATAGAGTCTGGAATGTTTTTTGATAGGTTACAAGGTCAAAACTATGTATTCAAGGAAAATTTCACATTATGCCTATTAGTGCTCAACTTATTAATAATTATTCATAAATGCTAGGGCCTTTCATGAACTTCTTCCAAAAGAGTTTTCAAGAGTATAGGGATAATTAAATTCCCCTGATAGAATTCCCCACCATGTAGCTTTCCATGTAATATTTAAGCAAGAGTTTGTGCCGCTCGATTTGGTAGACTATGACTATAAGGTTAAGAAAGAAATACAAGCATGAAGGTGGTTTTTTAATTTTGATTTTGAATTGATAATTACCTTTTCTAGGTTTGTATAATCTATTATGACCAATATAAATAGTCATATTCATCATTTTCTTTATTAAACCCTATATAACCTTTATTAGATCATGCCTAGGGTTTATAGTTATGCTGGTGAATGTGACCCTAAGACTACATTTCTTCATTTTATTCTATGTTGGAGGGATTATAAAAATAATACAATGTTTAAATGAAGTCTCTAAGACCTCCTTTGAATTTTCATTCTCTCAAACCTTTCATTTTTAAGTCAAAAGATAAACCAAACATCCAAACCATGAGCAGGCCTAAACAATCCATTAGGTCTATAGATATCAATGGGATAAGAAATCCCTTTTTATTCACTATTTAAGGATTTAATAACTTCATAAAACGTTACAATGAAGTATCTATCACTTCCCTCTTGGATCTTCATGTTTTCATCTTAACTTTAAGACCATTCTCTTCACAAATTAACCATACAGACTTGTGTATGAATTTAGGCCCACAAGCTTTAATAATGACTATCAACATTACCAAATTTTGTTATTGATTTTGATGATATTATAAGATCATACTATCACTATGCAATTACTTTATAATTTTTTTTCTCTCATACCTCCTCTCTTCACATTAAATAAGCACTTTCAATTGATTAGGTAGGCAGACTTATAGATGGCATGTTGATTGTGTGAATGCAGGGTTATAGAATGACTATTTTGACCAAATATTATAAATTTTACCTTTCAGTTTCTTGGACCTCAAATGACCTTTTTCAATTGGCCACTCTCTCTTCAAAACTCCAATTCCACCACTATTCATTTGGTCCACTCTTTTCAAGCTTGAAACTAGATTAAGTTTCTTAAACACACCTTTAATTGGTCATTTAGGTTATTGGTCTTAATGGAAAGACAAAGTGGAGTGAAAAACTTTAAAAGGTTTGTATAGACCTTATTTACCTCTTGACATCTTGAAATGACCATTAAACTTTTTTGAAACTATCTTTCTGCTCTCTTCACAAGTTAACATACATAGGTCTGACTATAGTGAAGAATTGACTATGCCCTTAAGATGGCCTCTTTTTAGAGAAATATATAATGTTTTTCAAGATCATTAGTGGGTTTCAATGTTTCCAAATATCCTTATTATCTTTCTAAGTTTCAATAATAATGAATAACCTAGTATCTTCTCCTTAATGCTTAAACATGAATTTACATTTCAATCAGGCCTATAAACGATAACTGGGATATGAATAAAGGGGTTAAAGTGAGTCTTGTTTGAAACTTACCATACTAAATTATTCTTATTCAAGTTTTTTCAACACCCCATGATTTCTCAACACCTTGAACTTGTGGAAAGAACAAAAATCCTCTCCATTGACTTTAACTTTGAAAGCTTGAGATACTTGGTTGTACATGTTGACTTGGTTGAGGTTATTTTGGATACCAAGATTTGAATCATTATATTATTCAAATATATCATTGAAACTTTGATACACATTTGAAAATTATTGAGGCTCTTTCACATTTAACCCCTCTACAATGATACATATATGTTATTTGTCCTACCTGTAGGTTTGTTTCGATGTCTTAACATTGGGTCATAAGACTAGACCTTATTCACTAGTTTAGACATCCACAAACCTATTGTAACATTACATTTCATTAATTTTTAGGTATTCAAACTCACATTTGATACACATTAAAACACAATTTTTCCTAAAATGTAGACCTGTAGGTCTACAATCCTCATGGCTTTAAACTTTTCATGGTGTAAGTTTGATCATATACACCTCAATAATTATTTTACATCACCTCATTACACCTTTATGAGGTTAGGAGATTCATACAAATTTGATAAGGTATACTTGGTCCTTTTATCAAGTTGATTACATACAGGCAATCACATAACATAATCTTTAAAATTAGAAAACACTACATGTTGCTTAGATAAGATTGTGTTAGAGTGAAGAAATGGAGATATAATTTCATTTAAAATAGCTTTAAAATGTCTATAAACCCTCATTAAATTCATTAAACTATTTAATAACTTTAAACAAATAAGAAATTATGATAGTCAACTTGTAGACTATGAACAATGGAAGCTTCTTTAAAAATTGAGGCCACACATGCCAAGTGTGGCTTGGAGAAGAACATGAAATATTTTCACATACCCTAAACCTCTTTTAAAATTGATTTTATGCATCCAAATCATCTAAAAATATTATTTCAAGGAGATGATTTAAGCTTGTGGGGTTTGAAAGTAGTTTTAGACCACCTTAGAGTCTTATAAATTTTTCATAAATGAGAGGGGATGTATTTACAAACCAATGAAAAAAAAATTAAGATTAATAGGATCCACTCCTCTATAAAAATTATCAAACCTTGACTCTCTCTCTTTTGGTCATACCATCCATGTGTAAATTGCCTTTACAAGCTTGCCAATGGAGTGATGGAGAGAAGGAAACATTATTTTCAATTTTAGGACCTATAAATATGATATAAACATGGTTTTGACCTATATAATCCTACAAGACACATATACAAAATTTTAACTTGGAAGTAGATATGCCAAGTCCATATAAATGACTTAAAACTGCCGCTTAAGCATTAAAATGTAATAATATGACCACTCTCTAACTTGTAACTATAATATACATGTTAAAAACAATTTTAAAATCTTTTAAAAGTTCCATTTATATATCAATCACCTTTTTTGGCTTTGATATATGTGGGAATTAGTTAAACACATCTTTTTCTTTATAAAACTTTACCTTAAAGTTTCACAGAAAAGCTTAATCTCTCCAAAGAATCATGAAATGTTAATAAAAGGTAATTAATGCATGAAATGACTTTGAGTAACACCTAATAACATATGACACCATTTGACGAAGCCATTTTACACCATGATATGACTAACCTAGTATAAGACCAAGATACAACATTACCTTAACTTTTGAAAATTAACCTTAAAATTTGCTAATAAGGAGTTAGAAAGGTTATTTGATGACCTCATAAGTCATGAAAAATTTATGAATAGGGATAACAAGATATGACAAACAAATTTTAAATTATAGGGGTAGTATTTTGACCTTTAAGCTAGGAGGTCAAACTTGTTAACAGTTATTACAATAGCAGGAGTGGAAGGAGCATTGGATAGGGAAAAATTAAAATTTATGATTCAAGATTTGAGTGTGAAAATTGGGAATAAATTATAGGAAACATGATTTCCCCATGAGGAGATGAGGATAAAGGATAAAATAATGGGGTTAGAATGGGTTTAGCTCACCAAATCCTTGATAGGGTCCCATGAGCTACAAACAAATCCCATCCTTAAAAATTGTCTTAGGTAGATCATGTCATGAGAAAGAGACTCGTGGATCAAGATATATTCTAGGATTTCATTGATCTTACTATCAAAAAAATTAAATCTTGTATCAACATCCAAGAATTTGTTGTGGAAAAAGCAAACACAAAGTTGGCCAACTCCATCTTAGTTAAAGTTAATAGATTTTGACCAAATATTGACTCATTATAAAAATGGTAAAATAACAAGTGGAGACCCAACAGTCAACTAGAGGTAGTCTCCATATCAATAAATTTTGTCCTCAATAACTTCAATCTTTAGGAATATTATTTTAGAGTTATGATTAAAGGACCTTTGTTCATGGGAAAATCAAATGTGACGACCAAGAAATTAAAATTGAGAACTAACCTTAGTAGTTTTTCCCTTGAAGACATGTCCATGTGTTTGTTACTCCCTAAACTACCCCTTGAATTATAGGAACTAGAGGTAATCATAGGTATTGCTAAAGTACTAAGACAACCCATCAATATTAACCTAGTCACCAAATCTAGGAAAAGAATGGTGGTATCATTTTTTCATGTGTTCATTCCTTTGGATAAGCCTCTTTAACACAAAACAAAATAAATCCAAGTATGGTGAGTGGTCCAAACCCATCAAGTATGAAAATTCTACTCTGATTTTCAAAAAATGTAATATTTTGAGCCATATGATAAAGGATTATCCTCTAGCCCAATCCCCCAATCCTAAAATCAGTATAGACCAATAAATTCCCTCTTTCTAACCACTTATTTCTCTAGATAAAAGGGATCATAACCCATACCCTATATGTCCAACCCATCACAGATGCACCACTAACACACTGTAGCCCTTAGCATCCCTTTTTCATCCCCATTTGAGGATTTCCCACCTGAACCCCCACTCTTTGATCTATTGATACCCCATTCTTCCCATGATGGAAAGGTAGAGGACATCCTCAATAACCCTGGTGACATAGGTGGAAACTTAGTAGAAATATTTCTATTTCAACCTACCCCCCTTTGCAACTCATTATTTTTATTTGACCAAGGTAGCCTTGAATTGGCCAACACTATCCCATTAAAGGTGGTGGTCTATAATAGAGTATTTCCCCCTACTCAATCATTACCACTTATGAAATATGAGAAGATATTTTGCTCAACCAACTTGTCCCATCCCAAAGGGGGACTCTTATCTCCAATCCCCAAAGACTTGGAAAGAAATGAGAGAACTAAAGAATAGTGATACTACTTTACTTCCTCTATCCCTAAGCTAGTTACCAAGTCAAAAGAGGACCATTGGACATCATTTAAATACAAAAATGGAAGAAAAAAAATTGGCATGGGCAAAGCACCTATATCTTCAAGGAGAGTGTTGAACCTCTCAGCGAAAAATAAGGAAACTACTAGTGAAATAGTGAAATGAAAATAGAAAAAACTTAAGGGACCTTTCAAAAAATTCAAGAAATGAAACTCATATCAAGAATACAAAGGGTTGAATAACCCAAATAAATAAAGCCTGGTTAGAAACATGAGGTAGAAACATAACCCTTTTTCAATTATGTTACAAGAAACAAAAAAATTTAAGACTACTCTTAGCAATTATAGTGATGAGTTATGGTTTAAAGTTGGATGCTTAAGTGTGATATCCTCTAGGGATTCAAAAGGATTGGAAGTTATCTATAATGACTAGTGTCTTGATGGATAATTGATGACCAATAATAGTAACCACATAGCTATCATGTTCAAATATAAAACTAGAAAGGAAGAGTGCATCCTTTCCAACATCTATGCTCCCAACACTAGATAAGGGCAAAAAAAACTCTGGCAAGAACTATTGATTTTTAGGGATCTCTAAAAAAAATATAAATGGGTCATGGTGGGAGACTTCAACTCACCAATAAACCTATTGGAAAATAAAGGCAGGATATAAGACTTCATAGAAAGTATGGCTAACCTTTACAACTTCATCATTAGAGCTAGGTTGTTGGATGTTGACCTCAAAGGAAACCCCTTCAAATAGACAAACAAATGTATCGGAGAGGACCTCATTCAAGTAAGGATAGAATAATTTATTTTATCCTTAATCTATGATCTACACTTCTCAAAATCCCTCTCATCCTTACCAAGAATCAGGTTAGATAACAACCCAATTATCTTTGAAGGAGAAAGGATTTCTAAACCCAAAAATTTGCCTTTTAGATTTGAGATCATGTGGCTTCACCACCCAAACCTTCAAGACTCAATAAAAGACATGTGGATAGAACCCATAAAGGGTACATACATGTTCATCCTAGCCAAAAAACTCAATCATATAAAAGCCAAACTAAGATTATAGAACTAAGAAGTGTTTGAGAATATATTCACCTAGAAGAATGCCTTGGTGGATGAACTGTGTACCCTAGAGGAAAAAATGGTAATTCAAAGATAATATGAAACTTATCCAAATCTAATAAGGAACTTGTAATGTCCTATCATAGCCTAGAATCTAAATAGGAATCATTCTAGAAACAAAAATCTAGATGCACCTAGTTGATGGAAGGAGATAGGAACATAAAATTCTTCAATCAAGTAGCCTCTAGAAATAACAATTCTAATATAATTTTTGAACTGCTCCTTTAAGATGGAACTAAAATCAAATATGAAGAAGTTATAAATGAATATATAATTCTACACTTCAAAATAATTCTAAAGGAAATAGGATCTACTGACTCTTAGATGGAGATAAGTCTTTTATAAAACCTTCCCTTAGTCATCTCTCATGCAAATAATCAATACCTCTACAAAACTCCTTCCCTAAATGAGGTTAGAAATGTGGTCTTCTCCATGGAGGTAAATATGGAATTGGGCCTATATGGATATACCCCTCTGTTCTTATAAATGTTCTGGGACATCATACATGTGGAATTATAGGCCACATATATGAATATTTAAGCCTAGAAGAATCCTAAAGGAACTTAACAATACATTATTGTTCTTCATCCCCAAGAAACTAGGAGAAAATTAATTGAAGGATTTTAGACCCATATGTCTATGCTCCACTATTTACAATATCTATATAACATCTTTATCACTCACCTCCACCCTATGCTCAAGGGGATCATTACTAAATAATAATATACCTTCATGGTGGGTAGGTAGATCACTGATGGAATAATAATCATACATGAAACCATTCACTCATTGGAGAATTCTAATAGGGTAGGCACTTTCCTCAAACTTGAACATGAACAAAGCCTATGATAAAGTGTCCTAGATATTATTGGACAAGCTATTGAGTAAGATTGAATTTGATGTTGATATTAGGGGCCTAATTCATAGTTTCATATCCACTCCCATGTACTTGACCTTGATCAATGGGGTTCTCAAATGTTTTTATCTACCAATAAATGGATTAGGCAAGGTTACCCCTTGTCACCATATTTATTCATCATGATGGTAAAAACTCTAGGCAAAATTTTACAAGTGGTGAGGGATAAAAACATAATCAAGGGGCTAAAGATAACCCAAAACATTATCCTAATTACTCATGATAAATTTGTGTATGACACCTTCCTCCTCAGAGAGGTATCCATGGTGGAAGGAAAATCCCTCAAAAGCATCCTCTTAGACTATGAATGGTCATCAGCTTGGTGAATCAACTTTAGCAAAATATTTGTCTTGTTTTTTAATACCCCACCTTCCTTCCCAAAAAGGTTTTTGGGTATAATGGTCTGTAATATTAGCAACCTCCCCTCAATATATCTTTTCATGCCATTGTTTAAGGGTAAAATTAAAAAAAAAAATCTAGATTCCATTGGTTGATAAAATTTAGAATAAACTGGCTAGGGGAAAAGGTGCACTCCTTACACATGAAAGAAAGTTACTTCTCAAAAGTTTATTACAAATTATACTAGTATACTTCATGACCTTGTTTCCTTACTCCTATCAAAATTACAGAGAGAATTGATCAAATAAAAAAACTTGTGGAGAGGTATGAAATATAAATTTAGATTTCCACTAGGAACCTTGGAAAAAGCCTACCTTCCTAAGGCCTTCAGAGGACTTAGGCTAAGATGAGTCATCAAAATAATGAACCAATCTCTCACATCCAAATTTGGCTGGAGAGTAATGAAATAATATAACCACTAGACCAGGGTCATCAAATCTAAGTACCTAGAGGTTAAGGTTAAGCTATCATCCATTGGGAAGAAGGCCCCTTGGATGGTTCTACCTTTTAGAAAGACATCTCAAGATCAAAAGTTATACTCAATAAGGAAAGAAGATGGGAGGTAGGAAATGGTGAAAAGGTATACTTCTAGGAAGATCTTTGGTTAAAACTTTCTCTTTTGGATTCATCTCTCCTCTAGAATAACCTAAGTGATATATTTATAAACTCCATAGTCCATAATGTTAAAGACTACTAGTTGCTTTTAGATGGGATAATAGGGTGGAAGACCCTAAAAATAGAGATGCATAATGAAAAAGTCATCTAGGAGGTTAAAAATCTAAATATCAAACTTCAAAAAATTTGCATCACTGCATTACCTAAGGAAAACTCCCTTCTCTAGCTAATGAAAGAAAGTGGGGAGTACTTAATGAATTTTGGGTTCGTGGTCAACCTAGAATAGGAGTATTAGACCTACTATATAAATATATGGATCAAGCACCTCCATCCTAAGATTAACATTTATTTCTATCTTGTGGCCTAGGATACAATCCTTATCATGAAAAATATACCCAAGTGTGGAATGATCAACCCCAATAGGTCCATAATCTACAAATATACCCTAGAATATATGGCCCATAGTTTATTTAACTACCACTTTGAGATAACCATTTGGAATCATATCCTTAAGATCTTTAACATGTCTTAGGTCAAGCCCATAGCTATTCTTGTTTCATCATCCATTAGAAACCCCATAGAATCTTCCCTCCTTATCCTTTCTATGGTCCCAATCCCTTCACCATTTTTTTGGCAAGTATGGACTGCTAAGAACACCAATCTCTTTTAAAAAAAATTTAACCCCTTGATTTATTTCCACTAGTTATAGGCTTCCTTACTAAGAACTAGAGAGTGCCAATTCCTAATGACAAAATGGTTGCTTCTAAGGCTAAATAGGTTATCCTCAATAAGTGAAATCTTACCCCTAGACTTAACTTGCCCATAAGTCTCACAAAATGGTCATTCCTCCCTACATCCTGGTTGAAGATAAACTTTGATGGAGCATCCAAAGGAAATACAAGAAGTGGGTGGTGGAGTCATGAGAGATGAGTTTGGCATGGCTATAGCTACCTATGTGGGTCTTATGGGGGTAAAATCAAACCATGTGGTTGAGGCCAAAGTTGCCCTTTGGGGCATCGAGTTGTCAGTCTAACTCAACATATTTATGTTGGAAATTGAAGGAGATTAACTAAACATCCTTAATTCTATTTTAGGAAAATTGAAACCCTCCCACTCTACTATCTAATTTATTGTTGAAGCCACTAGTATTTTTTAGACCACTTGTGAATTTTCATTCACCCACATCTATTGGGAGGGTAATGTCATAGTGGATGGTCTAGTAAACATTAACATCACTAGCCCTAATTTAATCATGTGGATTGGTCCCACTAGCATCCCCCATGTATCTCCCCCCAATTATTCATTATTTACAAAACTCCCCCATTCAGCTATGGATAGAAAACACACATGCAAATGGATATCACACCTTATCCAAGCTCACTCCACAATAAGTATCATGATGATGATACTCATTTAAAATTTTGGGATGGTAGACATCATCCTAAAAAGCACCATAGTTATAGCAGTTGGATAAAATAAAATTATAATAGCTTGACACTTCACTCCAAACTCTACTTTTATCACTACCTAATAGGAAAAATACCATAACAATGGGAGTGGATAGGGATAAGTGTGAGACAATCTCCTATATTGAATTATAAATGAATTGTAGGCTCTAGAGGAAGATCAAAAAATGGGGGCTTATGAAATTCATGCTTTGCATTGAAGGCCATGATGAAATGCTAATTAAGGATTTTTCCATGGGGTGGAAACATAAGCAAGTCATGTTCAATGGCACCAAAGTAGACATCATTGAGGAGATGGTTAAGGAAGTCATAGGTATGTATTATGAGGACATCATATCCTTCAAGGACAAAAGGAGTGTTAACAAAGGTTACTAAAGAATTATAACATGTTAAGGATGAGGATAGTTGTGAGATACTTCATGTGCATAGAATAATTTATCATAAAATATAGGAAATTCGATGACAAAAATGTAATATGCATGTATTATTTTGCATTATTGAGTAAATTAAGAACAAATAGTATTATATAAACTAAAGTAATGAATTTATAATGGTTTAGATAGAAAGTAACCAAGACACTACACACAATAATGCACACAAGGAACATAGCTAGAAATCATATAGGTAACCATAACCAGATAATCTCTATTGATCTCTTCTAAATGTGGAACCATCTTATTCTTCCAAAAAGAGTATATATAGACGTTTCTAATCTATGACTATTCATATTCTTCTTGTACATGGCACCAAAATCAGAGTCTTTTCATATTATAGATTATTAAAAATCATGAAGAGAAGACAAAATAGGTTATAGAATGACAAAATGAGTTCATAATGCATGACTATTGGCCAAATATCCTATGTAGCTTTATAATCCACATTATTCTATCAACACTTTCTTGGACTTAAAAGGTTATCTCATCCTATGGAAATGTCATAGGATCTTCTAATAATTCACAAATTATAGGGAGCTAAAGGAATGGTTAAACCAATAAGAGTCTTAGTAATCACTTAAGGTTCCATTTCTAGTTTTCACCTCTTGCACACTACTTAGTCACCCTTTCAAGTTTTCAACTAAGTAGCATACCAACCTAACACCCTTTTTAGTTTTTTAATAGGTTAGCATAACCAAGTGGTTTCCCTTTATGGTTTTTCAACTAACTTGACCCTACTTATCTTAATAAGTCTTCCCCAATTCAAAATTCTATAAAATAGTTTCAAAATTTATACACTACACAGTACTTAACTCAAAGGTGGTGGAATGTATGTAGATGAAAGTTGAATAAAAGAGTCTTTGGACTAGGACTGAGTAGCCTTACATCATGTGATAATCTATTAGAGATATAAAGGTGGCCTATAGGTAGGTGTATTCATAATATACACAACCAAGATGGTAAAAAATTTCATATCTATTTTATATGTATTTCAATCTACCATTACTTCCTATATCAATCATAGTAGGGTGCATAATGGAGGATGGTATATGATGATCTATTTGAATTCTACATCATCATTGATGCTCAATGTGTCCTTGGTATTCATAACCCTTATTTGAATCTCTCCACTTAGCTACCCTATCTTATTTACATGACTTTGAGCTTGGAGGCCAGTGAAAGAATTGCACAATAATTGGTTCTACCAATTCAAAAGGCTGTCATGCACATTATCCCTAACATTTAGTGATTCTTGGATTACTCCATCCTTTTCCTCCACAGTCAGAGTGTGACTTACCATGGTTGCTTTGGTTGTGGTGGCATTTACAAAGTCCACATTGGAACTAGCTAATGTGGTATCTAATTACTACTTCTAATCCAATAAGTTATGTGTTACCTATTGGGATTAAAGTGTAGTAGCATTGATCATTCCTTGATACTCCTCCAAAAGAGTGATGAGTGTAGTAGCATCAACCTTGACATCCTAGCCTAATGTTCCCATTATGTGTAGTTTCTATGTTGTGCACCAATATTTTTTAGCTTAGAGACAAGTGTCTTGAGTCTACACTAGTCAGACAGTACTTGGTACCCAATTTCTCAAGTGACCAACTCTAGACAAGTATATTGTATGAGATTTATAGCTTCATGTAGTCAGACCTTCGAATTGATGTTTTTATCCTTAGATTGATTGACCTCCTACTCTAATGAGGGATCCTTTTATGCAATGGACTCCTAAAATGAGGTAGTGCCCTCTAAATTATTCTTCAATGGTAACTTGAAAACATCTAATGATGTTTCCTACTGAAGTAGGAATCTTGCCAAAGTTCCTATGGTAGTTGAAGGATCAAGTTGTGGCATGGTCTCAAGTGGAAGTGAAAAGGTGGTGCATTGAGCACCCATAGTTAGAATGTATCATAAACATACTCCTCCTAAAGGAAAGGTTGGTTGTTACTCACCTATTGTAACTATGTAACTATCTTATTCTTTCATTAGTTATTCTGACTCACCTTGTTTTTGTTCTTTAGGAAATTTTTGGTGTTGTGCCTTGGCATCTTCTTCATTATTTATTTGTTTCAAAATATATGTCTTATTTTCTCTTTGATTCCTCTACTACTTTATTTTTTATCTCTTCTTCCACATCTTTATTCTTTTCTGGTTCCTCATCCTATTGTTTTTATGCATGCTCTTATTTTTATTCTTCAAGTACATCAATTTTGTATTGTTTGGCCTATGCCTATGCTTGTACCTCTAAATTAGACTGCACCTTGGCTACATTAACTTATTATTCTTTTTCTTGAGCTTTATGTTTATATAGGACTTCATCTTATTCTTCTTTCTTATTCCTTACAACTTCATTAGCTTGTTGCTAGGTGAGATTTGTATCCTCTAGAGCCTTCTTTGAGTTTACCTCTACATATTGTCATTGTTTATCTTCTTCTACCTTGGCCTTGGTAGTGAGCATAGCCTCTTTATTCCTCTAATCTTCATCCATATTTTTATAGTACATATCTTATGCTTATTTTATTCTAATGACTTCTTATGCATTCTATATTTCCTTATTAGCTATTGTCATTTAGATTCTACATCTTAAGCCTTTTGTTTAGCCTCAGATTATTTAGATTGATAATGTACTTGCTTAGCTAGCTACTATTGGACTTACTCCTTCTAGAATTTATTTTCGTATTGATAGATTCATCATTCTACTATGTGATCTAATTACTCCCATTAATCCTTTTACTCTTTATCTATAGGCTGATTTGGTATCAACTCTTTGGTATTAGGGTCTTGTCTTGTAGTTGGAAAATCACTTGACTCTACAATTGAGCTAGACATAGATGTTTTATTCTACCCTAAAGTAACTAGCCTAAATTTGGGTGGATGTGACGTCAAGGAAGGAGAAGGATATACTTCCTACACATTAGCTACCTTACCAAATGTACATTCTTTGAGGGTAGGAGAAACCCTATTCTCTCATCAGGGTCTAGGTTTATGCACTAGAGTCTCCCATGGAATTTCAAGTAGTGGAGAAAATAATGTTGATGACTATAAAAGTGGTGGAAGGTTAATACTCAAATATTTTTTCTATTCTCTACATTTGTTCAACCTCTTTGTGTATGATATAAACAAAGATGGATGTTGGGCATGGTGATATTTCCACCCAAAGACTTGAAGGGAGCTTCTTACACACTTGAACTATGCATATTATCTTATATAAGAATAATTTCTTCTCCTCATCATAAAATTTTCCTACCATATCTACATTCATCACTTGGTATACCTCCTACTCACCAGTCCCCATCTGAGGTAGGTCATAGGATCTTGTGATCTAGGGTACCTTGGGATCATCTAGACAAGTTGTTGTAGTCTTCCTCTTGTGTTTTAATGAAGGTGATGGTTGTTTTTATGTGGAGATATTATGCTTTCCTTTCTACTACTATGAGTTTGTGGATTTTGGTTGTTGTTCTACTAAAGGAACTATTGCACTAGATGGTATGGCTTAAAGAGGTATCACATGCCTGGCTACATAGGATTTTTGATTAGTAACTTTGACCTATGCCATGGCCATGGTAACAAAATGTGGTTTAGGTCCAAATGGAGATCTAGACAACTCATGTATATGAATGAAGATGCCTTTTGGAAGTAAAGTGACAACAATATGTTGTCTTAGGTACTGCATGATGTCTAATAACACCCATGGGTGTATACTAATTAGATCCAAACACTCCTCCTACCATATTTTTAACTTTACCTCATGATCTCAGGTATTGTACTCAAGTATCCATATCAAATTATGAAATTATTGCATTGGCTAGTAGTTAGTGTTTGGGTACACCTCTCCTTTAGGGGACTTACATTGAGTGAAATAAAACATAAATATCAAGAAATTGTACTAAAAGGTATGATTGGAAGTCATTTATAACTTGTAAATATTTATAAGTATCTCTTGTAAAAATTACTCTATCCATTTGAATTTATCATTGCAATAGATCATGTGATGTGCAATCCCAGCCACTCTTTTAGGGATTTGTTTCAAAAACTTGGTGGTTTGCTAGAATTGGTGTGTAATGTAATTGACCAAGATGTGGACTCATTCATCTTGGATATCTTTAATTGGGATTCCTATAGACCCCCAAACATATACATCTTTTATATATGTAAGGATATAAGATGTTCATGACTTGTAGGGATCAAGAGAATCACCCTATGTAGACATGCCCAAAGCTATGGTAATTTTTTTAGTGTTGATGATAATGGTGGTATCAGTGCCAACGTAAATTTTGTCCTCATTATAATGGCATAGTAGGATTTACAAAATCTCCCCCAAATCACTAAAGGTAGGCATGCATTTAAAGCAAGTTCTCAATGTATGTGTTATGGAAATGATGTGGGGATGCAAGAGTAAGTGATTATGTAGCATTGATTGGATTTGGTCAGATTTTTTTTTTTCTAATATTCAAAGGTAATAAAATGTCTTTGGATCAATATATTTTATTTTCTAAAGAATAATATCGATGCTCATTACTTCTTTCTGAGCATTTGTGAAGTTTTTTATGAGCTATGAATGATTTATGGTATCTGAATACTAGAATTTATAAACTTTTTACTTTCTACATTATATAATTTGGCTCAAATTTATAAGTGTATGTCATAAAATGGTTTCAATTATGAAATTCAGACTTGGTTTTCAACTTTGTGCCTTTATAGATTTTTTGCATATTAGTTTTTATGTAAATACCACACTGAGCTATCCTTTTGATATCAATTTGAATGGTGACATGGTAAATGTTATCTAATTTGACAATAAAGGTAATTATTTATTAGTGCATGAATTGAGATACATCATTATATTCTTTGTTGTCCATACTAGAGTACATACTGATCATTTTGACTAGCCACTAATTTGGTAAAGATTAGATAAATTAAACTTAGGATTAGGCATTGATTACAAGGTATGACCATTATAAGGCTGAGATCTTGGTTGATGTGACTAGACCATACATTTTTGAGCCTAATTAATTTCTTTTATTATTGATGGCATTAATAATTATGCACCTAAATTCTTCTACACTTAGGTGTCACCCACTATATTTTTTATCATGGTTCTAAAATCTGGTGAAGATATCATATACAAACACACTCACACACACACACACACACACACACACACACACACACACACACACACACACACACACACACACACACACACACACACACACAAAAAGAAACACACATGAAAACATATAGAAATGATAATTCCTAATCTACTCAGTACTACTCAACACCCACTCATCTAGAAGAAAGAGATCAGTTAAGACTATTAGTGGTAGGGATTAAGCCTACAACCATTCAACCACCTTTTAAAAATAGTTCCCTATAGATCTATCAAAATAATAGTACCTTGCTATGATATTTTATGTATAATGTAAGGCCCTTTCCATATGATCTATAGTTTACCCAAAAATGCTCTAAAGTGACTATCATATAAAAAACTAGTTGATCTTTGTGGAATTTTTCATGTCATAGGTTCTTGTCATGCCATGATTTTTGAGTCTACTTATGAAATTCATACATCTGATATTATTTATGTCAATAATCATCCATCCAATTTAATTTGAGAAGCCTATTTTTGAGACTCATGATCCCATAGTCTCATAACCATTGTAATTCATAGACTAGGTACTAAGTATTCCATAGGCATTATTGCTTCAAGCCCATAAATCAACTAAAATGGAGTAGAACTTATATCCCTATTATAGTACATTAAATAGGCCCAAAGAATTCTAGTAATGTGATCTTCCCAATCATCCCTCTTGACATCATAGATCTTCATCAACATCTTTCCCAACACTTTATTAGAAGACTCAGCTTGGTTGTTAGCTTCTAGATGGTATGTAATACTTTTATGATGGGAAATCATGAATTATTTAATAAGATATTTGATTGTATTATTTAGTAAGTGTGTCCCTTGATCACTAATGAGCATGATGGGGCATCCAAACTAGGTAATAATATTCTCATAAAGGAACTTTACTACATCTTTCACCTCAAAACTAGGATTCATAATAGTTATAACCCATTTGGTAAAGTAATATGTCATAGTGATAATATATTGATCTTTGCTATGTTTAGTTAGGGGATTGATAAGTCCTAGAAAATTGATACCCCATTATTCAAAAGGTTGTTTGGATAACAAAGGTTGCAAGGGAATTTCATCTTTATGGTGTGGCTTACCTATTCATTGATATACATCACAATATTGTGTTATTATATAGTCATTCTAAAAAATATTTAACCACCATAATCCACTCTATAATAGTTTCTACACCATAGCTTCTTTATGAAAATGCCCTCCTATTATTTCTTAGTGTGTTTATTGTAAAAGCTATAGACGTTCATAGTCTAGAACTACCCTATGTAGTATTTTATCCTTCCCCAAATGATACAAGATCCCATTTATAATAGTATATGGCAAAACTCTAGTGATAAACTTCTTATCTCTTTCTTGGTAGTCATAGGGAATACCCCTTATTTTAAGAAATTAACAATTTATTTAAAATTATCAAGTATCATAAAAACTCAAAATAGATGGGCATCAGGAGAATATTCTTATAGTTCTTCTAGATCTTCCCCAATTGTGATGTAACTAAGATGATTTAGACCAACATTTTCTCTACTTGGCTTGATATTGATGAAAAATTGAAATTATAGAAAGAGCATTTACCATCTTGAAATTTTTCCTCTAAGCATAGATTATTGACTAGGTAGCACAAAACTTGATGATCTATGAAAAATTTAAATGGTGTTGCAAGAAGATAATGTCTAAATTTATATAGTGTGAACACTATAGCCAATACTTACCTTTTAGTTTTCATGTAATTATTTTCTACATAAGATAAATTTTGACTTTAAAAATATATGGGGTGGTCTAGTCCACCATCTCTTGGATGTATAAGCACAATACCAACTATGATACTAGAAGCATCAATGTGCACATGAAAGGCTTACTCTAATCTGGAAAGATGAGAATAGGCACAGTGACCAATTGATGTTTTAGCTTTATGAAAGTTGCTTGACACTTAGAAGTCTAGAAAAACTTTTTACCTTTATGTAGAAAATACTCTAATGGGGAGGAAATTGCTGCATATCCCTTGATAAATTTTTGATAGTAACATGTGTGTCTAAAAAAATATCACACTTCTATGGATTTGACTGAAGGGGGCATACTAATAATGACTTTAATTTTGGCCTGGTCTACTAGAATCCATTCACTACACAACACATAACCTAGTAGGACACTAAAAGGTGTACAAAATAAACACTTTTTTAAATTTAAGACAATGCACATAGATTGGAAATGTTCTAGCATGAGGTACATCTTGGAAAAGTTATCTTTAAACAAAGATAAGACTACCCAATCATCTATATATACTTCTAAGAAGTCATGAATGAAATCCTTAAAGGCAATCACCACTACTATATATAAAAATGTATGCGTGTTCTTGAGGCCAAAAGGCATTACTTTATATGCAAAAGATCCCCATTCTATGATAAAAATTATTTTAATTCTATCTTCTTCTGTGATGGGTATTTGATGATAGCCACTGAACGCATCTATGAAGGAGTAAAATTCATGACCTAGGATGGATTATAAAACTTCATTTATGAAGGGGATAAAAAATGGATTATTCACACATGCATCATTAAAAATTTGATAGTCACCACATACTCTAATCTCCCCTATTTTCTTAAGCTTCACTACCATGAGACTAACCCAATTTGCCTTTTCTATAGGATAGATTATACCTACTTTCTATATTCTATCTAGTTCAAACTTCAATTTCAACTTCATGTTTGGATTTAACTTATAGAAACTTTTCTTTATGGGTCATGCACATTCCTTGAGCTCAATATGCATTTCACCTAGGGAAGTAACTACTCCTCTAACTTCTAAAAATTTTACAGGAAATACATCTTGATAATCTCATGAGAGTTTTATAACTTCTAAAACTTTGGATTTAGTCCAATAGTCACCTATATGTGCCAATTTAAGAATCTCCTTGCTTCTAATTTTTTCCATATGTTTTTTAATAGGTTGCTAATAAATCTTTCAATTTCCTTAACAACAAATTCTTGTAGCCTTATTTTCCCTCCCTTCTCTAAAATCTATATGTTGTGTAATTTTTCTTCTTCAGTGGGTCCTACAACTAGATATTATAATGGTTTTATGGCCTATTTAGGTTCAAAAAAATCTATTAGATCAATATCACCATCGATATATGAATCTTTATTTTCCTCCTCTTCATCCTTTATTTGGTGGCATGGCTATATAGGGGGTTGTTCTTCCATCTTGGCAGCTTTATATCTTTGTAGTGTTGTATTTAGATCACATGCTACATTCTTTTTTGTAGTAGACTCTGTCATTGTGGGTAAATCTTCTACACACCCATGACATAGGAAAAGTTTGATTTTGAGCAATGCATTATGAACCACAAGATTCTCATCTTCAAACACAAAAGTCTAGATGAAGTCACTCTACACCTGCACCTAGTGCTTATTATCCCTCCTATGTTCTTAATATATATATCATGATGATGGTAAAGGGGTGAGTGTGTAATTAAATATATGAACCAATTAATTAGGTGCCACTCATTCCTCAGTATAAACCTCAACACATTTGTGAATATTTATTTTAGGGCACTCACCTTCTTAAAAATAAGGATAATTACTTTAGATTACCTATGGTAGTTAAAATATGCTAATCATGATTTTGCATGCATCATCTCAATCAAGCTAATCATTTATATGAATTGTCCACCATGTCACTGTAACTCCATTCAAAGTGTAATTCAAGGCACTAACCCGCTTACTAATCATAGGCATATGGAATTATAGGTACAAAATGAATTAATTAATATCCTTAGTTGCATAGTATAATGGAAGTTGTCTTTCTATGGAGAAGACCGTTCTCATAGGTTAGAGTTCATGATCACCACAAGCCCAATTGAGTAGATGTGTGTCTAAGTCTCCACTTAAATATAAATCTATTTCCCAAGGCAAGGTACATTCACTGGTTAGAGCTATATAATCTTACATATGATCATTTTATTGATAGATAAAATCAATTTCTAAATGAGTAGGTGATTTATAAGATATGGATGCATAATCTTATGTGACAAATTGAGGTGCCAATGATTGAGTAATTATTGGTTTAGACTTCCATTATTTAGATGTCTTCAATTATTTAGTGATTAAATACTACATCTAATGTTTATTACCCTCATACAATAAAGTGCACTCAGATACACAGAGCTTTTGGGTTCTTCTCAAATTTTACCTTCATCCAACTAATTTCTTTTACAATATAAAGAGACTCTAGTTTAACCAAAATGATGTAGGGTTTGTGCTCCTTATGTAAATGAATGATACAATCTTATCTCCTTGATGTACCTCTAATTGATTTTGCATAGTATTGATAGTCATCTGACCATCATATACCCATTTCTTGCCAATCAACACAAGATAATGAGTTGTTATCTTCATAACGATGACTTTAAAGTCACCTTGTAGGATTAGTTCTATGAATTTGATCTCAATGTCTTCTAACTGGCCAATGGGTTCAACCCTTCTATAATCTATTAAACTTAGATTCACTTGGATATAATTAATAATTGGACATCCAATAGCCTCCCATGTAGACCTAGGTATCATGTTAACCATACTACCAAAATCAAAGACAACATTTTGAATTTTAAATCCTATAACTTCAATCTTGATTACCGCATCTACATCCCATGGATTCTTTATTTTTACATACCAAATAAGTTTTTCTATTTTCTATTTCCCTCACTGCACACATTCTAGTAAATTATGTAATAGATTTTTAATGCTCTAGGAAATATATTTATTATGTAATGTACTTAGTAGCTTTAGTAAAGTTTTCAGCATAGTAATGACTCCATCTTATCATATAATGTGCACAATCTGACCATACATTTGGGAATATTTTTCTATAGCATCTCCTTTAGTAGTGGCTTAGTGTTGAATATTCTTCAACATCTGTGTAGCTTCATACATCAACCCATTTTATATAGCTAGGTATAGGTATTTGTCATATTTTTATTTTTGGATTCCCTAGTCTTGAGGCATTTTAAGAAGAGGAAATCCTCTCTATGCATGTTGGTGTCTTGTAATGTAATTCATAAATGCATCTTCCTTAGGTTATGTATTCACCATGTTAACATTACCGATAACCTTTTATTTTCTTTTCTAAAATAGGATAGTCTTATGTCTCATTCTACTCATATACCCTATAATAAGCATAGTAAGACTATCTTTGGGGATTAAAAGGACAATTATGTGGCACATGATTATACTCTCCACATAAATAACATTACAAAGGTGGTCATTGATAATTATTTCCTATGCCACCTTGATAAGCACCTTTGTATCTTCCCTTAGATCCTCCTCTATTTGATTGATAACCTCCTTTATAACCTACCTATTGCTACACTGTATTCTAGTTCTAATGCTAGTAGGTATTATCATCAATCCCAAATTATTGTGGCAAAACTGGGGGAGTCTAACTAGTTTGTTTATGTTGTGCCATTGTTATATTCCAAGGGTATGAGTATTGGTATTGTGGTGATGGTGGTGTCTAACTTTGAAAAGGAGGGGTCCATCTAGCTAGACCTTGAGGCTGGTACTAAGGCCAATTGGAAATCTATTATGGACCTACTTGGTTTACACAACCTTTATCGACTTGTAGGCCTAGAATCATCTACTTCACCAGGGACACTTGTTATGAAACAATAGTGAATACATTATTTTTAATATCATATTTGAGCTCTTGTAAAGCCCTATAATTCTTTTCATCATGATTGTGTGATTTACAAAAAATTACAATACAAACTTTGTGGGATTTCTAAATACTATTTTAGGAGATGGCACTACATTGTTGCATGCCCTACTACTATATAAATTTCATATAAATTTATTTTGATCTTAGGATAATTATTCTTGTGATTTACTTCTCTCCCACACTCCATGAACCATAGACTTATCTTAAGCTTATTTTCTTCATGATATTGTTCCATCCTCTTCATAAAATCTTGTAATGTATTTTTAATCTTATAACCCACTATGGGAGCTTCCCCATAATCTTTAATTTGCTTCAACCAAAGAGTAACAACTCTAGCATCCACATTAGTGGCATATTGAGTCTACGCTATAGAAAAATTAATCTTAAAATTTAGTCCTTAGACAAACCACACAAATTTATATTTACCTTCTAAGACCAACTCTACCTTATTCATAACATTTGAGAACCTATGATCATAATAACACACTGATTCTCATGACTTCTACCTAATCTCCTTTAGGTCTTGAAAAGTCTAAATTTTACATTTATTTATTTTAAATTTTGAGATAAGCCACTCCTTAACCTATTGTATATTTACTTGAGAGATAAAACTACAATATATAAACTCAATTTCTCTTCCATTCATTTCTCTGATTAATCCATACTTCTTTATAGCCTTATCAGTAATACCCTTAGCTTGTCATTTCATCTCACATGTTGGTAAGTATTACTCAGGGTTCGCATACCCATCATATGTATCCAAGTTTATAAATTATCCTAAGGCACTCATATTATAAAATATTTTTGATGGGACTTACTACATAGATGTTACAATGGGAGGTTGCATTTTGTGTAATCTTGCCTGTACACTAAGAAAATTTATTTGCGCACTAGGAGAGTTTGTCTACACACTCTACTTTTTTATATTTATTACTTTTATATTCTTGGTTTTAATTAATATTGCATCCTTTAAAGACTTATGAATTAAGTTTGTTTCAATTTCAATACCACATCGATTCACTTTCTCTAAAAATGGACCTTCCCATCTATATTTTGCTTATCCTTTTAGTCAAAAACTTTTATTGGAATATAACAAATTGGGTTGTGGGGAAGTGTAATTTTTAGTGAATTATTCTTTCCTATGACTTCTTCTCTTTCCAAGCTTGACCTTGATATTACTTTGTGACTTTGTCTTACTTATTTACTTAATACTTCATGTCCTTCTGTTAATACATGTTCTTGTAGCTATGCACTACATCTATCAACTAACTGATCTACCTTTATACTATTCTCATCTTCATCTTTAAACATACATTCTTCATCACTTATTTCTTTTTGATGACATTAATATTATTTTTTCATCATGTCTCTCTTCATTCTTCATCTCTTTATTTTCATTCATCACTTCTTCTGACTTGTTCTTCAACTATTTTACTAATAATTATATACACATAATATTTTCAACTTTTAACAAATACTAACATTGTACATCTTCTAAGAACCCATCAAGAATAAATATATTTGATTTCACTCCCTAATGGGTGCATCAAGAAAGGGTTGGGAATACCATTGGTGCTTCATAAGATTGTTTTCCCTTATTGCCACATTATTACCAATCTAACTAGCTCTTAAAACCATTCCTTAAGCTATTACTCCTTTTTACACTTCTCTAGTATTTTTCCTCTTTCCATACGTATTTTCCTCACCTTTATCCCTTTTTTATAATTAGTTATACTAGTTCTATTGCCTTAACCCTATATAGTTTTAGGATAGTTTCACTTAGGAATTAGGTTGACCTTTAGCCAACCTAGTAAATAATTATTTTGAATTGTATAGGGTCGACTAGGTCAACCTATCAGTCAATTTATTAAAAAGTGTTTAGGGAAATATACACCTATAAATAAGATATTATTTTTTAATTATTTCAATATGTAATCAAGAGTTATTATTAGCTCATGCTTCTTTACAATTTGCTCTTTCACCATTTTACTTAAGGAGTCTTAGCTTAGGGTTTCTATTTAGATAATCTAGTATTATGGATAAGTTTGGGATACTTTGGCATTTATTATTGATCCTTAAAAATCACAATAACCTCTTGTGAAGACCCTTTGGCAAAGGGAAAGATTTAGTCTTGATAAGTTCACTTTCAGGTAAGTATTATTTAACTTTTCTCCTCTCTTTAGTAGATAGAAGTAACATAAGTAATGCCTTCGAATAATATTACTCTTCATATTCCATGTATTAGGGTCTTAATCATACTTAGATTAATTTATATTCTCCTATACATGTTTTTATTTTTTAATAACCCCTCATGTTGTTCCACAAGCTTTGGTGAGAACTAAATTATATTTAATTTTCTTGTTATTAGATTAGATGAAATATCAAAACCTAGGACCTCATTAGGGTTATTACATGATTGTGTTAGACTGGAGGCTTTGGAACCCTCATTAGCATAGTGTATTATGATAATAGATCCCCTAATTAGGTCTAGAACATACCCATATTAGTCATACTCCTTAAAAATTGTATTCCTAGTCATAAGTGTAGGTATGCTCTATCTTCTTTAAGCTAGGATTGATTTATAGACATGATGAATTTTTGATTGCATACATTATAGTGAACCTGATATGAACTAACCCTTTCAAGATTTATTCACTTATTTATTTATTTTATCATATATTTTCCATATTATGCCAATTTCATCAACCTAACTCTAACTTATGCGTGTAGGTTTAACACACATTCACATCCATATGACTATTATTTTTGTGCAGGTTTTTTTAGGTACAAGTTACTAGATCAATTTAGTTGACCCAATATAGTTTTTCAAAATTTTAGTTTAGACTACTAGGTCAACCCAGTAGACCCTATACATTTTTAGGCATCCTATTCAACATACTAGGTCAACCCAGTTGATCTTATACATTTCAAGCACTCAACAACAAGCTTCTGCAAAGCTAGATCAACCTAATTAACCTTGTTAATAAAATTTTCAAGAAATTATCAAGGTTATTTGATAGAAATTTCACTTATATGCATCTTCAGATGCACTAAGGTTCCTTTCATCCTTTCTCTCTTTCCTTACAATCTTTTCTTGTCATAATTTGTAGTCTTTAAAACTACCCTTGTACAATCAATTAGATCAACCCTTTTGACCTAATTTTTTATTTTGTGTATTTTATAGATAACTAAATTAATTCTATTGACCTTATTTATTTTTATACCTTGATTTTATAGTATAGAGGTGACATTTTCAACCTTATTCTATATTTTATGCATACACTATCAACTATATCAACACGGTACTATGATTTAAAGTTAGAATTAACCCTTATATGGTAGTAATTATCTCACACTTTCATTTATTATTGATTGCATGATTAGAATGGAATAAATAGCCTAATTAGGTGGTTTTCAATTTATCATTTAATTTCACTTTTTTCTATTTTAGGCACACATGACCAAATCAAAAAATCTTTAACAATTGACTACCCGAGGCCAACCTACTTGGATTTCATCACCAAGGAAAAATCCAAATTGGTTTTTTAGACAAGTATAAAGATGTGGTTAATGGTATATTTTGGCTAAGCATCTACTAACCTTATTTCTATAATGTGTGAAGTGAAGGGGTAGGCCCCAATACTAAGCTTGTACCACTGCCATTATAAATCCCTTTCATCCCAAACATCCTAAAAGCATCCTTATATTTATTTATTATTCCTTACTTACAACCAACGTCCCATCACATTTAAAACTATATTCTATTAATCTAATAAAATTCAAGTTGACCATCTAGTTAGCTTTTACTTTTCAAAGCTGATTGGTTGTTCTTTGCTCAATTATATTTTGTATTACAAAAACTTGCATTGGCCAATGTTGGTGCAATGTTTTGAGTTGTGTGACTCAGTAGGATCACCTTAATTGATCCAATTTATTGTTTATTTCCCTTAAATTCTTGATTTTCTAAATAATTGCAAAGTTATTCTTGTTTCAATATATGATCATTTCAGTTGACAGTCTATTATAGACTTTCTAATTTTCTCTATCTATTATACTAGGTTGACCCAGTCAACCTTATATAATTTCCTAGCCTTTGTTTGTTATGCCAGGTCAACCTAGTTTACCTTATATTATTTTCAAACCCTGTTCCCTATACTAGGTTAACCTATTTGACCTTGTACTATTTTTTTCCTTCTCTATTTGCTAATCTAGTTCATTATCTTTCCTTGTTAGCATTTTTTTCATTTCTTTCCAATCATAATGAACTCTCCTATTAGAATCTTATTGGATAGCTTGAATCCATTTAGATACTATATGAGATGTTCATTTCTTCCTCTTTTTTCTTCCCAAGATCACCATCACTATTGGGGCACCTCTTCTGCTCCTTCATCCATGACTTGTAATATGGTGCAAATCACACCACAAGATGAAGTTAATGGGACTAACCTTTTCTATAGTTACCAAGATACTTCTTATCGCCAAAAATTTCAAACTAATGTGGGAATAATTAACATGAATTTAATCAATAATTCCACTCATAATCAATATTCTAATAACCCTCCCCCTAACACTAATTCAGGGAGTGATCCTACCAATACCAACCCACCTCCTAATATAACTCAACTTCTTGCCCAAGTAATCTAGTAAATGAACATAATGAAAAACTCTAACACTAATCAAATGATGCAACTTCAAAAACATTTTATTAATATGGCTAATCAACCTCTAACTATCCATCCTCAAGTAAATCCCAATTACATTCCTCCACCTCTTAGAAATGCCTTAGGTAATTTTATTCCTCAACCCATAATGAATAAAAATATGCTTCAAACTATTCAAAATGAGCTTTTACCCCTATGTCCATTGATATTGGTAACATATATCCAATTATCAAGTATGATGGGACTAAAGACCCTGTCTCATTAATTAAAGCCTTTGACAATCTTTACAAAGAGTAGATCCAAACTAATACTTTTTCCACTACTAAACTCATAGTCAAAACTTTTACTGGTGATGTATTAGAATGGTATAACCAATTACCGCAACATTTTATTTGGCAACGTGAAGATTTGGTTAATCCTTTAGTTAAAGAGTTTCAACATAATGATCTTCCAAAAAATTATCTTAGCCACCTCATCAATGTAAGCAATCTCCCACTAAATTAGCTCATAACTCTATCAAAAGATGGAAATAATTAACCCATAAAGCTAACCATAACATGACTGATTATAACTTTTTAAAACTCTTTATCACTATTTTGACTCATTCTATTCAATACAAGGTTTGAATCTTTGCTCCCCAAACACTTAATAAAGATCTTGACCAAGCTAAATGTCAATATTTTCTCATGAAGCAATTCAAACTTAATCCTAAACTTTTAAAAGGAGATTTACAAACATATACTAATGCTATCACTAGTAATACTTTGTAAATCAAATTAGGAGTTACAAAAGCTAATATTCCTTTACCTTCTCACACACCTCTCTCAGTTCAACACATGAAACACTTTTTACCACCCTCTAAGCCTTTCATTTATCCTAATAATCCTCCCAAATGGTATGACCCTAATATTTTTTGTTGGTTCCATGCTAACATTGGTCATTCCCATAAGTCATGTAGAGGGCTCACTAAATTTATTGTTTCCTATATGCTTGGTGATTCATTAATCATGAAGCCATGATCAACCTTCATCTCCAACAATACACTACTACTTCTCAAAAGGGACAAGATTTCAAAGCTTCTACTTCAAATAATTAAAAATATTTTTATAAAACAAATAGTCAACCAAACACCAAGGAAGTTTATGCCATTAATGTTGATTATGACTAATATTATAACAACTCTAAATATGCTAACATTTCTAAGGTCAATTATCATCACAAGTTGGCTCACCAATATCCTATTACCAAACCTAAAAATCCATATTTAGAAGAATAACTCCTTAAAGATGCTACCACCACTAATCTTAATTTAGAAGCCCATGAGGAGCCATCTCCTTTTTTTGAACCTCCAACCACATCTCTTACTTTCAAAGATACTTTACCTCCTAAACCTCATGTTGGTTCTTCTAAATCTCATTGGAACTTTCTTGAAGAACATAACTTTATCCCTTGTAAGATTCCTCTTATGGAGTTGGTTTGTACTTCCCCCTATCATCGTAAGTTCCTTATGCAATAACTTCAACAAATTAAAGATTCATCCTCTATTGATGAAGAGCCACCTTCTATTGAATCTCAAACTACCATTATGAATACTATTGAAACTATGTGTCCTTCTTCAATCCTTCCATTGAATTCCTTGAAGAAGACGTGATCAATGATTAAATTCTTTATCTTAATGATCTAATAATTTTCATTAAAATAGCCATTAATACTACCCTTATCCATAAATTTCTAATTGATGAAGGTTTTGTTATTAATGTAACATATTTGTGGCCTATCCAACAACTTGGTTATAACAAGGATCATCTTAAGAAAACCCATCTCACTTGACATGGTTTTGATAAGGAAAATCAAAATCCACTTGGTTGTATTTAGATTTCATTAACCATCAGACCTAAGACCATTTAAATTAAGCTTATTGTCCTTGATTTACCTTTATTTCATAACATACTCCTTGGTAACCCATGAAATCATCAAATGAGGGCCATTGCTTCTTCTAGAAGTCAATGCATTAAATTCTTAAATAATGGTAAATGATACAAACATGAGGCTAATCCCAACCCATGGAGCATTCAAATTCCTAATCCCAAATCCCAATATTGTATTCCTACAATTCCTAATATCAATAGTGCTCCTTTACCTAAGTTCATAAATATGAATCCTAAATTACATGTTACTCTTATGGATTCTAATGATGATGAACTTAATGATTTGTAACATACTTGTAATAATACCAATATCTCTCCCTACATATCATAGTGACTTCCTCCTTATCTATTACCAATAGATTGTACTATTATTCTTATTGATGAGATCATTCATTTTCCCCCTCCATGTAATGATCAAGAACCTTCTTAACCTGAATATGCCTTCACTTATTATGACTTTGGAGTGGCCAAATTATTTCAATATCCTCTCATCATGTCTCCTCATAGATTTAGTAATATTAGGATTTAACTTTCTAAAACTCCCCCTGACTCTCAAGCATCTATAATTTCTCCAACATATGATGATAATTACATAATGGCATAAGCTCAATCTTGAGACTTGGATGTCTAACATCATTAGAAAACATTATCTCAAACTCATGATTTTAATCATGATGTGCATACCATTTCTATAGATCATGACTTAGATACTGAGGGTCATGTGCTTCCTGCCAATTCTCCACTTATTAGGTGGTAGAGAAAATTATACCTTTTACATCTATAAAAAATCCAACATATCCTTTACCACTTATCAATCCAATCATTACCTTTGATTTTCCCCTATCACTAAATCCATTGACACTCCAATCCCTTCTGACCCATCTTCCTCTCCTACTCTCAAGATTACACTAGATGCCAAGGTAACTAATGTCTTTAAGATACATTTGAGTATGTTAGCTATGGCAATAAAATTCTATATCTTGAAGTATTTGTTGATTAATATGGTCCTCTTCCCATATGATGAAGCTATTATTGAAATAATTCATGCTCAAGAATTGCAACTTGCTCGACAACATCATAAACTTGGGAATTTTAAAATTAAAATCCCTTGTTTTAATAACTTCATTTCTAGCATTGATCCTAAAACTAATCCTATTTATACCTTACCTAATGCACCATACCATTTTGAAGATGGAAATGCTATGCTTATCAAAGAAACCAATCACATTGAATATGGTATTCTATGTTATACTCGACCAATTATAGTATCTCATGAACTCTCACCTACTAAAAATGATAATTTTAACATATTCTTTGATAAGTATCATGAGGTTTTCAATTGGTCTTATGAGGACATGCTTGGTATTAAACCTAGTATTATGGTAAATAATATTATTACTTATCCTGATGCCAAGCATGTGCATCAAAAGCAAAGGAAATTTCTACCTAAGGTTTCCACCTTATATCATAAGGAAATCATCAAATTACTTGATGATAAATTTATCAAACCAATGGACTATTCTAAATGGGTTTCTAACATTGTCCCTATTCAAAATATGTCACTATGGTCATTCACATTTGTATTGATTTCCATAATCTTAAGCTCACTTGTCCCAAAAACAACTTCTTTTTACCTTTAATAGATGTCATTATCGATTCCAAAACTAGTTATGAAATGTTATCTCTTATGGATGGCTTCTTGGGATACACTCAAATTCACATTACCCTCAAGGACCAACATAAGACTACTTTCACCATGGAATAAGGCACCTATTAATATGTCAAAATGTCCTTCAGTCTTAAAAATGTCAAAGCCACTTACCAATGAGCAATGGCTCACATATATCATGATCTTATTCACAAAATTGTTGAAACCTATGTGGATGATCTCATTACTAAATCCAAAAGTTTTTAGACTCATCTATTAGATCTTGATATCATCTTTGATTGACTTCTTAAATATTGAGTTAGACTTAATCCTTACAAATGTGTCTTTGGTGTCACATCTAGAAAATTGTTAAGATTCATAGTCTCTCTCTATAGCATCAATTTTAACCCCAATAAAATTAGTGTTATCATTAACATGACCATTCCTCATTCCATTTTTGACATTCATACTTACTTAGGCAAACTTAGGGCAATTTGATGATTTGTCCTTAAAATAGTTTATTATATTCACACCATAAATTCTCTCCTCAAGAAAGGTATCACTCTAGAATAGATGGACCCTTGTCAAAAAACCTTTGTTAACATGACAAAGTCAGTACTTAACCTACCTAAACTTCATCCTCCTTCTAATGATAGACCTTTTATTCCATATACTTCTTCTACACCTATATTAGTTGGGGCCATGCTTGCTAAACATGATGATAGTAAAAGATAGTATTCTATATACTACTTTACCTAAGGCCTTATCAATTATAAAACATGTTATACCAAAATTAAACACGATTTCCTTGCCATCTATTTTTTAGCTAAAAATATTTTCCATTACATGCTTTACCAGAATACTTATGTTATCATTCACTCTAACCCCCTTTGTCACTTATTATCGAAAGCCTTTCTTATTGGAGATAGAATTGGCAAATGGATGGTCCTTATTATGGAATTTGATCTCTGCATCATCACTCAAAAAGTTGTTAAACAACAAGTCATAGCTGATAAACTTGTTGTAGCTCCCATTCTAGCTACTTCTTCTCTTTAATATAATCTTCTAGATGATAATATCATGTATATTGAAGGTCTTAAACAAGCCAATTTCTCTCAAATATTATTTTCATAAATTTACCACTGATCTTGAAGAAAATAATCTTGATGAATTCATTATTTTCTCTAATACTACTAAACCTATAGTAGTCATTGAGGAGCTTCCTAAAATTAATTTCAACTTGCTTAAGGATACTTGGACCCTTCACTTTGATGGTGTTAAATTCCTCTAAGGAGCTAGGTTAGGTTGCATTCTTATCATTCCTCTTGGAAAAATCATTCCTTTAGCTTTTCACTTCACATTTTATGTCACCAATAAAATATCCAAGTACAAATCTCTCATTTTAGGCATGAGTGTTGATCTTGACTTATAAATTCAATAACTACATGGTTTAGGTGATTATTAGCTAATTTTCCACCAATTCAATAGTGATTATCAATATAAAATTGAAAATCTCATTAATTATCATCAAAATTCAACCACTCTTTCTAAGGATTTCATCTCTTTCACTATTGATCTTATTCCTATAGATCAAAATTCCATTGTTGATTCTCTTTCTTCTTTTGCATCTCTCTTCCATCCCTACCAAGTTCTTTCCAATCCTACTTTTCTTATCCAGATAAGAAAAACTTCATCTTCTACTCAACCATAGATTTGCTCATCTATCATATTGAGGTTGTTACCCTTAAACAAAGCCCATAGTATCAAGACATTATTAAATTCTTGGAACATGAAACTTATCCTCCTAATTTAAACTCTCATGAAAAGACACATTCATAAACAAACTTTCAAGTATGTATTTTGACAGAACATCCTTTATTATTGGAATGTTAAAATTACCTTGATCTATTATGTTATGCAAGATGAGGTCCCTCCTCTTCTTAAACAAGCACATGGGAGCATTTGTGGTGGCCACTATAACACATATGCTAAACATGTAAATTCCTATAAATGGGTTCCTTTTGGCCTACTCTTGAAAAGGATGTGATTGAATTCACTAAAAAGTGTACTAGTACCTTGTCAACTTCATGATGATCTAATTCATTCACATCTAGCCAAAATTCAAACTATCAAATCTCCTTGGCTATTTTCCACATGGGGATTTGATCTCATTGAAAAATTACCTTGCTCTCAAGATGGGCATGTTTTTATCATTACCACTATTGAATATTTTACCAAGTGGGTTGAAGCCTTGCCCCTTGTTAATGTCATTGGCCCTACCATTTCTAAATTTATGTGTAATCAAATCATTTATTATTTTGGTTTTCTCCATACCATAATTTTAGACAATGTTATTAATTTCAAAAATAAACATGTTAAATAGATTTATTCTAAATTCAAAATCAATCACAAATTTTCTACTCTTTATCATCTACAAAATAATGGTAAATCTAAGGACACTAAAAAATATCTAAAAGACAATTCATGAAACTCATATAGATTTCCATATTAATCTTTATCCTATTATTTGGGCCTATCAAACTAGCATACATATTGCCATTGGGGCGAAGTTGTTCTCTCTAGTTTATGGTTCTGATTCAGTTCTTCCCTTAGAAGTTGAGATTCCCTCTCTTCATATATCTCTTCACAATATTGTACCCAATGAAGAATTACATGAATCTCACCTTCATTACCTTGATCTCCTTGATGAACATTGTCTTTTTACTTTACAACATAACCACCAATACAAGGATTGAATTGCTAAACAATATAACAAACATGTTAAAATTGACACATTTTATGTTGGTGATCTTATCCCTTTTTTTTTACATTTTCACATTCTTTTAATTTTAATTAATTCAAATTTTTCCATGAGTCATTCCTCTTGATTTCCTTTCCTTTCACTCCACATTAGATAAAACAAGGTCAAAGTCAAGATAACACTTTAATTTCAACTATATTTATGAGACTCTTAGAACCCATGCTATTTGAAGTTCTCTCTCTTAGAAAGTCCCAAGTAATAAAATTAAATTTATTTTTATCACCCATGTTTGGTTTTCCAAATCCATGTGGAGGAGGAATAGAAAATCCATCAATAAAGTTAAAATCTAAATCATTTGAAACAAAAGGCAATGATATACAAAAGGCAACATACACAACTCAAAAGTTAATATCACACCAAAAGACATGATTAAAAGCAAATATATTATCTTTAATTTAAGCTCACACTCTACAATTGGCCTCATATAGAGCCAAGGTCCATTGGGGTATGGTAGGATAGTAGATTGGAATAGGAAAATTCAATAAACTCTATGGTGCTACCTACTTTCTAATGAAAATAACCAATCTTTGTAATAGACCAATAGCTTTGTAAGGGGTATTGAGGAATGGGGAACACATTATGGTAAGGTAGATCCATTTTCATGTATATAGCCTTCATGGGATGATCTATATACTACATTTGTTGATCTAAGACTTATGTGGCTAAGAGAAGTTCTTCAAAGTCCTTAAGGTTGAATGTTATATTGTTTTGAAAAACCTAATTTTAGTGTCTTGACTTCAATAAAGAGTTACTCTACCTTGGTTTTTCATTCATTCTCCCCTCCACCCATTTAAATTTATCCCTTGATAGGCAAATTATGATTTAAAATCTATTTTCCCTTCTTATTTATTTACTTCTTATTCACCTCTTAAAAACATGCTAGCACTACTTTATTTCAATTTTATCTATCCTTAAAGAGAAACAACATGTTTGAGAAACTATGGATTACCTTTCTTTACACAAAACATTTAAATTCCTAGATTTATTTTAATTCTGTTTACCATTTATAATTTATTGTACAACCTTTTTGTTACAATCACCTAAGTTTGTACCTTTTTCCATTGTTACATGAGGTTGGCTTGTTACTTCTCACTTGGCAATGTTATTTTCCATTCTTATACACCTTTTTACATTTGTTCATGAGGTTGGATTGTTACTTCTCACTTGGCAATGTTGTTTTCCCTTTGTATGCACCTTTTTTCATTGTTGTGTGATTTAAGGATTATTATAGCTCACTCATAAATATTGTTTTACCATTTTTTTTAATTTACATTAATGTTTATTTACCATCCTTTTTGACATGTATCCTTGGTTTACCTTGGTGCATTTTCCTTTCTTACTTAAGGTTTACTTGTTTTATTTTTTTGGTCTTTATTAGCCTTGGATTTGTGCTTACTTGATTTACTCTTATTTTGATTTGGTCATTTGGTCTAACATAGCACTTATCACCCCATCTTACCAAATTTACAAGTACATCCCATCCTCATAGCACCAATTATCTTGTCTTTCTTGCATTTGTTTGTTTTTGTTCTTTAGTTTTATATTTTTGGGTTTGTCAAACTAAATCTCTACCCCTTACACAATCAAAACTAATAACACAATATACAACCATCCCATGATAAAGGTAAGTAAAGGTATGCATCATATTTACTTTTCATTTATTTCCATTTTTTGTTATTTTGTGCATTAAAATACTAAAACTTTTTTAAGCATCAACATTATGCGTTTTTATTTTCTTTATCAAAGCACCATCCCCTATTATACCTTAGTGACATGTGATGATATTAAAGTGGGGAATATGTATACACATAATATTTTAAAATTTTATCAAATACTGATGTTTTACATCTTTCAGGAACCCATCAAAACTCAATCTCTTTGAGTACGTGCCTTAAGGGGTACCTCGAGAAAGGGGTGGGTAGACCATTGGTGCTTCACAGGATTGTTGTCCCTTATTGCCACATTATTACCAATCCAACTAGATCTTAAAACCATTTCCTAAGATATTGCTCCTCTTTTTCACACTCCATTATTTTTCCTCTTTCCATCCCTCTTTTCCTCACCTTTGTCCCTCTTTGTCAATCAACTGTACTAGGTTGACTAGGTTGACCCTTTACAATTTTAAGATATTTTCACTTAGGAATTAGGTTAACTTTTGGTTGACCTAGTTTATGACCTAGTGAATAATTATCTAGAATTATACATGGTTGACTGGGTCAAGCCTATCAATCAACATTTTTGGAAGGGTTTAAGGAAAGGTTCACCTATTAATACAAGATAATTTCATTATTATTTCAATATACAATCAAGAGTTATTATTCACTCATGATTCTTTATAATATACTCTTCCACCATTTTACTTGAGGAGTCTTAACTTAGGGTTTCTATTTATAAAATCTAGTCTTTTAGATAAGTCTTGGATACTTTGGTATTTCTTAGTGACCTTAAAAACCATAAAAACCTATTTTAAAACCCCTTTGGCCAAGGGAGAGATTGAGTCTCAATGGGTTAAAATTTAGGTAAGTATTATCCAACTTTGCTCCTCTATGTAGTAGATAGAAGTAGCATAAGCATTGGCTTCAAATAATATTACTCTTCATATTCTATGGATTAGGGTCTTGATCATAATTATCTTGATTGATATTCTCCTATACATGTTTTTATTGTTTACTAACCCCTCAATTTTTTACCACAAGATTTGATGAGCACTAGATTAGATTTACTTTTCTTGTTATTATATTAGATGAAATATCAAAACCTAGGAACCCATTAAGGTTATTTAATGAATGTGTTAGACTGGAGGATTTAAAACCCTCCTTATCATAATGTACTATGATAAGATATCCCATAATTAAGTTTAGTGGATCCCCATATTGGTCATGCTCTCACTTAACAAATGTATTCCTAATCGAAAGTGTAGTTATGCTTTATCTTCTCTGATCCAATATTATTTTATAAACATGATGCATTTTTGATTTCATACACTAACCTTAAATCTACTCATAGTTACCTTGCTTTTTTTCTGTTTACTCCATCTATTCTATTATCATAACTCACATTATAAATCTAGACTCTTATTTTGACTCTTCTTCCCTTATGTCTCCATTTTGGATTTAGTTCCAAGCCTTATCTACACATCTAATCACCATTCACTATCATATCACATACACCCACACACACATGAAGTAACTACTCCATATTGGCTAGAGTAAGCATGATGACCTTATCCACAACCAACATCTTCACTAAGGTAGGTAGTTGCCATAAAAATTTCCATCAAACTCCTCTATAAAATAAGTCCTTTGTAGATTCAAAATATATGTATCCTTGCACTACAAACTTAGTTATATATCTATATAATGTATAAGTAACCTAATGATCTATTGATATTATCTACTTATTTTCTAATCTCTATAACCATTCTATCTTTTCTGCAGTCCAAATTATAGTTTCTTTCATCTTTGGTTTAAATAAATAATATTCCAAATGTTTTAACCAATTAGCTATCAATTTAGAAAACTCACACTAGAATATTTCATAAATTTCTCCCTAAATATTCTCTCAAATGATCTCCTAAATTATAAGACCAGTCCTTTTTTATTCTTCTTCTAAAATATTACATATCATCTGGTCTAACCATATCTCAATATCTCTCTACCCTGGTAACCATATTAGCATAATTTCCTCTAAAAAGAGGTTCCATGCTCACCACACCATTGTTATCATGGGTTATTGTATTATCAAAACATGCTAAGGATGAGGATAGTAATGAGATACTTCATGTGCATAGAACAATTTATCATAAAATATAGGAAATTAGACAACAAAAATGTAGGATTCATGAATTATTATACGTTATTAAGTAAATTAAGAGCAAAAATTATTGTATAAACTATAATAATGTATTCATAATAGTTTATATATAAATTAACCAAGACATTACACAAGAGAATGTGTTTAAGGAGCATAATAAGAAATCATACTAGTAACCATAACTAGGTAATCTTTATTGATCTCTTCTTAAAGTGGAGCCCTCTTATTCTTACAAATAATGGTATATATAGATGTTTCCAATATATGAATATTTATCTTCTTCTCATAATTGGTGCCAAAATAATAGTATCTTCATATTCTATCTTAATACAACTCATGAAGATAAGACAAAATAAGTTATGCAATGATAAAATAAGTGCATAATGCATGGATATCAAATAAACATCTTGTGTAGCTTTACAATCCATGTTATTTACCAATCAAGATAAAATAATAACTAATGTATAATTTATTTGAAATGGACTCAACCTTACAAATTGATAAGAAGGGTTACTCCAAAGCCAATCTTCTACGGTGTTGGTCATACATATATATCCACATAATGAAATATTTAACTTTAGAGGAATTTTTTTCTCACATCTTTTCCCATCACTTCTTATTACTAAACCAATTAAATGGACACTACATTAGCCTCACTTACAACCTACTCATGTCCC
Organism: Torreya grandis; assembly: GCA_037957365.1. Taxonomy (NCBI): domain Eukaryota; kingdom Viridiplantae; phylum Streptophyta; class Pinopsida; order Cupressales; family Taxaceae; genus Torreya; species Torreya grandis. Next base: position 261,365 of record JARHVA010004794.1, read on the forward strand.
TTGAATGATTCATCTTGACCTTTCCATAAAAACCCTCCTCTAACTTGATACACCAAGGGTTAATCTTCCTCCTCATAAAAAAAGGGAAACCATTGAGGGGCATTAACATCACCCTAGTCAAAAGTAATAAGGAAAAACGTTTGGGGGATGTACCAAAAAACTCTATTGAAGATTAGGATGAAGAGCCATATTCACCTTCTCCCTACCCTATCTCCCCACTCCTTCCTCAAACTTCCACCAAGAATGGAAAAATAAATACTTGTGACTCTCCCTCCTAGGATAATAAAATTGAGAAGAAGGTTAGCATAAATTTTAAGGTCCCCTAGGGTATAAAATACCCTAACTTTGAAATTTATGAGATGAAGGTGGTGGAATTTAGGATGTGGGGATATGATAGAGATATGGTGAACCTCCCTGAAGGAATTAAGAAGAAGCTATTAGAATTCCATGATTATTTACAAAGCATGGGATGGTAATTGGTTCCTCTAATAAAATAGTGTAATACCCTAAAATTAGAGTCAAATAGGTTGATGGGAGTTTAGGGAAATCCTAAGATGATTGTAGGTAGTAGGCATAAGATGGAGGACACCCCCAACAAAAGAGACAAGGAAATCATAACTATCACCCTAATGAATTCCTTTGCAAGCATAAAAAATAAAGAGAAGACAAGACTTGATAAGGACAAGGGGACTATTGAATAAAAAATAAGAATGGTAGAAGGCCCTAATATTTGGACAAGAGTAAAATCCAAAAGTATCAATCAAAAAGTTAGTGTCAATAAGAAGGATTCAGTGCTTACTAGGAAAAAATATGGATCTAACATTATTTCAAAAAATATATAGTATGATTCCTAGTATTTGAGTCATATTTTGTGTTTTGGTCATGTTATTTTGTTGAAAGTCTACTGAAGTCTAGTGGTTAGTTGGCCTACTTGACCTAGTTCTTTTTTATTCCTTTTTAATTGACTTTACTTCTAATTTAAACTCATGGTTTTAGGTCCCTATTATTTTGCAACTAAAGAGGGGGTAAAAATTTATTAAAGACAAGCCCAAAACGGGGAATTACATCCTCCTATCCTACTCAAGAAGTTGAGTTAGAGTGGGGAGAAGCCCAACAAGAAGCCTATACTAATCATAAATTGCCCAATTTGGCCCATGTTTTGTGGCCCATTTATCTAGATGATCGGCCACAGCATTCCACTCTTAGGGAATATGTTTAAAGGAAATTAACTCAAAAGACAAGCTTAACCATCTAATCTACTTAATAATCATGTCCAATTTCCAATCCATATAAGTAGAATTGGAATTGTTAAACAGGTTAACAACCACCTGCAAGTTTGACTCACAAATAATGTTGGGCCACCCCTACTGACAGCAAATTCGCAATGCCTCTAGGATTGTCGACACCTCCATACAGTTGTTGGTATGATACCCCTTATACACCGTCAGTAAAAAGTAGATATTACCAAAATTGTTCCTACCAATGGTGCCAATCCCAGCTTCACCAAGATTCCCTCTAGCTGACCCATCCACATTCACCTTCACAATGCCTTCCTCAGGCAGCTGCCAACTACCAGACCAGTTGAGTGGGCATAACTTATGCCTACTGTAGGTCAAAGGGTGTGCTTAGAGGTAGGGCTGTGCACCCAACGGTGTGCCACGGGAGAGCCTAGCTAGAATAGAGGCATTGGACACCCGCAAATCTTTGCTCCTTTCTCCTTTAGCTTGGAAAGTTTCTTGTAAAGCCATAAGAACTCTCAGCCAAAGCACACTTATGCTCAAGCAGTGCTCCTAAAAAATTCTCGTATTTCTTTCAATCTAAAGGTGTCATAAAATGAATGAAGGGCTAGTTGTCCACACATTATGCAGTATAGATGCCTTGGTGGGGGGTCTATCCAGGCATTGCCAGAACTTAGTCAAGGATCATGCGTGCCAACATGGGCACCCCCAGGCATCCCACCATAAGTGCCAAAGCTCTCTGGCAAAGGAGCATTGAAAAATAGATGTTCTCCATTCTCCTCACTATCACGGCAAAACAAATAGATTGAGGGTCCATGAAATCCTCTCTTGATGAGGTTATCCCAGGTAAGATAGTGCCTATCGGTGAGAGTCCACAAGAAGAAATTGCACTTTGGCCAGGCAACTAGATTCTAGATTTTCTTGCCCTAAAGAAAATCCTCTACTCCAAGTTGTTCCTTGATCAACATCTGGTATTTAGAGGAGACAGTGTATTATCCACTGGGGTCGCCCCCCAAGCTAAGGTATCACCTTCTCTCAAAGAGCTATAGCCCCTAGACTGAAGGAGCTAGAGAAGTTCCTGCCTATCCTCCACAGTCCCCCCTGCGGCCAGGCCACCTCCTATTTCCAATTATACACAATAGCAAATCCCAGCTAGAAAGCTTCTTTATAATGTTCCACAGTATCCCATCCTGCATTTCAAAAAGCCTCCTATAGGTCCTGCAAATGGGGGTGAGATAAAATGAGTGGGGGAGACCCATTCCAAGAATCTTCCCAAAACAATGCCTATGTTCCACTGTTGCAGATCCAAAAAAGGTTGGCTTGTACCAATGAAGCTCCAAGCTTGAGGGTGCTCCACACCATGGAGCCTCTTCCCTCAATGGGGAACCTAGGAATCTCCACTAGGCTCACCCTAGGAAAATATTTCAGTAGAGAATACGGGCCCAAAGATGGGACTAATTGGTACACCACCTCTAGTATAGCTTGGCCGCAAGAGCCTGACTGGATAGGATAGCTGACCTAAGCCCAAGACCCCCCACATTTTTGGGCCTACACATAGTGCTCCACTTGATCAAACTCCATTTTGAGTTCTAAAGGTTGCCACTCCACAGAAATTGCCTAGAGAGTGCATCATATTCACGAAGGAAATACTTTAGGGCAGCTTGAACCATGCTACGGTATATGGGCAGAGCTTGGATAACCAACTGAAGAAGTGTCACTTGACCTGCCATTGTGAGCCATTAGTGGGTCTAATGATTCAATTTCTACCTTAACTTGTTTAGAATGTTTTGCCAAATTAGCTGGGGTTGGCTGCCCACAATAATGGGAACCCCCAGATAAGTCACCGAAAGAGGCTGAGATTGGAATCTCAATATAGCAGCAATCCTGTGCTAGATAGAAATAAAAGTATTAAAGAAATAAATGGAGGATTTTTGCTCATTTAGTTACTATCTAGAAGCCACTAAATAAGTGTCCAAAATGCTTCAAAACACATATGCCTCCCTAATCCGTGTTTGCCCAGCCAGGATGGTGTCATCCACAAATTAGAGGTGGGTCAGTATGGTAGCACCATTGCCCCACTGCCATCCCTGAATCAGGTCTTGTGAGGCTTGATATTTTATGAGCCTTCCAAGGCCCTCAACCAAGATAATGAAAAGGTAGGGAGATAACAGATCCCCTTGCCGAAGCCCTCTAGATGTCCCAAATAGTCTGGAAAGCACTCCGTTAATGAGGACTGTGTATGATACTGTGGTAACACAACTGCACACCCATTGAACCCAATCCTGGCTAAATCCAAAAGCAAGTAGGGTTTTTTGCATCAATCCCCAGTCAACCCTATCATACACCTTAGCCAAATCTAGTTTGATAAACATAGCTCTCTGCTAAGAATTGCTCATAGAGTGGATGGCTTCCAAGGCAATCACCACTCCATCCAAAATCTGCTTCCCAGCAACAAAGCCCCCCTGTTCCTCTGAAATGATCATTGGGAGGCAAGCTTTAAGCCTCTCTGTAATGAGCTTAGTAATAATTTTGTAAACCATATTGCAGAGAGCAATAGGCCAAAAGTGATCCATCTAATTTGCCTGATCTTTCTTTGGAATCAACACAAGAAAGGTAGCATTGATCTCTCTGAGCATCTCCTTGTTGCGGTAAGACTCCTGCACAACTTCCACTAAATCATGGCTGATTATATCCCAAAATTCTTGAAAAAATTCTGCCAAGAATCCATTCGGGCCTAGCACCTTGCCTCTATGCATAACAAAGACCACTTTTTCCACTTCTGATTTCTCAATAGGTTTCAAGAGGGTGTCATTTATATCTACCATGACTATATGAGGAATGCAGGACAAAACTGTATCCCCCTCCAACTCAGCTGTAGGTGCCACTCTAGAAAGAAGCTCCATGTAAAAATAGATAGCTTCCTCAATTATGGTAGATGCAGATGAGGTACAAGATCCATCCTCAGTCACAAGAAATGTTATGTAGTTCCTGTTGCACCTCGCCTACACTAATTTATGAAAAAATGTAGTTATCCTATCCCCTTCCTAGAGCCAGTCGATCTGAGCTTTCTGCTTCCAAAAAATTTCTTCACATAGTTCCCATTCATTGAGCTCATTTAGAGCTACAAATTCAGCCCTACGCAGTTCCTCAGTCAAACCAAAATCTAGGATCTACCTGGTAGTGCTATCCAACCTGTCTTGAGCTCCCTTCTTCATAGTGTACAAATTACCAAAATTAGTCCTATTCCATATTTGTAACTTTCTTTTGACATGTTGAAGCTTCTTAGTAAAAGAAAACATGGTAGTACCATACTCAGGACCCCCCTGCTACCACCAGTGGGACATGAGGGTATGTAAAGATGAATCCCTGAGCCACATTAGCTAAAATTTAAAGGGGGGTTTCTTGGGTCCCTCAATAAAATTGGTTGTGAGCTTGATAGGCCAATGATCAGATCCCCTCCAATCCAAGATTTTAGAAGCAATATAGAAAGCACTAGAAAGCCAGAAGCATGAGACTAAAAACCTATCCAAATGCTCAAAAATAACATCCTTACCTAATCTTATATTGCTCTAAGTAAATCTCCCATTAATGGGTTTGACATCTAATAAGCGCAGCCACTCCATATTCAGTCTAAGAAGCTCTGAAGAGGGGTCTAGTTGATTTATCCCTCCTCTCTTCTCCTCCAAGCTAAGGATAGCATTGAAATCTCTACACATAATCCATGGCAAGTAAGGATAGCAGCTCTGAACATAACATAAATGTTCCCAAAGCTTCAAGTGTCCCTGAGTATCTCCAGGTGTGTAAATATTTGTGACCAAAATCAGCTCCCTTGTTTTGATGAAGAAGCAATCATGGAGAGTGCCGAGATGTTCGCCATCCATTGGAGTGGTGTGAGCTTCACTGGGTCCCAGCAGATCATTAACCCTCTTGCACTACCTAGTACCCCCACACATTGGCATTGGCTGACATCCCAAAATTTAGGTAAGTTACCAAACATAGCATCAACAAATAGCTTGGTCTTCTAGATACATAAGATATTTGGAGAGTGATCTGAAATCAATTTTCACATAGTTTTTTGTCTGGGAGTACTATGCAGCCCCCTCACATTCCATGGCAACACTATCATTGATTGGATTGGGTGAAATGTTTAACCAAGGTTTTAACCTCTCCTGACTCAACTAGTAAGTCCCTTGTACACTTAATTTTCTCTTGATCCTTTCTACGTCCTAGTCTGGAGGGTATGGCAAAGGAAACCTTCTTGAAAGGTCTTTGCATCAGACTCAAGGCTTCAACTGCTCCCTTATCTTTCCTGGGGATATCCTTATCTTTGTTGCTCTGAGATGTCTGCCAAATTCCCAGCCCCTAATGCATTCTCACTTCCTTGGCCTTGTTGGATCACCATATCCTAAGATTCACTAATGGGGTTATTGTTCCCTTCCCTCCTTGAGAGTCCTCCCTCCTCCTTAGGGATAAAGCCATCTTCTATTGCCATACAGTCTAGCACTTCAAACCTATTAAAACTCATTTCTAGGATTTTGTCCTGGTTTCTCCTCTTCTGGCCATGCCCTTTCCCTCACCGACAAACTTGGGAAAAGCCATCCTTGTCTAGACCAGGTACTCCCACATGATCTAAAGTCACCTTTACCCCTTTTGGGGTGCCATTTCCATTCGCTAAATTTCCAGGCAAGGATGAGGAAGTATCTCTTTGAGTCGGCTGCTCTAATTCTTTACCTCCCTGAGAGTCCACCCCTCTGAATCTCCTACCTTGAGGGCATTGTCTATGTAGGTGGCCATAGACATGGCAAATTCTACAGCAGAAGGGGATGGCTTCATAATCAATCTGCTAAATCCAAGATGATTCCCCTAAGCAAATTTCCATTGATTCAGGTAATGGATTGTTTAGATTGATTTCCACACAGATTCTAGCAAAGGAAATAAACTTTTTGTCCAAAGACTGGAGTGATACAACAATTGGCATTCCCAGTAAGGCTACTATTTGGCACAAGATGTCTTCTCTCCAAAACTCCAGTGGCAGTTGTGGGAGACGGACCCATACAGGAACACTAGCAAGCAAATCCTTTACAGAGTTAAAGCTGACATGCTAGGTATTAATGAATAACCTTATACGATCATAAAAATAGGGTCCTCCCTCAAAAATATGGTTTTTTATCAGATATGGAGGAGAAGTTTACCAAAAAGTAGCTATTAGCAGCCAACATTATATCAATGTCTCCTTCTACTTGCCAGGTATGCCTCATCCAAGCTTCCAAGGCTGGCTACAAAATCCTAAGACCCAAAAATTTACAAATTAGCGCATGGCTTGACAAGTATTCAACATCATCTTTGACAGCTACTTGAGGGACCACCAGGACTGGCCTATCTTGGCTGCATGGGAAACAACCATTGACTTTAGTAATTTTTGGACGCTCTCCAACATAAAATGGATCTCCTACTTGGGATGACTCTTCCTGCCCCAAGCACGCCTCCCCTGTGCCCACGCCCTGGTCGGGCTTTTCCTTCCCTCCATTCGCAGGCATCACACTCATCTCTCCAAAGCACCTTCTCTTAACTTACGCTTATGGAAGTAGGTCCTTATTATTTTGGAATAACATGACTTTCACATTTATTTCATGACACTTTAGTGAAAAAACTAAGCATTAAGTGAGAAGACATCAATGAGTAAGTTTCATGATACAAACAAATATGGCCAAAACTATAGTTATAATAAAAATGTAATAATGAGATAAGTAGATGAATGTGTTATATATTTTTTGGAATGAAATATATATATATATATATATAATACTCATAACTAACCCTTAAATCTAGGCTAGTAAAATTGGAGGATGTCGATTGATATAATATTATATCTACCAAGGTAACATAGTATAGTATATAGAAAACAAAATAAAAAATTGAATTAGTAAGGTTGATACAACATAAGGAATAAATGCATGAAATGTATTATATCATCCTATAAAATATAATAGGATATAGGGAAGTTATAAAATCTATATGAAAATTAGATGGAGATGTGAAATGGAAAGAAACTTATAAGACATTATAATTATAGTGATTAAGGTATGATATAATAGTATTTTAACATATATTCAAAAGTTCCAAAAGATGATTCCATCCCATTTTGTATGTACCCTTTAAGGTATTCACTTAGCGAGATTGATGCATCAAAAATTATCTACAAGAAAACATGTCAATAACGTAATAAAAGTGAATATGTTATGTTTATACAAGGGTAATTTTGACCATAATTTATAATTCTTCCCATAACATAGGTGGCTATTCATGCACACAAAGTCTTGGAATCTCACATAAGAATACTTTGTAAAAATATTAATGTAATTTTTCTTTTACCCACACCTTATGCAATTTTCTTCCAATACTAGGATAGTTATTTTAAAATTCACACTTTAGCACTTTGATCAACTTCTTAATATTTTCAAAGAATTTTTTTTAGGTCATCTCTACTCACCATCTCTCATAACTTGTTTCACTACCATCTTGACAATGAAACCAAAATTTTGGTTATTTTTACACACAAAATAGGTTTTGTGCCATGCACATACGTATACCTACACTTAAAATTCACTACATTGAAAAAAATAAAAATTATTTGCACACTTGCCTGAGGTGCAATGAGAGTACTAGGTCATAGTTGGGTTAGTTTCCTAAAGGTGTATTTTGTTAACCTTGTCTACTCTATGTGATGGTACCAAAAATAAACACTTGTACTTAATATGCATGAATATAACATCTCATATATCCAATCTCAAATATTTATTGAATACATTTAACACATAAACATATGACTTGTTTTTGACACCATATCTAGACTAGTCATAAATAATAATACATAAAAAAGTATAATGATAGACAAAAAATTGATAAATATCATATTTTATCATTAATATTATCAAAGTTACATGATTAAAAACCTTTCTTCACAATGTGGTAATGTGATTTTTTCACACCTTACCAAAATAATGACCAAATTATTATAATTCAACAATTCAATATCATAAGAATATTAATTATCAATTGATTCCTCAAAAATGAGGCAAGGTGGGATTTCATAAGATTTAATCACCACATTTTAGTTAAAATTCATTAATTTATTCCCCAAGGATGTGTAATTTTTTTTATAAATATCAATGTTTAAATTTTTTACATTTAATGGATTTGACCTCAAAATTCTCTATATCTATTCCATTGTGCTATATTTTCTATAAAATTATTATATCTTATTTTTTTCCTAATGAATTCACTCTAATATCATATGATTTATATCCTTCTATCATTATTTTTGGTATTTTAAACCTCATTACCAATCATGTTGCTCCTTTTTGTTATTACCAATGTGGCACCATATACACACTCCATAACTTAGTCAATATTATGTTGAGTGATCTAGGGTTTTTAGGTATATCTATGCAACCTCATCCTCATGCATTACTTGCAAGTTTTTATGCTACATTATAATTTACCAAAATCAGGGATTAAACTATTATTTTTGCCTCCTATTGGCACCCAATTATTCTAACTATAGGTTCATTTATTATTTAAAATCATATGGTGTAATGGATGTGCTCATTTTGAAGACTAGTCAAATAAATGAAAGGGGTACATACAATACAAAGAACATATAGAGCCCCACTTTTGATAAAGTCTAGTAGAGTTTAGAGAATTACATTTTATATGTGAGGATGAGGTCTTAGCTATACTTAAAAACCTTAGAGCACTAAAAAGAAATTATCCAATTCATGAAGTACATAAATGATGGCACATTGGTTAGTATGGAACAAGGACTACTAGGATCGAGGAGGAGGTTACATGCTATGATGGAAGAGTGATTTTATTAAAAATGAAATTAATATAAATAAATTTGAGAAAATTTATCACATCATGGTGAAAATTTATGGGTTGGTATAGTCAATAAATTTCAAGTAAAGTAGTTACAATTATTATTTATATAAAATGGATGTGCACCCTATGAGCTACATATTAATGAATTTTAACCACAAGGTGGTTCTTGAATATTATAAAATCTGACCTTTCCTCATTTAATTTTTTTCATAATTGATCTCAAGTTGAAATAGTGATCCAATGTTAGTTTTTTCATGGTAAATTTATATGAACTTATGTACTACATTGTGAACTTTAATGAAAAGATGTAAAAGACTTTTCAAGAGATTAACTACCTTTATAAATTTTTATTATAAAATATATGTATTATTTTACAAGTATTTTTATGAAAATATACTCATTTTTTAAAAATTCAAGTGATTGTTTGAATTATTATACAAGTGTCATTATACCCATGCATGAATGAACACAGTATATTATTGCACTTCCTTATATAAGTATTGGGGTACACTTATGACATTTTCATGCAACCAAAATAATTATGATTTTATACTCTCCTTTTTCCTTAGGTGAGTGATCTATTATTTTTATGATATATTATCATATTGAGTTTTAAGTGTTTGGGTGTGCATGAGGAACAAAACCTAGATTGCACACAAAACCCCTACAAATTTTTGATTTCTTTCCTAGGACACAATTGAAATAGTTGTGAGATGTGTTTATAAAGTAAGATTTATCATGTTTCACTAGAGAATACTAAAAAAAATTGAAGGCATAGAGTATTAGTTTGAAAATAACCATCCCACCCTTAGAATACAAGACCCCAAGGAATGGGTATAATAGCATTTTCATAACACCTTGTATGAAGCATTTATTTATATATCCCAAGAAATTTAAACACATGCATACCTTATTATATTATGGTAATAATCCAAAACTATGGTATAAAGTATCTATGATAAAATCATGACTTGAACAATTAAATTATATAGACATTAGTTAGACTATAGTTATGGATGCACGGTGGAGAGGGATACTAAATAATTACATGTTGGAGTTTATTATATCTAATTATTATTACCCTTGGGAAATGGAAGAAAAAATTTTACAAGAACCTAGAGTGTCATACATAATATTTTTCCCTTGTGGATTAAAAATTCAATAGTAAACTTTAAAATTGAAAATCTTCCATTAGTAGGATAAAATCCTTTGAGCATGGTCTATGTGGATTTTAGAATGGGAGTGGTGATTGGTGTATACATAGAGTGTTAGTGTAAGGTATTGATAGAGTAAAAAATGGAGATCCTAGATGATTATGAGATTTAAAGGCACAACTAAGACAAGTTATAGAAAATTATGGGCATGTTAGACCCAAATGACTAATGGGAGTTAAATCAAAAGGATTGTGTGAGGACCCACATAGGAAAAGGATGGCACAGAGATAATCCTCATGCAAATAAATCTCGCTCCAAAAGGGAATAATAGGTACATTTTCAAGAGAGGGATGATATTCTTGAAGAGGTTTCTAAAGTAACTTAGAGAACCATGGACATGTATAACTACATAATAATAAGTTATGATATGATAACCAAATTAAACTTGAAGCATAATCTCATGTATGCTTTTATTAAATAATATTTTATGAGGGTAATCACATAAATTTTGATGAAGTATTATAATTATTTGGCAATAGGTAGAAGAGTATGTTATATAGTAAATAATGCCTTATAATCCATTAGGGCATGTTTTACAACATCAATCATAATAAAATACCCTAATCATGTTTTGGATGTAACCAAATAGTGGTGGTACTCCACCCACACAAATGAATAACACTATAGTAGGAGGGAAAATAAGTGAAAGTGAAGATGTATCAAACTTGAGAACAAACCCTACTTAAACATAGTCCAACATAATGGTTTATGGGTCAACACCCACATAAGGAGGAAATGTAACTGGAATGGGAGGAAGAAATATAGGTGGTATCTAGAGGATAAGTTCCCAAAAATCATATAATTCATTATTTTCACCAATCACACTGGTATCACAACCATTTTCTTAGCAAGTCATATATGAAATTTCCTTGAGATTTCTATAGTACAAGGGAGTATAAAATGTTATAGATTATGTACATAAGTGTGAGATCATTTAGATATAAAAGTGTTTTATTATTTCAAAAATGAAGAAAATCTAATTTTACACCACATTATTTTATTATGTGCATAATTTGTGTCTTATGTATGAATTGAATCAGGATATTATATACTATGACCATTTGACGGCAATATATTGAAGGAATTGGATATTTTAGAGGTTAAAAATATAGTAGTTATACCTTAAATGAAATAAAATTAGAGATGAATGAGAACATCCAAACATAAAATTCTAGATTCAAGACCTTAATTTTAAATATATCATTCAAAATACACCCAATACAACACATGCAATGGTTCATGTTATAACTATCATTAACATTTAGGCATGCCTTGTTAATTAAAACCTTGAAAAAATTACACAAGGAATTAGAAGTAGGGATATGAAATGAGGCAATTTTAAACATGGACATGGTTTTTAGATAATTTATGGAGGCATATATTTCTTTGATGTCCTCATAATTTTTAACTATGACTACCAATAGTGCCTATAAAACATGTAATGTATTATGGTCATTGACTATGAATTTGAAGGGAATGATAAGAATAATTTACCTAGGTGAAATGTTCATGAACTTATTCCATCTTATGAATTTTGACATGAAGGTAATGATTTTTAAAAATTTCCCCTACTTAAATGGGTGAGATAAAATAATTTATCTTTATATTTTAAAATCTAGAAGGCCTCCACCCACAACACTAAAGATTGTCGAGTGAATGAGATCCATAAAGTGCACAAAGAAAGAACATGATAAATAAAAAATATTCCTTCCAACCATAAGCAAATTAAAATGTGGTTATTAGTTCACTTACGGTGGATGAGGTTTCATATGAGGTGGTGTAAATTTTTTTATAAGCATGTTTCATCTTATCACTACTAAAGAGGCTTCCTAAAGTTTCTTACTTTTATGTATTACCAAGATGAACATCAACTAAAATAATGCCTATACCTTTATGTGAATATAATGTATAATTATAATTTAGAGGAGTTGGTATTAATTATTTTCATTATGATCATAGTCTAAAAATGAATACAAAATGAGCGAGGTCTAAAAATGCAAATAAAATATGAACATTATGATGTGTAGTGATGACATTACCTAGCCTCAAATAATTACACTACCAATATAAAAGGTTTGAATGGGGTATGAACCTAGGATTGAAGATAAATTACACCATATATATCTAGACATTACCTAGCCTCAAATAATTACACTACCAATATAAAAGGTTTGAATGGGGTATGAACCTAGGATGGAAGATAAATTACACCATATATATCCATTCACAAAATACCTATATATGTTTCATCATAAGGAGACATTATAATAGGCCATGGATTTAATCTATAAATTAAAAGGTAAGCTCCCACATGTTCATGATTTTAAAGCTAAGGGAAAGGAAGTGATCCATCATAAAACTCAAGAATAAAAGGCATATAATGAAATTTATAATATCCCAACCCTTTTAAAATCACAAGGAATGCTCCCCATGAAAAATAACTAGTGTAATAGCAAGTAGTAGGAAAAAATGAGGTACTTGTGATATATGCAAAATAACAACTATGACTGAAAACTATTAATTGATGAAAAATAAGATGGATTTTTAGTGTGATATACTCTCATAAACATGGGATTTGAGGTCAACATTATTTACCCAAGAGGCTTGGAACAAAATTATAATTACTACATCAAGGGTCTTACCTCATGTCGTATTTATGGAAAACAAAATGAACGCATAACCTTTGATAATCTTCAATAATATGTGTTAAAATAATGGTATTAAGGTTCATTATATACTATTAATTCATTAAATTAGTTTAAGTTAAAAATTATCCAATTCTCCTTTATCGGCCATGGTGCTATGATAATAATATAAATATGCACTTTAGTAAGCACTATATGAGATTTTAAAATTAAGAGCAGCTCATAGTTATCCCTCTTGATAAAAAAACATAGAAAAACTTATGTGTAAATTTTATATATGGATGAGGAATTATAACATATATAAATCATCACTATGTAGGGATATAAACACTTGGATGTTGATAGCAAAGGTGTTTTGAGTTAGGGGGATGACAATTTTATTTTTGATACTACCAATATTGCCTACAATCAATGGGAGGAATAATCTTAAAAAATAATGAGGTATAAGTGTGGTGCTATAAATTTACATTTAAATACACCAATGGTGAAATAAAATATTAGGAATACAAAGGGAAAGGATATTTTATTTCAGGAACCAAGGTTTAGGTTCTATGTGAAACTTTAGAATAAAGTGGGTGTTTTGCCCTAGTAAAGGCAAACTTGTTACCTTTATAAAGTATAAATGATCTAATAATGTCACTAACTTTATGGATGGTATTAAATAATGTGTTCCAAAGGAGGAGGAATAATTTTACTCTTTGTTAGACACCTTGAATATTATAGTCACACATTGGTGGGAAATGCACATATTAAACCTACCAACATGGGTTAATGTTAAAGAAGCCATATGCACTCAGTTTGAATGAAATAATAATAGGTGTAAAATAATTATTTATGGTGGAAATTATTCTCTTAAAATACATCTCCAAAAATATGAAGAGACAAAGATAATGGATGTGCAAAGGATTATTGAAAGTTTATTAGTCCATGCATTTTATAGAACACTAAAGACTTAAGATCACACGTGGAATATTATCTACAAGACTGTCAAGAGACTATTGATTTGGGGGAGGTGAAAATTATTTTTTTTCATACCTTTTCATTCTCCTCAATTGTGCCTAAGATTTATCAACCTTTACTTTGTATGTGTCATACCATTTTTTATGATGGAGGATTGATTAATAAAGTTACATAGTGATAATATTCTATCATTTCCAATGATTTTTTAAGAGTTAAACATCAATAATAATTCTATTTAAAAATTTGATGATGTGTGGATAGAGCACAACATATGATAAAATTATGTTAAATGAAAGGTGGTGTACAAATTTGATGAAGTTTCACCTAAAGATGTTGTGGATCATTTGAAAGTAGAGACTTCATATGGAATACATAAAGTATAATATGTGTAAGGGGAGCAATAAAAGTGTTACGATGAGATCCTTAAAATAGAACATGTTAATATCAAAATTAAAGAATAACAAAAGGTAACCACTATTGATGAGTAGTTGTCAGAGGAGTAGCTAGCTCAAATCATCAAGTTGTTATGTGATTTGCAAATAAATAAAAGGAATGCACCCCTCTTTGTGGAAAATTAAAATCAATCTCAATGATGGCACATGACTTATGAATAAGATACTTTATAGGATGAAACCTAATCTAAACTTAAAATTTAAGGAGGAAATAGATAATATGGTTGTTATTAGATTTGTATATATAGTTAAATAATATGAGTGCATAAGTCCCATGGTAGTAAGCATAAAAAATAATGGGTGTATTCCAATATGTATTTAATTTTTAGTTACTCAATGACACATATGGCATTAACTTATTTCTAACTCCATTTAATAAATAGATCCTAAAAAGGGTGGTCGGTTATGAAATATATACACTCATTCATGGGTTATTTGGATATCATCAAATTTATATTGAGGAAAATGATAAGCCAAAGATAACATTTATGATATAATGAGGCTTATTTGCATACAAGGTCATGCCTTTTGGGCTAAATAATGTGACATAAGTGTTCTCACACATATTCATTCATCAATTCCTCTAAGTATATCTTGATGAATGGATGGTTTATGCATTGTTCAAATACCACCACACAAACTTTCACCTAATGCTCAATAATTATCAACATTTTTATGTTTTCATTAATTATAAAAAGTGCATCTTTGTAACATCATTCAGAACTCTACTTGGTCATGTTATTTAAAAAGAGGGATTGTTTGTCAATGTAGAAAATATAGCTACTATTTTTTAGTTAGAATCATCTAATACACAAATATGTGTTTACACATTCCTAATCCATGTTTAATATTATCAAAAGTTCATCAAGAACTATGCAAAAATAACAACACCAATAGAATAACTATTTTACAAGGACTAGTCGTTCATTTGTAAGGAAAAACAATAATAAGAATTGGACACCCTAGAGGATAAAATTACAAGTGTGTAAATCCTACACCTTTTGTAATGGAATAATTTGTTCCATGTCCATTTTGATGCATTTATATTAATAATAAACATAATTTTATCACAATCCGGTGATGATAGGGTTGATCTCCCCTATTATTTTCTAGTAGGAAGATCATCCTAACTAAAACAAACTACACAAAAACTACGGGATAAGTGATCCAATGGTCTATGTGCTTCAAATTTTTTCCCAATATCTACTTTGTAAACCATTGATGCTTTTACTGAAAATTAAGTCCTTGAGTGTCTTATAAACAAGATTATTTTAGGTGGATCAATTTATTTTAATAATTTTAATTCATAATTTTAGTGAATCTTGGAAAATAGAATTCTTTCCCCAATAATATACATTGAATTAATTTAATGGAAGACTTAAAAAATTAGAGGATGACATGCCATATTCCCACTTGTAAATATTATAGCACATGCCTAAAGACCTAACATAAATTATGTCTTTTCTCACACTAGGAATTTTCATTGGTTAGTTTAAATTCAAGGAAAATAAGTAAATAATGATATATACCACTATTTATCATATCATTAATAGGTATTTTTACATGGGTAATGATGAGGTGATACATATGTGTGTATTGGAGCAAGAGCATGAATAATTTTTGTGACAAGGACACAAAGTGGTTACTAGTGGACACTATTCAGGTGAGGCCACTGCATATAAGATATTCCCCCCATTTGATAGCTAACATTATTTAAGGATGTAAAGGAAAATTCATATAAAGTCAACATGTGTTGAATAATTGGTAAGCCCAACTATTGGGATGAAATTCAATTTGTTCTTATCACTGCACATGAATCATTTAGAAAATGGGCAATAGATTTTGCTAAGCTCATCTTCATAGTCATGTGTAGGATATATGAATCATCACTATTATATAATATTTAATAGGATGGATGGAAATGGTTCCAATGAAAAAAATTACTAAAACATTAGTGGCATGTTCCTTTGGGAAAATGTCATTAGTAGATATGGATAGCAATTGATCATAACTAGTTATTAGGAGACACATTTTTTGAATGATACAATGTATTTTATTAGAATAAATCATGGTGTAACACCATAAAACCACAAATAAAATGGATTCATCAAGGATTTTAACAATATCATTGGTCAAAAAATTAAAAACATTTCAGATGTGGGGCATAACAACTAAGATCAAGTTTTTTCAAGTTTATGGGCATACAAGACCACATAAAAATGGCTAGACAAGTCTATGCCCTTTCAAGTAGTATTTTAAAATGAATTAGTTCTTCCAACATATTTTTTGGTTCCTTATTTGTGTTTTTTATGAGTCATACATCTTGATATTAGAGAATCACTAGATGTGCATTTGGAAGAACTTTTGAAGTATGAGGCCCTAATTTTCATAGTGGTACTTTTATTGGACCTTTTCATTATTGGATGCATGTCTTGTTATGACATGATCCTTATGTTATGGATATATGAGATGTTTATTATTTAATTATTACTAAGACAATGGATCTTATGTTCTAGATTATATTAATTGCTTATATAATTATTGACCAATTACTAGTTGTGTGATTTTACTTGATTATTGAGATGTATAATACATTACTATATTATTTAAGCTAATACTATCATATCACATTATTTTTATTATGAGTATATGATGTTATAATGTATTGATTACCTCATGTATATATTGTAATGTTTTTAGTTGTATGTTTCATGTATGAAACATGTATTATTAGATATTATTATATGTTTACATTTAACAACTTTGGTTACCTAGGGTAGTGAAATTTTATGTTTAAAATGATGTGTAGGAGCCAAGGAAGGCCATGTGATGGAAATAGGACTATGTTTAGCATAAATACACCATTTTTCAATTGTTAGGAATTTTTGACCCCATAAAAATAAAATATAACTAGAGTGTCATCATTTAATCTAGTTTTGAGTTCAAACCTATTTGTCCCTCCTAGCATTATTCCACCCCTTAATACTATTCATGTATTTATAGATTACCTTAAAGGTCACATTACACTATATTCTTTCATAAAGGTCAAATCTTCAAGTCCTCATACAAATATCCTATGCATGGGGTTTGGGAGAAATGAAACCATGATGTTTCCAATGTCCTCCCATGTTAATGGAGAAGGGTGTGGGAAATGGAAAACTCCAAGTCCATCCTTCTTACACCCCCATAGTGTGGAGAGTATAAATTCATATCCATATTGGATGAGTTTGAATTATTGATACATTTGATTTATTTTTAGCTACCAAATGTGTTTATATCTCTTATTATGAATATTTTTTATTGTTGTATTATGTTTTGTGTTTTGGGTGAACTTGGAAGAATATTTATACAAGGGAGTTTATTTGAGACACCTAGTTATTCCTTCTTGAGTTTGTTACCTTTTTAGTACCCACCTATTTACATACCTATATAATATTTCTTTGAACCTTTGGTGTCACCTATTTTCGGTGATGGTAGTCCTAGACTTATGGGTTCTTAGGGTAGCTTCTTGATGATGGAAATGATATTTAATTCAAGAAACTCATTGGATTAGCCATGAAATTACACTTGAAGCTTACATGGAATATTCTTATATATTTTATGGCATTTCTATATAAATGATGAAAAATGATTTTTAGCTTATTTTGAGCCATTTTTTAATATTGTATTATTATACATGTAAAATAGAAAGAAGGAAAATATGATGTAATAAGTAGAAGATTACATGCATTAGTTATTATTAAGTTCAAGTTAAATGAATTGAGAATAAATGAAATGAAATGATTATTTGTATTTTTGAAAAATTACATGGATAATATAATTATATATATATATTTAGTTTATCAAAAATTAAATGAAGATTATATTTCATATTCTCATATTAAACTAATTTTATTTAACCTAAGAAGGGATAGACACACTTAGATAAATTTAATGTAATTTAAATGTCCCAATTTTTTCCAATTTTAATTTTAATGTAAAACATACATAATTGAAATCCTAATGCAATTTATGTTTTAATTTAAAGAAATATAGTTTAATTTATATGAATTTATTAAAAAAAAAAAAATCTTTATAATTACCTAGTTCCCCTTTATATTTTTCTCCATATTAATCCAATGTTTTTCATTCAAAATGAGAAATAATAGTACCAAAAATAATTTTATATGAAAATTAACAACTTTATGACCTTTTTCTTTTTGTTTCACAATTGTTTTTCATAAGGTTTGATTGATTTGATTTTTTGAAGGTTATGTGTCTACATGGTAATTTCTAATTTATCATGCCCCTTAAAAGGGAATTTTACCCTATTTTATAAGACACCTAGCCAATACGCTTTGAGGTCACCCATCTGACTACACAACAAATGTAATAAGGCCCTAAAGGCTTGTGCATAGATCCCAATGGGTACCATGTGGTTCACTAACATATGCATGTGAATAGACCTAAGTATTTAGATGATAACCATATGGATAATAAGCTATTCATTAAACCCTATGTGGGCTAATCCATGTACGTAGTCAGCTAAAGTTAACATTATCTTAACAAAACCACTATAGTTAATCAAAAATTTGTAAATTCCTTTATTTATATATCTAATTAATTTTTTTTTCAAACGAAAGTAATTGTTTTTCAAATCTGATTATGGTAACCTAGAGACTTTGAGGTATGGTAACCCAAAATGGACCCCCCACTTCCCAGCCCCCCCCCCCCCCCAACCTCAATTTTTAATCCTCTTTTGTATGGAATACATTTTAGTGCATAGAACATCATTGTTTTCAATATATACCTATTTTATCCTAGGTAGGTCATATTAGACATTTTAAATGTTTATGGGATCCTTTAAGACTTGGGATAGGTGGACCCAAAGAACCATCCTTATTTATATCTCCCATTTTGATTGAAATATAAATCTAATTTTAAAACATAAAATGAAGGGTACTTATTTAACCTTGATAGTAGACATTAGTGTTTGTGGTGGAGTTTGAAGCTCCCAAATATGTTTTTGGAAAGTGTAGGAGCCCAAAAATATCTAAAAATTTTGTTGAATATAGGTACCTTCAAGACCAACCAAAGCACACATGTATCATAATAAATTTTCAAAATGAATAAAATTGAAAAAGACAAAAAATCTTAGACTCCATTAGTGGTATTCTTCTAAAGATGATGAAGGAGAAGAGGGATGACTATGAAAAATTCATCCTTCTAGACCTCCTCTTTTTCCAAAATATGAATTTGAAAGTTTGTGATTGATTTGAAGCCTTTATTTCCTTCCATAAGGATTTCTAGGCATTCTCATCTTTGATTGAATTTGATGGTTGAGTTAAAAAGGATCCAATGGATAAGATGGAGTGATTCATCATCAAGGAGCTAACCAATGACCCTTTGGACAAATTTTGAGTTCATAAGAATAATATTCATCCTCCTTTCTAATAAATTTCATAAAAATAAAGTCAAATTGAAATCAGATTCAATTACAACTTTAGACATGAACTGAGCACTATGATGACTAGAATCACTTCAAATTATTTTTGAGCTATGTTAGAATTTAGGATGAATTTAAGTTAAGGATTTCTCAAACCCACCTCTAATTATTTATTCATACATTATATACCTTGAATTCATGTGGCCCACTAGGTTCGCTTAGAAATTTATAAGCTTGTTTGAGAGCTTTTAGGTCAATTAAAGTAAGTGGAGCCTACATGGTCACATGGTAGTTGTGCATTCAATTAAACTCTACCACCCATGTAATTTAGACATATGTGTTTACTTTTATTATTTGTTTGTCTTTTAATTTAAGGTTTTTAACCATTGGAATTTTTAGTTGTGTATAATGTGCTTTGTACTTTCTAAAAAAATGGCCTATTTTTTGTAGTTTAGTTATGAAACATTTGGGCATGGCATTTTGGTATT
Source organism: Torreya grandis (assembly GCA_037957365.1). Classification (NCBI taxonomy): domain Eukaryota; kingdom Viridiplantae; phylum Streptophyta; class Pinopsida; order Cupressales; family Taxaceae; genus Torreya; species Torreya grandis. The sequence goes on from JARHVA010004794.1 coordinate 281,668, forward strand.
AAATCATGTTTTCAATGCCAAGAGATATAGGTAATATTTATCTTGTTATATTGTAACTTACTATTATATTTTACTATAGATATCCTTGGTTTTGTTACTTATACTTTGAGATAACATGCATCCTTTTGTGTGTAGTATAAATCATAATGGAATAGATTACTATATCATTAAATTGACAATCATAAAGATCCACCTCTAATTTTGTATGGGTCAATATATATTGAGCTTTATATAATTCATGCCATGTAATATATGTTTGGTGTATTATAGGAGAGACTTATAGTTGTAGAGGATGTTTCTAAGGGGAACTCTTCATATCCATCATAGGATAGATAGAGAATAATTGATGAATAGAGACATATGTCTCATAATCTTTACATCAGAGAGTAGAAGGAGATAGAGATAGGAAAATATCTAATAGTTCCTCAAGTTTTAGCTATAATAACTGTTGGATAAAGGTGTAATTCATCCTAGTGTTTCCCCATGGGGAACACCTGTTATCGTCTTGAAGAATAAGGGTACCTTTGAATTATTTATTGACTATTGTCAATTGAATAAAGTAACAATAAAAATTCATTACCCATTACCTAAGATTAATGAATTTTTAATTAGATTCATGGGAGCCATATTATTTTCCAAGATAAAATTAAAATCTAGGTATCCTCAATTTTTTATTACAGAGGTCAATATTCACAAGACTTTGTTTTGTATATGATATGGGAATTATGAGTTTAAAATTATGTCCTTTAGGTTAAATAATGGCCTAGTAATGTTTATGAGCCTCATGAACTAAGTTTTCCATACATCTAAACATTATTTCTTATTTATTTTATTTGATGACATCTTAATATATTCATTGAATGAAGATGAACATGAAGATCACCTAGATCATTTTCTACAAAGGTTTTGAGAGAACAAGTTATATGAAAACATGGGGAAGTGTGAATTTTCTTAATCATATGTAAATTATCTTAGGAAAATTATTTATGGGGAGTGGATCTATGTAGACCCATATAATATTTTTATTATTATAGAGTGGTTAGTACTCAAGAGCATCACATAGGTTTGTAACTCCATTGGTTTGGTGGGATACTATCATCATTTTGTCAATAATGTTTCTTTAATTGGAAACCCCATCACATCACTTAAGATAAAAGGGTATCTTTTTTATGGATATAAGAGTGTGAGTAGACCTTCTAGTTTTTTAAGAAGTGTCTCACTAGTGCTCCCATGTTAGCATTACCTATCCTTTTGAGTTATCCTTTTGAAGAGTTATTTATATTTACATATGCCTCCCATGTAGGGTTATGATCCATATTCATGTAGGTAGGGTGATTGCATATGACTCAATAAATTTAAAGGACTATGAGATAATATATTTGACTCATGATCTTAAGTTCATATCTATAATGCACACTTTTTGAGATGGTGACACTTTATTATTGGTCATCACTTTGTATTGAGGATATATCACTTGAGTTGGAAACAAATTTTCAATTAGAATAACCTCAATGCCCATCAGTTTTATTAGATGGAACTTTGTTATGAGTATTATTTTGATATATTGTAAATTGATGGTAAGGAAAATTTTGTTATAGATAATTTAAGTAGGAGATGCCACAAGTTGGTAGTTTTTTAATCTAAATTTGGATAAAGTTTTGAATTCACACTAATTAAGATCAACTAAATACAATAAATCAGATTATTTTAAATGATATTTCAAAAATCAAAATGAAATTAAAATATTTAATTTTATAATGTGAAAATTATTGAAAGTGAAATATATATTAACAAAATTGGTTGTTTGTGTTATGAATTTGACTATGTTTTAATAGCAAAAGGTGGAAACTAGAAAATAAGAGCATAATATGCAAGTACCCAGAAGTGGGAACTGAAACTACAAAAGGACAAGATTAGTAGACTAAAGACATGATTGAATTCCACTCACATAAATTTGATCATTATTGTATTTTCATAAAAAAAGATATAAATTTTGGGCATGATCACCTACAATAACTTATGTTAGGTCTACATGAATAGAATTAGCTTTCAAAAGTGTGTAGAAGATGTTCAAATAGATTCTTCAAGGTTAAAACCATAAAAGGGATAGTAATGATTGAAAAACTAAAAATAAAAAATATGAAGTTTAATTATGTTGAGATAACCCTAATCACTCTATGATGATTCAACAATGTCTATTTATCTAATTATCCAAGGAGGGAATTCAAGCCCACATAGTTCTCCCACTTAGAGTGCTTTGTGTAATTATGATATTTTGATTATATTAATAAAAATATGAATATATTCAATACTTGATCATGATTTACTTTGGGATAGATAAATTAGGGGTTTTGACTTGGTTGAAGACTACTTGTAGTGATCAAAATTAGAACTATAAATTGTAGGGAACATTTTATTGATGTGAAATAGTATAAATTTGCCCTTATATAAGAACTTTTAAACTACCAAGTTATTGTTAAGCATGAAATATATTGAGGGGGGGTGAATCAGTATATTATATATCTTATAAATCTTTCTTTTTAACCAAATTCCACTTAATCAAACATTCAAGATATGCAATAAAACTCAAACAATAAACATCCACACAAGATAGAGAGAGACACCAGATATAATGTGGAAACTTAATGTGGGAAAAACCACAAAGAATCAATCTCAAATATATTCATGAGAACACCCCCACAAGAGCACCATACCCTTTTTCCAAGTACAAACCTCAGCTTCAATTCATGAGCACCACCCCACAGGAGCTTCAAACCCCTTTGTCGAGCACCAACCTATATGTCATTCATGAGCACCAACCCATAGGAGCACTAACCCCTTTGTCAAGCACCAACCCAACAAAAATTCATGAGCACCAACCCATAGGAGCACTAACCCCTTTGCTAAGCACCAACTCAGCAACAATTCGTGAGCACCAACCCATAGGAGCACCAACCCCTTTGTGTATACCACACACCTATCTCTCAATTTTGCTATCTCAACAAATGATAGATCAATACAACATCACCTTCCTCTCTCTCACTTTTTCTCTTCTAAGCTAGATATAACAAATATAAATCATCTCTCTTAATTGCTCTTCTAAGCTAGATATTATAATATCAAATCAACCTCTCACTCCCACATTTACAAATGGCTACTCAAGCCTTTATTTATATCTTTCTAAATGACCTTTGGCCTTCCCCCTTTGTGACGTTTCATTCCTCATGGAAAATGGTTTCAATTTTGGATGACCCTTCATATCCAAGCATTTGAAAAGTCATGTGGTGACCCTTCATGACCAAAAACGTCCTTGCCACTTTTGTCTTTATCTTGGGTGACTTTTTGTATTCCTTTAAGTGTCCCTTCATGAGAAATTTTCCCTTTACTCTTTTGTCCTCACTTGGTGACTCTTGGTATTCCCCAAGATGACTCTTCATGGGAAAATGCATCCCATCCTTCTTTTGTCTTTATCCTGTGACTCTTCAACTTCTCCATGGGCCCTTATTTTGTCTCATATGCAACCAAAAATATATTCGTTAATATTAAATAAATATTAACTCATATTAGCCAAGATAAACAATATTAAATGCAATGGAGCCTTTATCATCAATAATACTAAACCTTTGACATCAATGATAATATTTATAATAGTTATAAAAATGAATGACTTGAGTGTGCCCTTATAAAAATTCAAAAGGATAAATCATATGGTAGGAAGCCTAAATACATTTAAGATAAGCTAAAGGAGGGCATAATTTAAAAAATTGGTTATTAGAGGGATAAATATATTAATGTCCAATATGTATAAGAACACCTCCCATTATTTTCCCTATTAAAAATTTATATCCCGTAAAGAAATGTGTGGAATTTTGGATCTATGTTTATCCATATATATGCTTAAGGGTATTTTAATAATTAAAACACTTTTATAGGTAATAAATAACAATTTAGAAAACACATAGGTTAAAAAAGGTGTTTAGGATAGGGTGAAGTTGAAAAATAGGCACTAATTAAGTGAAAAAAGTTGATTAAAATTAAAAAGGGCCAAAATTACATGATTGAATATTCATGACCAAATTTAGGTGACTGTAACTCCCATCCTCTCATAGTCTATAAATTATAACAACCAAACTGGGTTTTACTAGAATATTGAAACATATATATTTTAAATTAAATACACATTTTCAACATTAGATTTATCCACAATAAACATAACCAGTGATCTTTAACTAACTATATTAATTTAGTTAACCAAAAGGTTATAGCTAATCAACTCAGCTAAGGATCACCATGGATAGATATAGAAATCATGAACAATGTTGAATAACCATAATACTGCATAGCATCATAAATGAAATAGAATAAATTCAACCAAAACTAATAAAACTTTACAACCACTGTTGTATAAGTATAATGTATAAATGATACAATTTTTAGTAATACATAAAAATATCTCAAATGATAAAAGATGATACAAAGATCATATGAGCAGAGTCTTTATGACTCAGGAGTCTCTATGAATTAATTATCAATATGTAACCTCAAGTGTAATCTAAAATATAGTACTCTAACTAGGAGGGAGAGCATCATCCAAGCACTTTTCCACACCCACTATAGACCATAGATCCCCCACACTGTCTCCAAAACTAGGGGATGACCCTCCCTTCATGGATGGTTAGATAATAATGGTGTGGGAATCTAGAGTAATAAACCATAACCCATGTGTTGAAGGTATCTAATACATAATGTGTAACATAAATAAATTTTTTCTAATATGATATCACACAAATATGAAAATTATATCAACTTATGAAATGACAATATTTATCAAACAATACTTTGGTTAAAGTTTTCAATAATAAATGATCTCTCAAATCAGTCAAATTCATACACACCACTTGATCATATTACACCTTATATTTCATTGATGACACTAATTAAGCCAATAGAATCCATCCACTACCTAAATAGGATCACAAATATGAGATTTAGTTAAATAAATAATAAAATTAAAACCAATAGATTGATTCATAATATTTCACTTTAGCTCATCAAAGCTATGCTAAGTACAAAAATATCACATACATTCTTTTAGTTTATCAAATAAAGTGAATTGAATCCATACATCTAGTTTATTATAATTAATAAATAGAATACAAAAGTAGTTTTCAATATAACATACCATCTGGGTAATGATTATCTAGACTGCTAGGTACTTTAAACACTAAGCAACTCATCATATTATTAGTCCATAAAACAACATTATAACATAGGCTGAATAAATTATTCATATTCTAAATATAAAAAAAATGAGTCCAAAACAATCTATGTTTTATATTTAACTCTTAAATACAATATTCTAATTCTTTAATACTTAACCAAATATAAAAAAGAATAAATTAATCACTATTATTATAATAAAATTTATAACAAGAATTCATACTCCACATGGTAATAATTCACAACATAACCGAGTCTAAAATATATGTATATATAACTAGTATAATCAAATCTAATTTAATATAGTTCACAACTATATATATATATATATATATATATATATATATATATATATATATATATATATATATATATATAGCATACTTCTAAGATGACATCCACTGTCAAATATCTTAGAGTATTCACTCATTTAGTCAAATAATTACATTATATAAGTTAAACTAGTATGGTCACAAAACTAGTGAAATCACTCAAAAAACTAGAATAATCATCATCAACAATCAATATTATACCAAAAATCATATTAATAATCACCTAAAATAAAAGTACATAAAACATGTTACACTATCTATATCAAACAATTAATTTATGAAACATGATATAGTAAGTGGTGTGTGCAAGGGGCTAGAGATTTGTTCTCTATCATCCTCCAATGTCTACATATAGACCACCCTCTCCAATGATACTCTCCCTCCATCACACTTTGATGGAAGGATCTATCCTACATCCACCTCACAAAAATGAAGGTAATTATTCTGAAACATAATTATATCCATAAAATAATATGGTATAATAATCAAACATGATCTTAATATACTAAATATAAAAGTACTGCTAACTCATAGTAAACTAATCATGTAAGTTAAACCATACAAACTATCCCATAATCAACATATGTCATTAATCTTAATAAAATATTAGTTAATCAACTAACTAACCATAATAATCCATAAATCAAATAAATTATTCATCTTAGAGATAAATTAGGATGTGATATAAATAGAATTAATATATTAAAGAAAAAATATACCTTACTGTGTAAGATATAGTTTGTCTTTGATCTAGTGATCTAATTATGTGAGGGACTGTATTCCTTAGAAAACTCTACAAAACACATGAAGTAGTTACTTTGTTCTTTTGAAAACTAGAATTTGAAAAATATTGAATTTAAAATTTAAAAATAATTGAATATTAAATGAGATAAATAGAGGAATATACCATGTGCGTGTGATACCAATGTTGATTTTTAAAATTTTCTTAGAGATGATACTACCTTGAAGCATTTGGAGAAATATTGCTTTCTTAGTTGAACCAATGGATAAAATAGGGTGATTAAGCCCCATATTGAATTTACACTTTTAAAAATAAAATAACACCCATTAAATAATGTATAAAACTCAGTTTAACTTAGTTGATCTTTATAACCCCAAGACATGAAATGGGTTGAAATTTAAGATGGATTCCCAAACATAATGTTAGAGGGCACTAAACCACTAATTTATGAATTATGCACTTAAATTGAATCAACAGTTGTAGATGGGTTTTAAAAGATTTAATTAATTTTTTTTGAATGCATGGTCAACATACAATGAAGTTCACCCATGCTCTTACTATGTACACAAATTACCAAATAGCATTAAAATTTTGAAAAATAAAAGTGTAGATGAATTTGTATCATGAGCCCATTGATAAATCTATAATCTATAAATGTATGTAGATTCCAATTGTAAATTGCATTTGAAATTTGTACACAAACATGTATCATGCACTTGAAATTGTGTGAATTTTTTACTTTGATCTGAAATATGAGTACATTTGTATGTCATATGCCCTAATATCTATGCCAATAATTAAAATTGAACCATTTTTATACCTTTGAAATTGTATAGAAATTGATTTTTTCTCTTGAAAAGGCTTATCTCATGTATGAAAAACCCATTGAAATTTCTAAATTTTGAAGTGAGATAATTTATCCTAAAATTGACTCATCTCATAATAAATTTTAATTGAAACATGCATAGTAATAAGTAGTCATTGAATAATATAACATATGTGAAAATTATGTTGGCATAATAAGATTTGCATCATTTGAATTATGTATGTAGAATATGAGTCAAGTCCTATAGAAATGTATCAATGAATCTCATATAAATAGAATATAAATTTAGTATCCTTTGTATTAGTTAGTGCATGATATGGATCATGGCACTAATGAAACATAATAAACTTAACAAACACACCACCCAACAATCTCAAATTCATATAATAAGGTCAAGGGGTGCATACAAGGGACATGTTAAAATGCTTCTAAATTAAATATTACACACAAAAGGCCAAGGGACAAAATATAAAGACATGAATAATGTCATAAATAAGGGATGTGTTTAAATTTCACACATAACATAGGGCCAAGGGCCAAAAAATAGACATGTTCAAATGTCACACATACCAAATAATATCTCATGGAGATGTTCAGATAATTTTTCACATAATGGCATATGGACATACGTAATAGACAAGAGAGATCGATTTGAATATTTATAATTAATAGCATCAATATAACATAGAAACTTTTAAATTACCAAGTTATAAAAATGAATGACTTGAGTGTTCCCTTATATAAATTCAAAAGGATAAATCATATGATAGGAAGCCTAAATACATTTAAGATAATCTAAAAGAGGGTTTATTTTTAAAAATTGGTTATTAGAGGGATAAATATATGAATGTCCAATAGGTATAAGAACACCTCCTATTATTGTCCCCATTAGAAATTTGTATCCCTTAAATCAATGTGTGGAATTTTGGATTTAGGTTTATCCATTTATATGCTTAAGGGTATTTTAACAATTAAAACACTTTTTTAGGTAACATATAGAAATTTAAAAAACACATAGGTCTTAAAAAAAATTTAGGATAGAGTAAATTTGAAAAATAGGCACTAATTAAGTGCATAAGTTAATTAACATTAAAAAGGGCCAAAAAAACATGATCAAATATTCATGATCAAATTTAGGTGACTGCAATTCCCACCCTTTCATAGTCTATAAATTATAACAACCAAACTAGGTTTTACTAGAATATTGAAATACACACACACACACACACACACACACACACACACACACACACATTTCCAATAGTAGATTTATCCACAATAAATCTAACTAGTGATTTTAAACTAACTATATTAATTTAGCTAACTAAAAAGGTTATAGCTAATCCACTTAGCTAAGGATCACCATCAATAGATATAGAAATTATGAACAATATTGAATAACCATAAATACTATATTGCATCATAAATGAAATAACATAAATTAAATCACAACTAATAAAACATTACAACCACTATTGTAGAAGTATATTGTATAAATGATATAATTTTTAGCGATACATAAATATATCTCAAATGATAAAACATGATACAAAGCTCGTATAAGCATAGTTTCCATGATTCAAGAGTCTCTAGGATTTAATTATAATTATGTAATCTCAAGTATAGTAGTCTAACTAGGAGGGAGAGCATCATCCAAACACTTTTCCACACCAACCATAGACCATTGATCCCCCACACTATCTCTTGAACTAGGGGATGGCCCTCCCTTCATGGATGGTTAGATAATGATGGTGTGATAATCTAGAGTAATAAACCATAACCCATGTGTTGAAAGAATATGATACATAATGTGTACCATAAATAATTTTTTTCTAATATGATATCACATAAATATAAAAACTATATCAACATATGAAATGACAATATTTATCAAACAATACTTTGGTCAAAGTTTTCAATAATAAATGATCTCTCAGGTCAGTCAAATTCATACACAACACTTGATCACATTACAACTTATATTGTATTTATGGAACTAATTAAGATAATGTAATCCATCCACTACTTAATTAGGGTCATAAACATGAGATTTAGTAAAGTAAATAATAAAATTAAAACCAATAGATTCATTCATAATATTTCACTTTAGCTTATCAAAACTATGATAAGTACAAAAATATGATCCTTTGATTATATGAATAGATTGAATACTTGATCATGATCTACTTTGGGATAGATAAATTAGGGTTTTGACTTAGCTGAACACTACTTATAGTGATCAAAATTAGAACTAGAAATAAGAGAAAAAAAATTCTTGATGTGAAATAGTATAAATTCAAAAATGAATGACTTGAGTGTGCCCTTATATAAATTCAAAATGATAAATTATATGGTAGGAAGCCTAAATACATTTAAGATAAGTTAAAGGAGGATTTAATTTAAAAAATTGGTTATTAGAGGGATAAATAATGAATTTCCAATAGGTATAGGAACACCTCCCATTATTTTCCCTATTGGAAATTTCTATCCCTTAAAGAAATGTGTGGAATTTTGGATCTAGGTTTATCCATATATATACTTAAGGGTATTTTAACAATTAAAACACTTTTGTAGGTAATAGATAACAATTTAGAAAACATTTAGGTCTTAAAAGGTGTTTAGGATAGGTTTAAGTTGAAAAATAGGCACTAATTAAGTGCACAAGTTAATTAAAATTAAAAAGGGCCAAAAAAACATGATCAAATATTCATGGCCAAATTTAGGTGACTACCATTCCCACCCTCTCATAGTATATAAATTATAACCAATTTGGGTTTTACCACAATGTTAAAATACATATATTTTAAATTAAATACACATTTTCAACATTAGATTTATTCATAATGAACTTAACTAGTGATGTTTAACTAACTGTATTAATTTAGTTAACCAAAAAGGTTATAGTTAATCCACTTAGCTAAGGATCACCATGAATAGTTATATAAATCATTAACAATACTGAATAACCATAAATACTACATTGTATCATAAATTCAATGACAACTAATAAAACATTACAACCACTATTGCATAAGTATAATGTATAAATGATACAATTTTTAGCAATACATAAAAATATCTCAAATGATAAAACATGATACAAAGCTCATATGATCAGAGTCTCTATGACTCAAGAGTCTCTAGGACTCAATTATCAATATGTAATCTCAAGTATAGTACTCTAACTAGGAGGGAGAGCATCATCTAATAACTTTTTCACACCAACCATAGACCATAGTTCCCACACACTATCTCTCAAACTAGGGGATGGCCCTCCCTTCATGGATGGCTAGATAATGATGGCATGGGAATCCAGAGTAATAAACCATAACTCATGTGTTGAAGGTATATAATACATAATATGTACCACAAATAATTTTTTTCTAATATGATATCACACAAATATGAAAACTATATCAACATATGAAATGACAATATTTATTAAATAATAATTTGGTCAAAGTTTTCAATAATAAATTATATTTTAGATCAATCAAATTCATGCACATCACTTGATCATATTACATCTTATCTTGCATTGATGGCACTAATTAATCCAATAGAATCCATCCATTACTTAATTATGGTCATAAATATGAGATTTAGTAAAATAAATAATAAAATTAAAACCAATATATTCATTCATAATATTTCACTTTAGCTCATCAAAACTATGCTAAGTGAAAAAATATCACATACATTCATTTAGTTAA
>JARHVA010004794.1:295000-405000 GCA_037957365.1 Torreya grandis
ATTTATTTACATCAACTTACTCACCACTTCATTCTCTTCAATGCATGGTCAATAAAACTAACTGCATAAATGCATGCCTAGATAGCTAAATAAAACCCTCCATTTGTTTCCATTTTCCACTATAAATACACATAGAAAACTTCATGATTTTTCCAAAATTATGCTTAACGAAATTCAATGGATGATTAGTAACCCTAATCATCTCGATGCTTCTCTTGAATACATAAAATAAATGATTTTATATTATTTATAAAATCTACATGATAATGACTTTACAAACCATCATCAATCAACTAAATCTTAAATCATATAGTCTCCAATGTTTATTCCATGCAAATTATATCAACTAGTTGATGTCTAATGTATTCCCATGCAATGACCCTGTACCAAATATAATATAGCAATGATTATATTTCATGACAATACTATTAGGTATTAAAAGATTATAGTTCCACATTACTATGATATCCATTAACATACATAGCAAATACAATGATTTATTAAATAATTAAATAGTTAAAAATAATATGTGTGTGTGTGTGTTTATATATATACCTTGGTTTAACAATTAATCAAATGCAAAGATATTCAAAAACAATGTTATTTATATCTTTTGACATATATATTTAGCATTTATAATAATAATTATTATTATCTTTAAATATTATTATCTAAACCTTATATATATATATATATATATATATATATATATATAACAACAATGGAGATGTCATCATATTGTAACACTATACAGCCATACTTAACAACGTAGTAAGGTAAGTAAAACATAACTAAATTCACTCATTCGATCAAAAATTGCATTATATAAGATAAACTATTATGATCACAAAACTAGTGAAATTACTCAAAAAATCAAAATGATCATCATCAACAATCAATATTATACCAAAAATCATATTAACAATCACCTAAAAGAAAAGTACACAAAAGATGATACACTATCTATATCAAACAATTAATTTATGAAACATGATATACTAAGTGGTGTGTGTAAGAGTTTAGAGATTTTTTCTTTATCATCCTCCAAGGTCTCCATATATACCATCCTATCCAATGATACTCTCCCTCCATTACACTCTAATGTAATAATATGTCCTACATCCACCTCACAACAATGAAGGTAGTTAGCCTGAAACATAATTATAGTCATAAAATAATGTGTTATAATAATCAAACATGATCTTAATATACTAAATATAAAAGTACTACTAACTCATAGTAAACTAATCATGTAAATTAATCAACGTAAACTATCTTAATTAACATATGTCATTAAGCTTAATAAAATATTAGTTAATCAACTAATCAACCATAACAATCCACAGATCAAATAGGTTATTCATCTTAGAGATAAATCAAGATGTGACATAAATAGAATAAATATATTAAAGGAAAGATATACCTTAGTGTGTAAGACACACTTTGTCTTTGAGATAGTGATATAATTATGTGAGGCACCATATTCTTTAAAAAACTCTACAAAACATATGAAGTAGTTACTTTATTCTTTTGAAAACTAGAATTTGAAACATATTGAATTTAGAAATTAAAAATGATTGAATATTAAATGAGATAAATAGAGAAATATACCATGTACGTGTGATACTAATGTTGATTTTTAAAATTTTCTTAGAGATGATACTACCTTGAAGCATTTGGAGAAAGATTGCTTTCTTCGCTGAACCAATGGATAAATTTTAGGGAGATCAAGCCCTATATTGATTTTCCACTTTTAAAAATAGAATAACACCCATTAAGTAATGTGGAAACCTTAATTTAACTTAGTTGGTCTTTATAACCCCAAGACATGAAATGGGTTGAAATTCAAAATGGATTCCCAAACATTATGTTAGAGAGCACTAAACCACTTAAACTGAATTAACCATTGTAGATGGGTTTTAAAAGATTCAAGTGATTTTTTTTAATGCATGATCAAAATAGAATGGAGTTCACCCATGCTCTTACTATGTCCACAAATTATAAAATAGCATTAAATTTTTGAAAAATAACATAGTGTACATGAATTTATACCATGACCCCATTGATAAATGTATAATCTCTAAATGTATGTAGATTCCAATTGTAAATTGTGTTTCAAACTTGTGCACAAACATGTATCATACACTTGAAATTGTGTGTATTTATTACTTTCATCTAAAATATGAGTGCACATGTATGTCATATACCCCAATATATATGCCAATAATTAAAATTGCACCATTTTTTAACCTTTGAAATTGTATTTTGTACTAAAATTGATTTTTTCTCTTGAAAAGGCTTATCTCATGTATGAAAATCCCATTGAAATTTCCACATTTTAAAGTGAAAGAATTTATCCTAAAATTCACTCATCTCATAATAAAATTTATTTACAACATGCATAATAATAAATAATCATTGAATAATATAACATATGTGAAAATTATATTAGCATAATAAGATTTGCATCATTTGAATTATGTATGTAGCATATGAGTCAAGCCCTATAGAAATGTATCAATTAATCTCATATAAATATAATATAAAGTTAGTATCCTATGTGTTAGTTAGTGAATGATATGGATCATGGCACTCATGAAACATAACAAGCTTAACAAACACACCACACAACAAGCACAAAGTCATACAATAAGGCTAAGGGGTGTATAAAAGGGACATATTAAAATGCTTATAAATTAAATTTTACACACACAAGGCCAAGGGCCAAAATATAAGGACATGAATAATGTCAAAAATAAGGGATGTGTTCAAATGTCACACAAAACATAGGGTCAAGGGCCAAAAAATGGACATGTTCAAATGTCACACATACCAAACAATATCTCATGGATATGTTCAAATAATTTTTCACACAAGGTCATATGGGAATACATAATAGACAAGAGAGATCTATTTAAATATTTATAATTAATAGCATCAATATAACATAGAACTAGAAATGTAGTCTAAACCATGCATATATAATGTGATCATATACTAAAAAATAGAAAATTCATGTTCACCATGTAAGATAGAGATGTTAGAAAGACATTTATAAATAGTATAGAGCTCAAAAACATAGTATTAATAGAATAACAACACCTATGAATATTTCAACTTGTGGATAAGATGCCCCTAGTTTAACAAGGATAATAGGTAGATGCAAGTCCAACGTATTGGTCCTTATATAATTTTCATGTCCTGAATAATACTCATGAATACCAATGAAATGCATGTGTTATATAAAAATATGTTATCTACTACTCATGAGATAAATAACATATGAAAAATATGTAAACTATATGTCTAATCATGCTTAGGTTCTAGCTTTATATTTTTTAGAATATTTTGAATGTTTTTTTACTTTTCCCATATTCAATTTTTTGCATTTTAAATTTTTTGAAACTTAAAATAATATAAATCACTGATAAATCAAATGTAAAATAAAATAAAAATATTTAAATAATATACATGTGTCAATGTGAAAAATTCACTAGAAGTGATATCATGTTCATGTATGAGTAATATACCCCCACTATATATGTGATTGTAACTTTGAAAAATATGTAGGAACAAAAATATTGTGTAGAGGATTTATATTACATCTTTATTTCATCAAAGCAACACTTTTTGAAGTATGTTTCATGTATGATAAATATAACATGTACAAAGAGATATGTATCATTAAGCACTATTTTACATACTATATCTGAGTCAAAAGTCTAAAAGAATTGCAATAGGACAATTTTGTGTGGTCTTTTTTCCTTAATTTATGGATGAAATTTTTTATATGTTAGGAATGTCTAAAGTGGGAAAATAGTGGTAGACATTATTATTCTATATTTCACATTTTTTCCTTGTCATAAATTGATATTTTGTAAATGAAAATGATAAGATAAATGACATAATACATAAAAAAAGATCACTATTTTGAATTATTTAGGTCTAGAAAGTGAAAAATAAGAGTCAATATGCCAATAAGTAAATAAAATCCAAGGGCTTAGAAGAATTAATAAATCAATTAAAAAATAGTCAAGGGCTCTCATCCATTATCTTCTTAGTTTTTCATTGCATTCATCTAAGGTAACGTCAATGTGAAATATATTGGAACATGGTTTTGATTCAAGTGTGACCAGTAGCTTAATATATATAATTTTACCTTGTGAAGCTTTTCTAGTTTTAAAATTTTTATTTGTAACTATTTTTTATCTACATTATCTTTTTGTATCCATGCTTATTATTTTTTGTTCCTTTTGCACTATTTATAATGTTTCCATTTCTACTACTTTCACTTGTTCTATAAGAGATGCAATAATAATGTGAGTGGGTTACTTGATTAATGTATCTATTATAGTATCACCTCAATCAATTATCTTTTTTATTTTTTACATTAAATCCAAACAAATATTTGTATGATATCCATGCATTCATTGACATGTCCAATAATATTTTTATCTCCTTAGAGGATGTATAGGAGGTAGTTTTATTTATTTGTTTTGAATCATTTTTCTTAGAATCTCACTTAAACTTTTGTTAGAATTATGTTCACTTTATGAATCAAAATTGTATTTTTTTTGCTTCTAATCTTGATATGAAAATTGTGTATGCACAAAATTTATAGATGAAGACACAAATACATGATTAACATTAACATGCTCTATATTATTTGTGAATGTGAACTAATTTCCCAATGATGTGATCCTTAAATTGAAACATGATTTTTTTCAACTCTTCTATTGAATTTATCATAGTGTTAATTTCATCCTCAAGGGATTCACAAGTACAAACCCTAGGTATTTATGATTGAATATGTATAAAAACACCATCATGAAGTGATGTGGGAGATGGAAGGGGGTCGATGAAGGACATGTAAGACATGAGATTGTACAATAGGATTTAGGACATACTGAATATATTATTACTTGTATTCTCATGTTATGCTTGACTTGACAAATGTTTTCATTAATGAACATCATGTATAAAATTGGAAAGTTAACTTATCATAGTCATCAAAAGTATTTATATCATCCATGGCAAGGATATTGCAAATAATAAATGAAAATATAATGATAAAAATAAAACAAAATTATCTTGTATATAGATATTAATGAATTATTATGAAATACAAGGTCAAAAAAAGATATTTCTAGTATTAGATATCACATCCAAGGTCAAAATAAAGTTCTTTCAGTGTTAGTAATTATATTTGAGGTCAAAATTAAGTTTTTAAGTGTTAGATTTAGATGCAAGGTTAAAAGAGAATTAGATTAGTGTCAAATATTCAAAAATATATCTAAACCTAAGTCAACTATATTTCAAACCCTAAAAGGTTGTAAACCTACAGTAAACTTAGGATTTGACAAAGTTAAATCAATAAACATGTTCACCAATATCATTTTTATAAATCCTTGATTAAAATGTGAATTAAAACTAATTAATATAAATTAAATATAATAACTCATAGTTTTGTAAATGATATTTTCATATACACATAAAATTAATTATTAAATGTTCGATAATATTCATTATTTACATCCTTACCCTTACTTGGTTTATCCACCATTTTAATAACTTGAAACCTAAAAGAAATCCTTCACTATATTTTAAGATATAAAAATATCATGAAAACATCCCTAATTTAGTTACATTCATACCTATTTATCTCAAAGACTACTATCAGTCTTATCTTAATAGTCTCTAGTGTTTTAGGACAAGACCACACTAGCTAGATAGGGACATATTATGGCCTTGTCTCTTATTTTCCAACTATCACTTTTTAGAACTGATACATTACATAATAACTCTCCCACACATATTTTAAGTTTAGTTAGATAAATTATTCTAAATATCATCCTATAAAATCACATTAAGGATACTTGTTATAACTGCACTGAATCTTTCTATCAAAAACACTATACACTAAGAAAAAGATCTATATTTCTTCCTATTTATAACTCTTCATCATTTTAATAGTCAATATCTAAGTCTTTATATTTTTCAATATGGGTCAAGGAATTTGTTTTCAAATATTTCAATTAGTCATCTAGATAAATTAATTATATTTTAATAATCACATATCATATAATCACTCTAAGAGGGTGTACTACATAATTTTGAGGCTCATTTGGGATATGTAGGTAGTGCTTAGTCATAAGGGGTTTCTAAGACCAACTTTAATATCTTTGTTAACCCATTTTTATTCCTTTTCGTTATCTACTTTCCATATAGTGCATGTATAGGACTACATGTATAGGACTAGAGTTTAATATTTTTAGGTCCTCTACATGATATATTAGCATATAGAACTCAACACTCAACCTTCATAAATTATCACACATGCTGAGATTAACAAAATAGGAATATAATCAACTAGGATGCAACTAGAGTAGCTAGATAAAGCCATAGTGCACCCATTTCTGCCTCCCATAGAATTATCCTTGTAGTCTCTGAATTATTATTCATCTAACATTACTATGTTTTCATGTCATTTCATATAATTTTAACTTCTAGAAAATTTTCACCATCATGTTTATTTTATTTTAATGAACACTATCTAACCCTAGTCAAATGCATTATTTTTAGCAAGATCATAATTTATATAAATTTTGTATTTTATTTTATCTCATTATCAAATCAATACATAACATTATTTATATTTTAATATTTTAATTTCACTATTTTAAGTACTTATTAAATTAAAAAGGTTAAACATTTTAGTGAATCCACTATTTTTATAACATTTCTTGTTATTTTTGCTTGATTTTTGGGATATGATTTCTTTCAATTATCTATAAATTCCTAACATTAAAATATAAAAAGCTTCAAGCTTGGGTAATATCTAACACAAAATAGTTAAATTTACTTATCCTTAGATTAAATACGACATATAAGAAATTATCTTATCACCTTGGATCATTACAACACTCAATCTCTTTATTTTGACCTCGAGTTGAAATTTGCTTGATTTATAAAACTAAAAATATTTCCATTTTATTTTTCACTTGATTTTTCTTGTATTTTGAAATTATGTTCTATTAGTTTTAAAACTAATTAATGATTGTCATGAATGGCTATGTGGTGTTATATTTATAGACATCATCACATGAGGTTTTTACCCCAATAATCATAGCTATAGTACCAAACTAAACATATATTTTACTTTCCACATGCCTCACAATATATCATAAACACTTAGGATCAATTATTTATATCAGATGAAGCCTCTTTAATCCATATAATGTGTGGTGAACATGATAGGAGTGTATCACCAAGGGAATTTACATTTATCATACCTTCAAAACCAAGGTTAGTGGGATAAATACATGGTTCTACATTTGTAGTTACTGATATGAAACATTGGGCTAATGCTAATAAATTAATGATTAATTATTTTATAGATCCTAAAAATAATTCAAACCCTTGCATAAAATTAACTTCATACTTTGATTATTGCTTGTATTATATTCATAGTCATTAGCATTGCATGATTTACATTATACTATATTCATATTCATTAGTATTTTTTATTTCATCTTATATTGTACTCATAAACATTATCTTATTTACATACTAGAGTTCTTCTTTCCAAAAAATATTTCATTTGTTGCATATATCATGTATATTATAATTAAATATGTTAATGGTGTACATCCTCTAGATATATTATTTTATTCTCATTTTATGCATTTTGCTTATGATCTTGAATGGACATCTTGTATTAAATAAACACTTAGGGAATATGATTTTAGTAATGTTTATGATTATGAATCTAAATTTTTAGACCCTTGAGCACAAGTGTCCACTCGACTATGTACACCTATAGTTTCCACTATAGAATATATTATAGATTCCTCTTTGATCATACCTTTAGATTCTTCTTTGGAATCATTATAGATTCCTCTTTGATTACACATCATGACTCCCATTTGGAATCTCATATAGATTCCTCTATGATTAGATATCAGTGAAGCTCTACTAATTGATGCCTTAATGTGTGTCATAAGTTCTCTTAGTGTTTAGATAACACTTCTCATTTTAGAATTCAAGTAATTTAGAGCATGAATCGTATGTTATGGTAAGCTAGTTACCTATGATGAAATTGTAGAAAAGCAAATAGACTATCCATAATATTTATAAATCTTGGTGGTTGGGAGCCACCTGTCCATCTCAACTATCTTTGCAAAAGATGCATTAATTTATGATAATACTAGTGAATTATGATCAAATTTTAATCTAAGACTATATAAGTGACTATTTATAATGCAATTAAGCTAAAGTGGTCTAGTTAAAAAGAAGTAAAAGGTTAGGGTAAGGCAGAGAAGAAAAGTGTTGATGATCTTCATCTTAGACATCATGACAAAGTTTAAGTGTTTCCTAGGCATGCACTTAGAACCAATATATGAAGTAAAATAGCTTAAGCTCAAATCAAAACATATATCAGGCAAACTTCTAAGGAAGATAGGAAATATTGAAAATAAAAACCATGTTTACTTTAAAGATTTACTCCTTTGAGAAGATAGTTGATGCAAATCTACAAATGCAAAGTAAATAAAATGAAGCAAATTAAGGAACCTTCAATTAACCTAGCATGTGCACAAGTTAACAATTCTACATTCAAAAGGTACAAACTAAGAATTCAAAAGAACCATTCAAATCTAATATTTAGAACAAAAAATTGAGAGAGAAACCATTTATAAGATGATACAAACAAATTTGGACAGTCTTTTAGAATTCCTTGTTTTCATTAATAGCTCAAAAGTATACATATTTTGGATTAAAAACTCCCTCCTTTTATAATAGACTACTCCTTTTATAAAAACAAATAAGTATGTTGATCAGTTGCATCAACTTACAAGTATATAAATGTAAAGGATAGTTGTCCTTTCTACAAAGTTTCTAGAATATAGTAGACTTTCTAAAATGAACTGACCTCTAGGCAAGTGTGTCAACAAAATGCACATGGATTTACAAAAGAATATCCCATTTTCAAAAATTTTAATGCTTCAATAAAAGAGAATATTTCTAACTAATTGGTGGACCCTATGCTGATGAAGTCCCTTGGTTTTATTGAAGTAGCATTACTAAATTTTGATGTTGCTCATCACTAAGTCTTAAATTAAATGTAGGTTCAAGGAAGAGTTCATCCTCTTGTTCAACTAAGTCTTTAAGGTCCCTATTATTTCTCTCCAAGGATTCTTTAATGTTCATTACCTCATAAATCTTTTCTTCTTCCATTAGGATCATATCCAAGACCCTATTATTATTAGTTCTAGACCTACCTTGGATATTTGTATTTACATATTGCATGACCAAAGTCATCCTATGCTTGAATTCATCATCTATGATGATGCCTATAGAGTTGAGTGTTGTAGGTTTAGCAACCATGGTCTTAAGGAACTATTCTATCCTGTCTAGTAACTCTTTATCATCCATGAGGAGTCTTTCCAATATATTGGATGGGATGATAAATCCATGAAATTTATATATAATCAATCCCATGAATATGTTGAGATGGGCTAGGATGATGGTCTTGAAACCTAGGATTTTATCCCGTATCAAGATGTTAATTAAATCCTTCATGTTATCTTTTAAACTCTACCATTGAGTAAATAAATCCCTGGTTGCTGCATCTTGCTGACCTAATACACCTTATCTTAATTTTTTTTATCTTCAAAGAATTAAACATGTCAGAAAATGATGCCTCAAACATCTCTATCATAGGATCTAGGATAGATAAAATAGACAACCTATCTATATTTTCCCTTTGCTTCTTTAGGTTCTCTATTTGTTGTTTCATGCCCTTGATGCTAGCTTGCAGTTGGGATGAATGAGATTGGGATAATATAATTATATATTATTTAAATATGGGCTATTCACATAGATTTTGACCTTCCACTAGAGTTAAACTAACAAATGGCTCCACTTTTTTAAAAATGAATTCTTCAACAGCAATAATGGATCTCGTTTTTATCACCCTCTCCAAACCTATAGTTTTTAGATTGAACTAGACTCTAAATAATGATTTATTTATTTGAAGAGGATCTATAGTTATTACTTATGTCTCACTTGAATTCCTAGGAGCATCCATATATGTGCCAATTGATTCCCAAAGGGCAATCACCCATATTTATTTCTCATCTCTCATCAAGGTAATTATTCATGGCTTAAGCTCATCATGAATAGTTATGTTTACTTACTTGGTCAAAGCTTAAGATTGTTGCAGAGTAGGAACCTTTTGAAACTTTACATAGATGAACCATTTAGGTATGGTTGGTCCTTGTATCACATTTTATTCACTAAAGATATTAACCTCACTCAAAGGGTGAGTGAAGGTTAGTTTGGGTCTCTTTATTCCTACTAGGACCAATGCAAGTTCAACCTTCCTCTTAGGTGGAGTATCAATTAGAACTAGATCCAATGCTACCTAATTTCCTTTCTCATTCCCTACCTCCTCAAATTAGTGCTGAGATTATTTAATCTACATTTCCTCTTCATCAGATTCATAAGTAGTGGATAAAATTTGTAATTCATCTTCCACTATCTCACCTAGGTCTAATGTCACCACATCAATGTAATAATTTGAAGATCTTAGTTCATTAGGTTGGCATGAAGATGATGTCAACTCTTTAGGACTCCTTTATTTAGGTCTCTATTTAAATTATACTTTAGGCTTTGGGACTTCTGCTTGTGAGCATGGCTACTTGGGGGGAGATATAGAAGATTGACCTCTTAGTAAGTGGTATTGACTTGGACCAAGTTCCCAAATGTCATCACTTCCCTTTCTAGTCCCTCATAAATCTAGCTTATGGGGTGATTCCATGTTTATTCAACCTTACCAATACATTTATCAAGGATGAAGCCTTGGTGTATATTGAGTCATAGACTCTAGGATAATGTTCATAGGTCAAACTTAATTATTTTGCCTTCAAATGTTTCACAACTCTATCATTGGCATCCCATTATCTCAATTAAACATGTTACAACTTGAAAGAGGCTCTATGTCTAGTATCATATTTAATGTTGTCATAATATTAAAATATGGTTCTATTAATAGCCAAGGGTAGAGTATACAACAATCTTTTCCTTTTACCCCTAAAAACACTATCAACACTACTACATATTTGGAATGCAACTTCCTGCTCATCTATTTTTTTTGGAATATAGACTAGCAGTCTAAATGGAGTATACTATGTTCCCTCAATCTTGATGATTATGCAGCCTAGATAAAATTAGATGTCCCCAATGGACTCAAAGGACTTATTTTCCAATGGGATGACTCTTGGCATTAGGTTTCCTATTATAGCCTCAATCAAGGTAGGATAGATGCAATCACAATAAAATGAATATGGTCCCTATACTTGAAGATATGTAACTTTGAATAGAACTGAGACACTATCTATGTCTTTTTAGGTGACCATCCCTTAAGGTTGGGGATCTTAATTGTGGCAAATAGGGAATCCAAGAAATAATACATCATATAATTTTTTTTCTAGAACCTTTGTTGACTATGGAGATCTGCCTACATAAACATGTGTTGATATCTTCACCAATGGGAGGCTTGAGCTCTATCTCAATCATAAAGTATACCAGGGGTACCCAAATGCTATCAACATAAGTTGTAGTGGGGTTTCCACACAACCTATTCATCAACTTCATTATCATCCTAATTTTAGGTCTGAATTAGTTGATGAGAATGTTTCCACTAAGGTCAAAATCACATGGTTTCTAGAATAAAACCATAGGTCCAAGATGGCTTTGAGATCATTTTTCTTAGGCCATTCATTAAGTGTGGGTACATCTACTCAGGGCTTGGGAAACATATAATAATTCTCAAAAGTAATGGGAGACACATAAGTAATGTATTTATGAGTAAGTGTATTGATCATCATACCCTTTTCAATTTTACATTCTTTAAAAATAGGGAGGAAGACATCTATATAGTGAAGTACCTCTAGTTTTGCCATTGCAATGTGAAAGATCATCATCTATGTTGTAACTAGATCATAGTATCGTGTCTTGAAGGATGAAATTTTATCATCTTCCTTTATTATGGGTTGTATCTATTTAATTTCCTAAAGTAGCTTAGACCAATTATTATCTATAGTGTTCAATGCCATAGCATCAAATACTATGTCCTTAAAGACTCTTCCTTCTAAATCTATGGTTAAGTAGAGCTTTGTGTCCTCTCTATGTTGTTTTAGTGCCACCATAATTGTGAGATTTATAAATTACTTGCTAGTGGTCTACAAATTTCCTTTGGATCAATATTTACTTACTCAGATGATTATTAAGTTCTCTATGGTTTGACTATGGTCAATTTGAGATCAAATTAGGGCTTTTCAAATGTTAGGGTTTCTATACAAGTCTTTTCTATGATTTAATGGTGATGGGTTTTGGATATAAGTGAATTTGGTGCCTTAGATTTGAATTAGACCTATGTCCTTATAAATTTTCTTTTTTATGCCCATAAAATCTTTGGTTTCATCATTTTCTGCTTAGGTGGCATCTATGTGGCATCTAGTTGGAAATTATATGGCACTTTGTTCATTAATGTTAAAAAATTAATTATTTCCCTTTGATAATCCTACTTGGTCTCACTTTATCTGATCATCTTGCATAAATCAATGCAAGCCATTGATCTCAATCCTTTGAGTTGCATGTCACTGGTCATTTTTTGTACTAGGTTCCATGGTTATGTCACTTAGTAGTCCTACAAGGCTCCTTGAGCTCTACACTTTATCAACTCTATTAGTTGGCATGTGTTCACCACATGGAAACATCTTAGGCCCTCAAAGGTTCTATTGAACAATCAATAGATATCTCAATCCATTCGATCATGTTCTTTCAATCTCACATGAGCCATAAATCCTACAAAGGTGCATGTTGTTTAAGTTAACACCAGGACATATAAAAACTTAGGTTAAAGACTTTGGGCTATGGTTTATTTCATGTTAATAAAATTGATATAAACCATAGGCTAAAGTATTTAAGCTAAGTCTAGATCATGATAAATGGAGGACCCTTAATACTAAAGTACCAAGTATAATGTTTTTAACCTAAGGTTTTAGCATATTATTAAATATGATAAAACTTTAGGGTAAGAGGTTATAAGTTAAATTTTAATAATGATACCTTGAATTTTTTATGTTAAGTTGATTAAATAGACACCAAAATATCATGGGATATATGGGGACTAAGCATGATATTTTAGACTAAGGTTTAGTCAAATGTATAAAAACACAACCACACTTTAGGATAAAATTTGAGTTAGGTTATGTTATTTCATAATTGTTCCCATGTAATTTTACTTATTCTATGATAGGTCAAAGGTTAATAAAATATCGATGAATCTTAAGCATGTTTATTTTATAAATGATGTCCCATTGATCCCATAACATGAAGATGAACATGTTCAATTATCCAAATGAGATTGGTTTTTGAGCTTAAATTTGATGGTGTCATAGACATCAATGACAACCTAATATATGTCAATTGTTGTTCAGAATAATGTCAACATTTAAGCTCATATAGTTATTCATAGGGGATAAAATGTTATGGTCTCACAAACATCAATGATGACCTCAAAGACATGAATTGATAGTCATGAGAACATTAATTTTAAACTTTCATAATTAATCATAGGGACTAAAATT
This sequence comes from Torreya grandis, assembly GCA_037957365.1. NCBI lineage: Eukaryota > Viridiplantae > Streptophyta > Pinopsida > Cupressales > Taxaceae > Torreya > Torreya grandis. Next base: position 308,653 of record JARHVA010004794.1, read on the forward strand.
TGACAACATTTTAGATGTCAATGATAGCCTCATGGACATCAATCGATGGGTGTAAGAATGTTAAATTTAAGTCTCATGAATAGTAGGTCCTATAAGAAATTTGAATTGATATGTATCATTTGATTGATCTCACCTAATTAAATGTGGGTCATCGATTATGATCTGGGTAGTTAGATGTCATTGGCTCTTGTAGTCATAAAAGGATTAAGTGAGATTAGAACTATTTAGAATTTATACCAAATCATAACATAAGTTTTTTTTAACTTGGGTTCTTAAAACATAATAAAATGGAGGCATTTTGAATAATTAAAGTCATAACATAAGTTTTATCCTAGGGTTTTATTATACTAATGAATATAATGAAAAACTTAAGATAAAACTTGGGCTAAGTCTACATTATAATAAAAAGGGACCCATTTTAGCCATGATGGTTTCACTCCATTGGATCTTTAGCATCCACATGAACATGGATAGTTGATCCTTCAAACAAGCACATGGTTTAAGTTAGGGCTCAGAGACATATAAGCCTTAGGATAAAATCTTAAGACTAAGGTCTTGTTTATGTTAATAAATATGGATGAGGCCTTAAGACTAAGATGTTAATTCAAGTCAATATCATATAAAAAGGACCCTATATAAAAAAGGGTTAAACCATATTAGAATGAAAGGGGACAAAGGGTTTAGGATATAAAATAGACTAGTATATAATTTTTAGTTTAAGGTTTGGTCATGTTGAGAAACATCAACTAAGCCTTAGTATATAATTTTTAACTAATTCCATAACATTTTAAAAGGTCCCACATAATTTTATTCCTACCAAATTTGAATTTGAATGAGGGGTCTAAGCTAGGGTTTTTGAATGAGGGTTTTAGGAAGCTTAAACCTAGATTTAATTTAACTTTTAATAGACCAAAGGTTACTAAAATGTCATATTAGGATAAAATTATTAAAATTATGAAACTTAGACATTGTCTACCTCTAATGGACATTTGTTAGACCTGTAACTTGAAATAAAAAGATCCAAAGTTAGTAAAATTTATACATGGTTAACATAGAACCTTGAATAAATAGACCAAATTATAACATAGCTTGGATGATCTTCAAATACAAATAATGTGCAAACATGTTAGTAACACTCTGAGTAAGTGAATTTTAACTTTAAAGTAAAAATTTGTACAATTTATCACAAGGGTCCCCATTTTTAGAAATGGGGGTATGTTACCCTCAATAATATCTTAAATCCCCTTATAATCTTCTCTATTTTCCTCTTTAGTCACATATATAAATTCCTCTTTGGAGGTCTCTTTAAATTTAACTTTGGTCATATCTCTAAACTCCTTTTTTGGATCTTCACTAGTTCCTTATTTGGATTTACCTTCAGTCATAGCTTTATAATCTTGTTCAAATTCACTTTCATACTTGTATATTAATATAAATAAAAAAGATAAATCAAATAAAAATTAATTTATATTCAAAAAAGGATTTCTTAATATAGGTATTTCAAATTAAAAAATTATCTCTAAAGTAACTACTCAAAACAATGGTATCACCTCTTATCCCTTACAAATAGTGGATATTAAGATTACATGTCATATCTATTATCATTTTTCAAACCATAAAGATGAACCTTATTCCTCTTCTCTTAACACATCACAAATTACAACCTAAATCAATGTTATTACCCCTATCACATTTTTTGATGTTGATCCTACTCTATCTTCAAGCTTGTATTCACATGATGTTATTATTACACCACATGATGACAATGAATCATTTTTAGTGTAAATTCTTTAAATTTTTTTGATAAACAAGAAGAAACTAACTCATGAATGATAAATTAATCTCTCAATCTAAAATAAGATCATATTCCTACCTCTTTTTCTCTTCCACTTGATGATTTTTCTATTAAATCAAATATACCTATGGCTTGTGCTTCTTAAGGGCTTATCATGATGAAAAATTTAATAGAATAGTTACAATCAATATTTAAACTCAAATATCACATTTATTTTTAAAAATTCTAAATAATCCACAATATACTATCATAAATCATATATATACAACTTCTTCGAGATATGATGTGTCTTATAAGAAACATACATCTACACTTAATGATTCAAAAAATACACAAAAGGTTAATAAGATTCCAAGTAAGCTTCTAAAATCAAACAATTTTATTACATTACCTTCCATACCTACTTTAATAATATCAAAATACTATTTTTCATATGATATATTCCATGGGCATCATATATATTGTTGGTTAGATTTAAAAAACAAAATACAAAGTATCATTGATAGTGTGGATCTTATACAAGATAAACCTATCAATAAACCTACTCATATTTAATCTCCTAAAATAGAAGTAAAAAAATAACATCAAGAGAAAATATGGATACCAAAAGATAATTCAAAATAATAAAATATTACAAAATTAAAATTAGATCAAGTGGGATTATAAAAATGACAAGATGAAAAAACAAAATTTTAAAAATAACAAATACCAAAAGAAACATTGAAATAAAAAAATTTAGATAAGCAATAAAGCTCATTTTTTTAAAAAATCATGAAGAAATATCTAAATTAAAATATTCTTAAAAATTATAATGACAAAAATATGGTTGCTAATGAATGTATCATTTCATCTACTTCATGCCTAAAACAAAAATATTAAGTCAAATCATAAGTTAATACTCTTCCTAATATTCAACCAATCACATATTCTCTAATTTGTCAGGGGATCTAGCTCTACCAATTAGAGCACAATTGATTACTTTCTTATATGCAATTAAACATGGAATTATACCAGAATGATAAAGTAGCTAGAAACTTGAGACAACAAAGAATTTGAGAGACAATACACACTCTTGTATTAAATACTACTAGAAGAAAATACAATAAGGAAGATGCCACTTCTTCCTCCACCTCAAAGGCTTGCCACACCTCAAGACCTTCTTCCCTCTCTCTCTTACTCAACACAACAACTCTAAAGCCTGAGTTATTATCCCTCCTTGAATGCTTCAGCTGATCTCCTTAACCTTGCTAGCTTCAATGCCTTTACTTGCCTTCTTACTTATTACAATACATGCCTTATGGGTCTATAAATAAGATCCCATGCTTACAAAAATAGAACTCTAGTTACAATAATTAGACATGCAGCTCATGACTATAATTAGTCTCTTGACATGCAAACACTTGCTTCACTTAACTGACTATTTGTCAACAGCAGTTCCAAAAATACACAGACGACTGACGCCGGTCCCTGCTGGTTTGGTGCTGTCGACATCGGCCGACTCCCTGCCGTCACCGGTCTCTTTCTCCACTGCATCTGACTGACGTCGGTCATACTGCCGATGCCGGTGGCTCTGGTTCTTCAGCATCCTTTCTCTTGTGTCTGTAAATAGTTGAAGCTTTTAGCTCCACACCATAACAATCTCCCACTTGGAGATAAACAGCTACAACCTGTACCTATACCTGTACACCATCTATTTAGTTCCTTGGGCTCTGTATCCCTCTTCAACGTCACTCTTGAAGACCAACCACCATGCAAACTTGTGATGAAATACCTGTCTCTTATGCCATAAGAATTTTGTTGCTCCCAAATTCTTCATGACATACTTCTGAACCAACTGTACCCTTAGCTCAGAAAACTCCCTGTATATGAAACCCTACAACAAGTAACACAATACAGTAACAGGATAATGTAGCTAATATTATCCAACCTGGTAAAGATAAAATACAATGGTCAAACCTCCATTGTTCTACAACCTAATCAAGACCATATACCATAGCCTTCTGTCTTATGTGTCTATCCACTCTCTTCTCTAAAATGGGAATCCATCCCTCTATCCAGTGCTTTCTTCCAGCTGACAAAACTACCAACAAATACCTATTTGGTTCTCCAAAGGACTCACACTCCTCATCCATGCCAAGCTCCCACTATTTCTAGATTTTACCTACATTGCTTCTTCCATCTTCCTAGTTCATGACTATCAGTAAGCAATATAAATAAGGTGAACAATGAATATGAGGTTCACATACCTTTCCTGACCTCCACATGAGTGTTTGAGACTTAATGATTCACCCAACATCCATTCCAGTGACTGATCTAGGCCATCTCCTAGTCTGCTCTCGACTGATGTCGGTTCTCTACACTAACCCTGACTACCAACGTCATTTCCCTGGCAGACGCCGGTGTCCCTCCTGCCGACGTCGGTCCTTATGACCAACATCGGACTTCTCCTATCTGACCTACCGACCCTGCTAGTCTGCACATGACCGATGTCGGTATCTGGATGACTGATGTCGGTGCCAAGCTACCGACATCAGTGTCTGTGTGTTCGTGTAAGTGATGAAATTTTCATCCGCAAGCTCTTCTTGGATCAAACCTCTATCCATGCTGCCCTGCTCAGATTTATTCAGCCCCTGTGACTGGTCTCTGTCCTTCATCTCCTCCATAAACACCAAGGCTTCTTTGTTCCTATCAAAAGCATCAAATTTCCTCTTTCTACAATGAACTGTATCTGTGCTTTCCAAATTTGAACATATACCTTTTGAATCAAGAACTTCCATTCCCTTCCTATTCTTGTGACCAAGCCTATTAGGCCACATCTTCGAATCTACACCAGAAGTAGAATTAGTAATACAAGTAGACAGATAAAGAGTATCTACTTTCTTACCTCTTGCTAGAACAAGTGCTCCCTTGGTAACCTTCCAAGAATCCACTGTGAGGGTTATTGTGCATCCCTCATCTCCCAACCTTCCTACAGAAATTAGACTCTGCTTCAGAATTGGAACATGCATGACCTCTTTCAACACCCATGTGTTGTCAATCTGCAATCTTAGCTGCACTTTCCCTTTGCCAACTATCTGACAAGGCATACCATCCCCTAAATAGAGCACTCCAAAATCTCTCTATTCATACTCGTAGAACAAATCTCTGTTTGGGGATGCATGAAAAGATGAACCAGAATCTAAAATCCATGATCCTACCTGATTATCTGAAGAAAGTATGAGAGCATCCTGCATCACAATATTTGCATCCTTTGCTTCTTCCATACCTACATGTTGATTCTCTTTATCTCTCAACCAACACTCCTTTGTATGTTCTTTCTTTCCACAAAACCAGTAGGTAATACCTTTGGACTCGGATCTCCTTCTCAACCTTGATTTCCCTTGCTCAACCTTCTCCCTTTGCCTTTCCCTACTTTTTGCACTTAGAGCATTCCCTGATGATTCACCTATGCTTCTCCTGCGTATTTCTTCATTCAAGATCACACTCACAACATCATCAACTTTTAAGATTTTAGAATCAGATGTAGAATTACTTACTACCATAACCAAACCATCCCAACTTTCAGGCAAAGAACATAAAATCAAGAGAGCCTTTACCTCATCATCAAAAACAATATTGACTGAAGCTAATTGGTTTACCAAACCATGGAAATCACTGAGATGAGTATGTACCGATCCACCTTCCTACATTTGCAAAGTAAATAGCTTCTTCATAAGATATACCTTATTAGAAGCCGAGGGCTTTTCGTATAAATTTGCCAAGGACTTTATCAACTCTTCCATTGTCTTACACTGTGATAAGCTGGAAATCACAGATGATGCAAGGCTCAACCTTATGGAACCGAGAGCCTTCCGATCAAGAACATTGCATTCTTCATCCTTCATATCTGTGGGCTTGCATGCAACCCCACCCAACAGTAAGTACAAATCCTTCTGATACAGATAGTCCTCAATCTGCATCCTCCAATGTTGATAATTCTTGCCGTTAAACTTCTCCATTCGTAGCCTACTTTCTTCTGCCATTACTAAACTCCCACTCAATCAGAAACCCCTGTGAATGACCTGTAATCAAAAACAATACCTTGCTTCCTGCAAACTGTAGCTCTGATACCACTTGTCAGGGGATCTAGCTCTACCAATTAGAGCATAATTGATTACTTTCTTATATGCAATTAAACATGGAATTATACCAGAATGATAAAGTAGCTAGAAACTTGAGACAACAAAGAATTTGAGAGACAATACAACTCTTGTATTAAATACTACTAGAAGAAAATACAATAAGGAAGATGCCACTTCTTCCTCCACCTCAAAGGCTTGCCACACCTCAAGACCTTCTTCCCTCTCTCTCTTGCTCAACACAACAACTCTAAAGCTTGAGCTATAGATCCCCTAACATAATTCAATATAATATGTAAGATTTTAACAATAATAAACATATTAAAAAATAAAATACAATCTATTATGTAATGAATTTATCATAAATAAATAAAAAATATAATCAAAATGGAATCTCTCAATTTCAAGGACAACCTAAGAAGTTAACATTATCCTATGGTATTTTGAAAGCTAAGTATCTGGAGTCAAGAAATGTCATGTATTATCTCACTAAAGAATTTCTAGTGAGAGGATCTTATTATTAGAACTTCCTAGCTACTATTAGAGAAATCATTATTTCAATAAGTAATTTGAGTATAGGGAAGGGGGATAAATTGATATTTTTGGATAATTCATGTATATTAGATCACCATTTTATGGATCTTGAACCATGGCATTAATTTAAAACGTATCTTCAAATAAATTTAGGTCTTATGGTGGATGATTATATACAACAATCTAATAAAGAGAGGCATTGGAAAGATCTTGAAGTGGAGGATCTAGTGAGGGAGATAATATGATTCTATCTTATTTAAATTATCTTCTTAAAGTTTTGAATGTGACTAATCTCCTTGAATAAGATGATATTGTATGGGTTGATTATCTATATGGGAATTATAATGTGAAGGCAGGATATAACAAGATTATTTAATTTATTTCATATGGAACTCCCTAGATCAAAATTTGGGATAAATATTTAGTTCCTAAGTTAAAATATATTCTGCTAGTTCTCTATTCAAAATAAATTCCTTACCATAGAAAAATTTAATAAGAGATGTAAGATAATAATAAATATATTTCTTTTATGTGAAAGTGAGAATGAATCAATTACTCATCTTATGATTGAATGCTCTTTCTCTTTCAAATTATGGGGTGTTTTGATGGGAAAGTTCCAAATCTCTTTATCTTAGACCTCCTCTTTGATTGAGTCTTAGTTCACTTATAAATCTCCTTTTAAGAACAAGGATATTCTAAATCTTTGGTAGTTATCATTTCCTCATTTTTTGTGGAGTATATGGAAGGAAATAAATAATAGAAATTTTAAATTTTATAATAGGTAGGTTGCTAATAAAATGATTGAGTTTATCTAGGACAACTTCAAAGGAATCAATAAAAGTAAGGAATAATCTTTCTCTCATGAAGAAATTGATATTTCTATAAATTGGTAGATGAATGTTAAAAACAATGTTTCTATTGATCCAAGATGGTGATTATAAAGAATGTAAAATGGAACACTCCCTTCTCAGGATGGGTGAAATTAAATTTTGATGGAACTTTGAATGACAACCTAGGAAATTTAAGAGGAGGTGGTGCTTTTCATGATGTTAAGGGGGTTTTTTTTTATTAGCCTATGTAAGAGGAATGGGGATTAAGACTAACCACTGGGTAGAATCATTAGAAGATATTTGGTGTATGCAACTAGCCAAAGAAATTGGAATTCATCAGTTGATAATTGAGGGTGATTCCCTTAATATTGTGAACTATATTTCCAAGAAATGTTTTCTAGTTGGAACATAATAAATATGATGTAAGAATATCATATTATCATTCAATAATTCTAGGAGGTTTTTATCTTACATGTGTTTAGAGAGTGTAATCACATTGAAGATTGATTTTTTAATTTTGGGGTCACTTGTAGTAACATTAAGAGATGGATGAGAAAATATGACCTACCAAATGACATTCTTTAGAAAATGGCAGCTGAGTCTCCCAATTAATTTTGTTAGGATATGTTTTGGGATCATTATTTTTATTGGATTTAATAAAAACATTATGATTTAGAAGTTCATCATAACGACTATTATGATATGAAATAATGAATATTGGTGGAGTTTTAATCCCATGTGTATAAGTAGGGATAGTTTCTCAAGGTATAAAATTTAGATATGAGACGGATTAAATAATATTGGGTGGAACATGTGAATAAATTAATGTAAGGTTTTTATTCACCCATTATCACTTTGAAAGGTAGTATCTTCTATACACAAAACTGGTTTAACATTGGCAAAATGGGATGTGATCTCTACAGGATTAAACTTCTAAGGCTGGAGGAATGTTTTAGGCAAGATGTTGAACTCTTAAGAAATTTACAAGAAAGAGGATTTTATAATGTTATCTAGTGTGTTGAAGGATATGATCAACATATCTCTCAAAATTTTATTAATAGTTGGAATTATATAATGGTTTAAATCAAAGGTATTTATGTGTAAATTAATGAGGAATTAATTGTGCATGTTATAGGTTTTAATATAGAGGAAACTAAATATTTAAAACCTAATAATAAAAGAAGAAAAAATTTATGATGGAATGGGAAGACTTGGCTGAATTATAGGGTTATCTAAGAGAAGATCTCCCTCACCCTTTTGATGAGGTGGAAAAATAAATAATACAATTCATTACTCTCTAGGGTAGATTCAAGGTAGTGCTTATCTCTCATTTTGTTTTTTTAATTATTTTCGCCATCATATTCCCATAATTGTGTCATTAGTTATTTTGAATTATCTATAAAGTTTTATTCTTGATGTTAAAAGAGGAAAGAAATTTTTTTGCCTACATTAGGTTGTCATTTTTCTAATCCAAAATTTTTACAAATAATTTAATGGTGACCTTATTAGTCATTTGAGTTATATTATTAATCATAATAAATGTTTAGATGGTGTGAAAAGTAATTTAAGAAGCTCACCCAAAGTGAAGAAAGAGGCTAAGGAGGGTGAAAATAAATTGAAACATGATTTTTTTCAAAAGTACAAAAACATTATCAATTTAAGGGATTTTAGTCTTAAGAAGTAGGAGGTTTTTAAGGAAAGGGTTGATTTTGAGAATGATGTGAAAGAGGTGGTATTTTTTAAAAATTTACTCAATTCCCAAAGATAGGTGGAACAAAAGAAGACCAATTAGGATGAAATTGTTAAAGGTAAAAGCAATAAGGATATTACATTGGAGGATATCATGGAGGAGATCAAGGAACAAGATAATTTAAATAAATTAATATATGAGTTAGATATTTACAAAGTTATTCTTAGGTGGCTCCTCAAATATCATAATGTATTAAAGGATATTGGTAGTAACCTTAATCAAAATAAAGGCAAACTTTTATCTAGATAAGAAATTAAGGAGTTTATTACTCAAGTCAAAGAATTGAGGAACAAAGTAAACAATTTTGAATAAAATATTTAATAATTATTAAAGATAACATAGGTATGATCATTGGGTCAAGTAAATATGAATGAAAACTTGCATCATAAACATGGAAATTCTCACTCATATGCATAGGAAAAATCAAGATGAAGAGGGTACTAGTAATCTTATCATGAAATTTAAAGGGACAGAGACACAAACAAAAATAAAAGAAATATATAACATTGGTAAATATATGAATATGATGAAGAGTGATAGATGGCAAAAAATACTAGTTATTCTTTGTTATTTGTTATTGGTGTTATTTTCATGTTATTTTTGTCTTTCTTAAATTTTTTGGTTATCTCTTTTATTAGTTTTGTAATTTATATTGTATATTATGGCTTGTATGGCCTTTATTGCTTGTCTCTTATATAGGGTTGGGTCCCTATTAAATAATCCCACTTTTAGAACTTTCTACTATGATAATGATTATGTAAAATATGTTTAGAATGATAAAAACTATATGTAAGATGAATATGGAAATGTATTTGAATGTTATATTAAACGTGATATAGGTCCTCCATAGAAGCCTATAATTAATAAGATTCATAATAAACTAACTATTACGTGTGCATGCAATAAAACACCTAATTAATATTTTCTTATCTCTTAATTTCCCCACAAAATAAAATATCATCACATGTTTATCATTATTGTTGTGGCTTTGCCAATATGAATCTAGTATAAAGAGATGATCTTCCACATTCTTTGTGTCTTTTTTAAATAGTGGTAACTTCATCCTAGTCTATCCCATTTGAGGTTTATTTGGTGATTTAGGAGTACCACCGCTAGGGTTGGTACTGCTATACATCAAATTTATTGAGATACTTATACTTGTAGTATTATCATAATTATGTTATTGCTTATCCTTTTATTGCCTAACCAACTATTTATTACCTCCCTTATCTCTTTCTATTTCTACCTAAAAGTATCTTCTTCCTAGTAATTCTACCTAGTTTCTTAAAAAATGTACTCTCAATCTCTTGATTTTGACTTCTATATTTTTCTTATACTTATTTTACAATAAATATATCTCTATTAAGAGTTGGATTTCCATGTCTATTTTGAAATGGCATGGGGGTTGATGATTGGTCTAAAGGGTTAATTTCCTTCTAGGTCTCTTGTAGTTGGGGTTGGGGGGAGAGGGCGAGGGGTTTATATCATTTTAATTTTCTTCTTCCTCATCTTATATATCTAAGTGGACTTATTATCCCATAATTTCACTAACTAATTCTCTTTCTTTTAAATTAATCTCTTTCTCATATTGTTTCCTTCTTTCCTTATTATTACTACCAATACTTATCTTTAATTCTTATTTCTCTTTTTTATCTTCCTCTACTAATACTTATATGTTATCTATGACACTTTAATCCTTACTAATTATTATTATGATTCCTTATATTGATAAAATATCCACCCTTAGTTATAATATGCAATATATATATATTCTATCTTAATACTCCACTCTTAAATTTTTCTTTTACTATTATCTCTACCTCATCCACTATGGGTCAGACTACACACAACCTATTAGTCTTTCACACGCAGGGTTGGAAATAGTTTGGGTGTTATAAATAGTGTGGATAACTCTATTAATCCTTATCATATGTACTTTATCACATTTACCAGTGTATGACATAATATCACTTCAATTCTATTTATTTAAATTTCCTCATTTATGCCTCTCTATAGTGTGAATACTAACTCACTTTTTTCTAGTGGAGGGATAGTATCAAGATTTTCAATAGTGGGACCTCTGTTAGATGAGGCTAGATCATATTTATATATCATCCTATTCCTTATCATAATTCTATCTTCACTTTATTTCTTGTGTATCTATTTCTTCCTATCAGATTGACTATTTACACTCTTCAGTTAAATCCTCATCTCTTCATTCAACATCTTTCTCTTAACTATTTAATTTATCTGCTAACTACTATCTCTATTCTTATTAATTAATTAATGTTTTTTTGATAATTATTTCCCTATCCCCATAAATCTTATTTAACCTCCCCTAATGATTTATACTATATATTATGATTAGTCACATCTTTTAAGTATTCTCCTTCTTTTTACACACCACCCCTTAGGTGCCTATCCATAAAGGAAATTATTACCTTTACATATTAGTACTCACTCCATGGATAACTTATGGATGAGACCTGGTAATTTAGTCAAGAACCATTTCCTTTCACCTTTAAAATTTTTAACTTTCTTAGCATCAAAACTTGTCCAACCATGTATATCCTATATTATGATGAATGAATCGAGAGTTGTCTCGAACCATTGGTCGATAGCCTAGGCTACTAGTGTATCAAGGTGTTGGATTTTTATCAAGTTTATCTATAGTTCACTAGATATGTCATTTAATATGAACAAAAAATATTTTTATATGCTTAGCTTTCCATATAATAAAATCCCATAATAAATGTGGAAAAGTAACCCAAAATTCTTCTTCCTATGTTTGGAAGAATGTTTCTTTCACTTTTGGTAATGTTTCCCCTTTTCATTTAAATTTTATGTGAAAATATTTTTTTAGAATTTCTTCCCACCACTTTTATATTTATTTCAGTGCAAGCTTAAAAAATTCCAAAGGATAGTTCCCCTTAGACATTGTTCTACTAAAGTTCATGTAGTGCCACCAAATATCGATAAAAAATCTAGAGCAATTAGTTACAACTAATTTTATGTATATAGTTTAACTTTAGTTATATTAATGTAGTGCAAGGGTTAGTATTCGGTTAATTCCTTAAGATTAAAATAAAAATAAGTATTTCTTATATTTTTATTAACTCATACACATTTCATATAACACAATAATTTCCTACTCTGACTCCTTTCGTTTACAAATATTAGTATAACCATTAAATATAATAGTTTATATACTCTTTACTATATACCACTAATGTTATTACATAGGTTACTTTTCTCAATAACCTTTACAAAAATCTTTATATTCACCTCTATTATTATTTATCTCCTACCTGTTTACAATGATTTGGTATTAATATTAAGTTAATATAACATTAATAAATGGTCATGTTTGTGTGAGACATGACCTTTATTTAATCATGTCAACTAATGTCTTTGTGAAGCCTTCTTTCTTATCATAGCCCCAATTGGTATAATCCTCTATTTTTTCATCCTGGGAGAGTGTTAGCTTGATGTGGAAATGAAACCAATCCTATGGTACCTTCTATTTAGTTTTTCAATTGATAGATAATCCTACCAAGAAAATATATCAAAAAATTATACATATTCATTTCCTTGATTAGAATATATGGTAATTGTTTCATGATAAATATACAATTTAACCATCAAATAAGAACCATAAAGAAGATGAATATAAGGAGGAAAAAATGGAATCATGCATTCTGTTTGTTACCTGGTAGTGACATAATGTAATATAGATTGAATATTACAACAATATGAATTAGGAAAGGCTTGGGATTGTGCATTAGTTATTTTAATGTCATTAGTGTACAAATATTGGATACATGGGATTACAAGTTCATTGCATATTTTGCATATCAAAGGAAATAAACATGTAATAACTATAATCATATCTAATTAATAAAATAGAAACTATGTACATCTATATAACCACATGTCATTTATGAATAAATGAAAATAAAAGATCCAAAATAAAAATCATATTTATATATATAAATATGAAACCCTAGAATGGATTATTAAATTTAATAGAAACCTCAAGTTTAGTGATGATCAAGATAATATCCAAGTTCACCAATATGTTTTACCTATATTGGGATAAATGTGATTAACCCTAATGTGTGTGTGTGTGTGTGTGTGTGTGTGTGTGTGTGTGTGTGTGTGTGTGTGTGTGTGTGTGTGTGTGTGTGTTGTAAATGAATTCAAATTACAAGATATATAGTGAAGTATAAATTTGAATGTAAAGGCTTGAAACTAATTTTGTAGTCTAGCTTAATAAATATGTAAATTAAAAAAGGGATAAGATACTTAGAATTTAACTACACCATGGAGGACTAATATTTTAGATAGGAAGTAGGAAGGATGGAAACCTATATTGTAGGCCATTTGGATTAGGTACTAGACCTCTATGTGTGCCTAGATAATATTCTCAACCTTAGGTTGGTACCTTTAAACTCTATGTTCCATATTTAATGGTTTTATCTCTACATATTATAAAAAAAAATTGAGACATGCATGTTCACATATTTTTATTTTAGCTCTGTGTACAATCTTGATGTCTAATTATGTGTACAACTCACATAAATCTATCTCCCTCACTACTTACCCAATGTCCACTTTTAATGATATGATTATGATTAAAAAAGGGATATAAAGGTTGATTAAGATAACCCTAACCACTCTTTGTGGAATTGTTGAGCACTACCTACATATCCAATACTTTTAAAATGGACTTTAAATTGCATGTAGTTCTTCTTATTAGTTGAATATGTGCAATCATTCTCATTTAATATATGTAACTTATAATGTAGCTTTTGATACTTTGGTAATGAAAATTTTGGCTTGGATCTTAAATGATTCAAACTTGGTAAGGACCTAATCCTAGTGAATGATTGGAAAATTAAGGAAAAAGTGTATTCCTCTTGAATGTGTAAGTGTTTGGGTATGCTTGGTAAGTTCCTAATAGATTGGGAATAATATTATACCTATTTTGTATTTATAGTATACTATTTTGGTAATTTATCACACCACCAACATGATATATGGATAGGTTGACCCTTATTTATTATTTAAGCTTAAATATGACTATTATTCAACATAGAATGAAACTATTAGACTCAATTGGTATCATCAAATAGTATTTTTTGAGTCTAGTGTTACTATCTAGGAGACATGAACACTGATATGATGATTTGAAAAATGTCTGAGTAAGATAAATAATCAATTTGACATAGACTGTGGAATTTATTTAGGTTACTAAGATTAAATTTGGAAGGTTAGGTCAATGGAAAGCATTTGGATATGAGAGAATGGAAAATGAGAGTCATGTATGTATGTATAAGTAATGTAGGGTGAAGGTAAGTAAAAAATATCATTATCAAGTATCAATTAGTATATTTTAGTGTATAAATTAGGTCTATTTCAAATATTATCATATGATTTTACATAAATAGAGATCATAAAATAATATAGATAAGCTAATTACCCTATCCTCTTATCATTTCTATAAATAATAAACTCAATATTAGTCTAATTTTACATTTGGATTTGTGTAGATTATGTTATATCTTAATAGAATATGAATATTCCATAATTTTTTATAGTTATATTATTAAATATAAAATAAGCTAAAATAGGTTGTGTTAAATTACCATTATGTTGAAATCATGAATTTAAGGTGGTTATCACAACCAAGGATGTTTTAACCCATATTGAGGTGACATGTTCAAATAAAACTAGGGCAAAGAATATCACTAAAGATAATGTGGTATTAATATGTATATCTAAGGGTGAATTTATAATCATGTTTGTGGATTCAATCTTGGTGGAGGAACCTTAGGGTGGGAAAGAAGTGGAGGTAGAGGAAGAAGAGGTAGAGACAAGGGACATGGTCTCATAACTTATTTCAAGTGTGGAAAGGGTCATTCTAGATGTGTTTAAAAAAGTATCACACTTATTAATATTGCAATAAGATAATAAAATTAGATATTGTGTATATTTACAATAAAAAAATAATTTATAAGGATCAAGCATAGAAGGCTACAAACATGAATTTCATTGGGTAGGAAAGATTTTAGGTACAAAGAAAAGTATATGAGATGAATGGTTGAGGTCACAAAGTCAATATAAAAACAAATATTGTGATGCATATAGGAGGAACATGAATTACTATCCAAATAAATAAAATGGATAATGTATAATGTAATATATACATGGGTAATAATGTGTATCCTTGATGAACATGCACAAAAGGATAAGATAAATGAAACAAAATAAATCATTAGAATTGTATAAGATTAATTATATATTATGTGTGAGATGAGGGAAAAATAAAAGGTATTAAAATATCTATTCATAATAATGGAATGAGAGAGATAAAAAATATCCTTTCATTATTAAAGGTAGAGGTGATAATTCCTCTTCTGAAAATGTGGTTTCAATAAAGTCTAGGGAATGACCAAAGAGTTAGTTCCAGAAAGATTACATAGAATTTTAAAAATAAGTAATACATCATTTGATCATAATTTAATCATTGATTCCAAGATTAGTAATTGGGATATGAATAAAATATTTATTGATATGGGGGACATAAGTAAACACATTGATTAAGTAAGCATGGTAATGCATGGGGAAGTTAGTGTTTAACCCTTCAAGTAAAACAAAACTAAGTCAAGACTTTTTCATGTCTTACACAACATATACATGGAGGTAATGGGATTATATCTTTCAATTATTTTTGAATAAATAGATATGGATGAATAGGATAATTATCCTACATTTTTTAGAAGACCATGGTATTATGGCAATCAAGTTGATATGTACTTCTAATTATTTACTCTATTTTGAATTAGAATTAATCAATTTGAATAGAAATTAACTAATGTAAATTTATATATAGTAGGATATGATAAAATAAAATAAAATAAAGAGATATAACTATGTTACAATAGTATATTTCAATGATAAGCATGTACTTATCCTAGAACTAACTAGTTTTCTGAATATGTAGGCTATTCTAAGATCAATAACTAGATAATATCACTCTATGAATGTTTCACTATTGAAAATAAGGAATAAAAATATAAATAGACAATTCCATAACTTGGGTATAAAGGGGGAAAATTAATTTTTGTCCATCTATTATTAATTTGACTTGTCTGATTATGATTTGGATCTAGAAAAGTAGGTATACTCACTTGTCTTTATGTGTCATGTATTTACACAAACCCTGATATGATATGTAGATGACCTATAAAATCATGATTCTATTTCCTTCACACAAAAAAAATGGGATTTAAATTAGAAATGTTGAAATAGGGTTAAGGTAATAACCAAGTTGGCTTTAGAAACCATTTATAACTGAGTGTTACCCACATAACCCAAATGGGCTTTAGATAGATGTAGGTCTCTTTCCTAGATGTGTGTGTAAAATTGTAGATGTAATACTAGGATGATTATTCACAAATGAATACCCTTGACACAAACATTAAAATGATGTACTCATCCTTTAGATCTATAGACAAATTAGTTATTTAGAATATAAAATTTTGTATAACTTTTGGTCATTGAGAGAAGTGATTTTTCCTTTACAAGACACTCATTTATATATACTTTTGTATTTTAATTTAGGGACTTATTATCACATTAATGGAATAACTCAAAATAATAATGGTCATAAAAAATATTTTTACTAGTATCAAGACTTTAAAATCTTTCAAAAGTTACATTAGGACAAGTTCACATTACATGATAGGTCCATAGTTCATCCTTATCCATTTAATGTGGACTTGTCAAAAAGACCTAAAATTAACATAGGGAAACATAGAAATAAAATGGGGATCCCATATATAGAATATTATAATATAAAATAATGACATAAAGAGACTTCAAGAAGATTATGAAAAGGATAAAAATAAGACTTAAGACACAACATGTAAATGAACCATTCATTTATCAACAATAATCCAAATAAGTATAGTTATGTAAAAATGTGTATTTTTAAAAATCTTGTACCAAATTTCAGTGTCTACATTCCCCCCTCCCATATTATAGTGATGAAATAAATTAAATTTATTATATTAAAGGAGAAATTAAAACCTATGTGGAAACACAAATTATTTTCATAGGTGTTTTTAATTATCTTGGGTGATTAGTTGACCCAAGTGGAGATAGGGTGCTTTCAAAAATAATTGATTATTAGCTAGTGAAAATAAGTAATTTTAAAAGTGTTAATAGGTTGAGTTGGTAGGTAATTGGGTATCACTATACTATAACCATACCACATCATAAGTTGATGCTGAGAATAATCAAATGTCGATGAATGAAACTTTTGATTTGAATGAATGAATATATATATATATATATATATATATATTCACCAGTGAGGAATGCTCTAAAATAAATAAAAGTGATAACTATTGAGTGTCACTAAAATCTAACAATAAAAGGGATAAAATAGTGGGAACCATTACATGGTTCATTAAAGTGATACCATGATGTGCAATGTCATTAATCTCAAACATGATGCACTTGTAAAAATATGAATCACACAGCTACAGACAAATCTAGATTTAATTTTTAACTTCTTGAAACTTTGAAAAAATGCCTATTGAAAATTTTAGTACTTGTTATTTTGAAAATTTTGTAATATAATAAGAGGGGTAACATGAACTAGCTTCATGCCCCAAGCAATTTTTATTGTGTTAATCTTGTATTGAGTGTTTCTTGTATTTAGAAAAAGTGATTTTTTGAAAGGAGAGGCATGTGCCCCCAACTTTTTGTAATTTTTTGATTTGTTTTGCATGTTTTGTTTTGCAATTATCATTTTTTGTATGAATTTAATAATAATTTTGAGTGTGTAGATATTGGTGTGCCACCCCCTTTTGAGGTGATGGGTTAGAATAATAAGATATTTTATTCTAAGTGATGTATTAAATTCTTAATGTGTGTTTTAGGATAATGATATTGTATATTATCAAGAATATGAAAAGTGGTTCAAATAGATCATATTTTAACTAATTAAGAAATATATACCATCAACATTCTAATGAATATGATAGTATGTAATTAGGATAATCATATTGTAAGATATCACCAATTGTAATAAGAGATTTAAGTGATGAGGAAGGGTACCATGTGGGTCATGGGTCACCTCAAGTTAAAAATTGAAAGTATAAAAGGGTTTGTAAAAATATAAAGTTTATATTTAAGTGTATTTGAGGCCAATGGTGAAAATTCAAGAATGTTATTGAGACATGGAGAAAATTACTCAAAGGAGACCAATTATTTCAACATGATTTGATTGAGTTAATTTCATAGTGGAGGCATATTCATAGCTAGGTTTGGTAAGTATTTAACCCCTAACAAATATTGCAGCTTCAATTATCTTAAATTTTTCATTTTTTTATCATTTTCTTTTGTGTTGTCCTTTTTTATTCAGTCCTATTTGGGGTCATCATGGACCTATCTTGATTAGCATATATTTATCTACACAAGCATACTAAAATTGTGTTATTATCTATGCCAATGTCTGTAGTGATAAAAACTTATCTAATTTGGATGTGGAACTTAGTTTTATATGTTTTTATTGATTAATGACTTAGATTATAACATTGGAATGTGATTTTGCTTGTAAATTAATTTGAGGGATCGATAGTTCCATCATGGACATATTATGCAAATTATTTGTGTCCTACCCCTTTTAGAAGATAAGGTTATGATTTTAAATAGACTAGACTAGGCGATATTAGTTAGCTAGATCTCATGCACTATGATATGCATATGATAACCAATTTAGTAGAGTTATGGGATTTGGACACATGTATCTTTTACTTGCACATAGGGGAAATGATAGTGATATTAGAGGATGTATAGAATATATTAAATTTTCTTATAATTTGAGTCCAAGTTGTGGTAGAGATGAGAATCAATTTTTATGATGCTCATTAGTATATGAAAGATCATAAGAGGCATTCTAGGTATGTGTTAGGAGAGTATAACATTTTGTTATATGAGATTATGGTATGATATATTCTGTGACTATGAAAATTTATATGTGGTTTGCTACTCAATTTTATATATGTTGATGGAGGATGGATTATAATTTTTTATATGATAATTGATATTATATATAATATTAAGGATCATGGTACTTGGTAACCATTAGGGTGAACCATGTTGAGCCCACTTATGTGTGGGCTCAACCACATTATTGTATTATTGGACATATGAGCATATATTTATTATTAATCTAGCTAGGATGCCTCTAGTTAGATGGTCCCATCCCAATATGTATGTCTATAAATTGATGAGTACTAGTCAGGTTACATGATTAACCATGATGGATTACCATCATATATTAGATCAATTAACACTATTTTATATTATACAGAGGCCATATCAAGGATTTTAGGGATGGTAAGAGGATGTTATAGATTTAGTGTAGATCTGATTTAGTTTTTATATACATTTTAATTTTTCAAGGGTGTGTGGTAAATCTTAGATGGAGTGCAACATTCTAGTTAGGTGTTATATAATGAGTGCCCCATTAGCATTTATTTTGGCATGATCTATGAGAGCCCCAATGTGAGTAGGGAAGTGATTTCAAATGTTAGTGAATGAGTTATCTCCTTTTACAAAAAATGAGAGAGATGTAGTGCTATATATGCATTCTAGTTATTTGTATGTACATATGATTATACACAATTTTGGAGACATTATAAGTGGCCACACTTATTTCTAGTTATTGTTGCATCAACCCAAGTAGTAGACCTAAGAGTGGCAAATGTAGGTGGTAGGTATAATTATATTATGTTTGTTGATAAAATAATTTATAATAATAAAGTATATGTTAATACTATATATAGTATGTTTATAATAGATTATGAGTATTGATCATTGGTGATAGATGTGAATTTGTGTGTGCTAATGAGACATGTACCTGATAGTTCCATTATCAAGGATCTCATAAAGCAAGTTGATGTAGTATGGCCACATGCCCATTTATTTTAAATATTGAAAATTATTACTATAACATATTTTTATGTAATGGGGAGAGTAGACAAGATCTAGGTGGATCGATATGCAATAGTGATTGAGAAAGATTAGTTATGGGTTGATTTATCTTGATAGTAAATGCCTTAATTGGCCACAAATTCAAAGTTGAATATGAACTTATCTTTAAAGTATGTTCAATTTAAAGGTGAGTATACTATATCTAGGGAGAGATTTTTGACCTATGATTCCTAATGGATATCTTGATCTAGGTCACATGATGCACTAGGTTCCTTTACCTTTAATGCACACTTAGTGGATGATATTGATATAGATGTTGATTGTGCCTTGTTTTTTAGTGGCTAAGGGAAGATTTTAGACTTGTGTTTTTATGTTAGCATTTTTGATATGTATTAAAATTTTCTATTTGTTATATAACTTTGACATGTTATTTTATTACCTTAGTGTATTTTTTTAATACTTTTAACTATTTAACTTTGAGTAAATTTCCAACTAGATGGATATATAAATGCAACATATGGATTTAATATTTTACTATTTACAATTGAATTATTTGAGTGATGATGAATATGTAATTTATTAATTTTGATTTGAAAATGTGTTGGTTTGGTAACCCATACTTAGGTGGGTGATTTAGTATTTATAGTATTATAATCCTCTTGCATGGAGATACTTTTTTGGTAAGATTAGTATGATCTTCTTTATATTTGATATGGATATTGAAAGGAACATATTTGGATGTTTAGAATTTTGAATTATTTTTTTATTACATTAATAATATTTTTAAATGAAATAAGTCTTTTATTCTCAAGTTCATTTATATTTTCTCTAAGTAGATAATAATCATTATTGTAGTGTTTATTAATGCCATGGTAATTATAAAATGTTTGACCTTTAATTTTATCCAAATTATTTGGAGGATGATAATAATTAGGGAATAAATTAATTAAATTTAAATCTAATAATTTAGATAAAATATCGTGTAGGTGTTCATTGGAAGAAAGTATGATAGTTTATGTTTTTCGTAAATTTATACAAGGATTGTGAATAGTTACACTAAGAAAATGTTGTTTTTACTTTATGAATAAATTTCACTTGGAGTTAGATTCAACATTATGTACTAAAGTGTTAATTTGTGGTGTTTGATTAGTACATATATTGTGGTTAAGTATTTGTGCTTGTTTAGAGACATATGCATTAACTAGGAGTGGTTTATCTTAAATTAACTCAATGTTCCCATCTAAATGATTTGAGATAGTAAAAAATCTTAATGTTACATCCTATTTTAACCCTAGTGGGAAAATACTATGACTATGTTGGTTTGTGTTACCCTTAGATATTATGGATTGTTGTCTTATTACTATTTTGATTATTTATATGATGGTGTTAGCATTATAAATCTAATTTTATAGTAATTTAGTGCTAATGTAAATTAAATATTGATGTTATTATTTATACATTTGTATTATAATTCTAATAGTTCATTTAATGTATTTCCTTATGTTATTATTTTCATCTTGTTTAACCCTAAAATATAAATTAAGGAATTTAAGGTTAAAAGGGATAAATATAGTCTAGGGCACAAGGGTGATAAACTATCTCTATAGTAGCCTAATTTAATTTCAAACTCAGATAAACAATATTCTAAAATTGAATACTGAGATATGTTTAAAATAGTAAGTATAACTACTGATTGATATTGAAATAAATTAAAAGTATTGGTATTTAGATAGATTATAGTGTGCATACATATATGATATTGAATATGTTAGAAATAGACTAGATCTATATTTTAGACTAGTCATCATATTTTATAAATTTTAACTTGTGACGTTAGACACTTTCATTGACCCAGGATGGTTATGTCAATGCTTCTACCTACATTGGATCCATGTGTATAATATAGAACACCTATTAGATATATCTATAACAACTTGGAATGTTTTGGGTTTTGTGTCACCTTTGTTCTAGTACATTTAGATATTGTTCATAGACTACACTCTTGTTGAATCATCAAAACCCTATCTTTTCATCTTTATAGTGACCTTGAGAAAAATTGGTTAGTAAGCTCATAGTGTCAATCTAACCCCAAAGAATCCTATGTTATTGGGTGATACCTACATAACCACTACTCTAAAGAAGGCCTCAGACCAATGTAGTTCTCCCCTAATTTGTTGGCTTGTGTGTGGACAAGGGTTTAATATGTGGAAATTAAGTAAAATAGTGACCTAACTTATAAATTGGAAAATATGGATCATGGCATGATCATTTATTACTTTAAACCTATATTTTTTTTACCTATGACTAATATGGAAATAGGATAAAATAGGGAAGCTTTGATCACTTGAATACTTGATATAATGTTTTTATTATTTTACCTTATGAGAGGTAAGAAGTTTCTAGGTTTATGTTAGGTGAGGAATGAATGAGATTGATCATGCATATATACCAATCCTTTAGGAAAATATATCACATTAAAACACTTAGGATGACCATGTGGATATGTTTCATTTGTAAATTTGATTACTTTAGGTTATTAGACACTTGTATTGGAATATGACACTTGCATTAATGTAGGGGTCTTATTAGGATGAAAGTGTCCAAAAAATAATAATTTAGGTATAGGTCCAAAACTTGTAAAGATAGTCTATAGGTAGGTTTATAGAATTATAGGAAGGATGGAAGTCCTAGGTCATCAGAATAACATTGATTAGTCTAACAGATAAATAATGAACATAATGAGATAGTGGATATAAGCCTTTTTATTATTATAAAGGTCTATAACTACGAGAAAAAACCAAGGTCCATATTTTCCAAGTGTGTTGAGCATATTTATTGATGTTTGGTTGTCATTGATGTCAAAGAGAGCATGTTATACTAATGCATTAATGACAAAGTGATCATATTGATTATTTAGAGAGATATGGCACATTTGTAAGTTTTTAAGGATAAAAAATAAGTTAGGAAGCATCCATAGATGTCTTGGTGAAGTTTTGGTGTGTCACTTGATCATTTGGAATGAGAAACATGCATCTTTTAGCTTAAGAGAAGCCGTACCATCACTGCACATCATGCAGATATGTATGAAACAACATGTCTGCACTTTTTTTTTGGTACTCAAAAATTCAACCAAGCTTAAAGTATTTAATGAAGATGTTGTATATAGTTCCAAGAAAGTACCCTAAAGATTTGGACTCTTGAAGTATTTTTTAGCTTAATTTATAAACCTTCAAAGTTACTCTTGTAGACTGTGATGGGCCAGAGACCATCAAGTCTAACTATGTTGAATTATAAGGTCAATTTGTCCAATCAAATATAGTGGTGAGCATTTATCAGATCAATATCTAATGGTGACTATCTCATAAAACCAAATAATGACCCAATGGTGTACATGATCTTATCAAACTTGATCTAACAGTGTGTATTTAGTTAAAATGTTAAAAAATATAAGATTGCATGTACCAGTGACAAGTTTCACTATCTCATTGAGTTTATAGAAGATAAATGGTTTATGGGTATTCATAATAATATATATTGATGGTACAAGTTGAGTCAAAATTCAAATGTGTAGAAGGCATGTAGAGCTCCCCAGTGGCACAATCATGAGAGCTCTGATCTAAGATCTATGATGAGTGTTGCATGATAAAGATTGAGATACTCAGAGGAGATTGATGGTTCATATTTTTCCATATTTTTTAGCAAGCATGAGATGAGATTAATGTGATAAATATTTAATGTATGTATGTATGTTGGAATTCAAATATTCAAATTTGTGAAGAAAACTAGTGATTAGGGTTTGGGCTATATCTTTTGATCCAAGATGAATTTCTTGATGTAGTAAAAATAAAAGTTATAGAGGAATCTAAGGTGTATCTAGAGAGTCTATTTATAAGGTGTCAATTTTAATATTAAAAAATTTATGGAGACTCAAATTTTATTATTGTTCATTCATGGTATTCTTATGTACAAAATAATGTTTGATAAATTTTTGATTTAGCGGAAGAGTGTTTTGGAAAATGTATTCACATGAAGATGTCTTAAAAATTAATTACAATGGACCCATATAGTTTAAATTGATCATGTGTTTTTTAATTTTATTCATGGAGTGTTAAATGGGTGAAGGGGTCTCCATGAGACTTATAATGGCTACTAAGGCCTAATTAAAAGGTGTATCTACCTAAGTGTGACCCATAGATGCTATGGACAACTTGTGACAATGTATTTGAGTTATGTATTAGCATGATAGATTTCATGAGTGTTAAGGCAAGTCTTATGACTGATCAAAAATCTAATATTCATAAAGACTCAATAAATGGTTGAGACCAAGGCAATGGTTTCTAGACTTGGATGTGTGAATTAAGAGAGAAAAAGATAGAGATGAATGAAAGAGATTAGAGGGAGTGTGCTCAATGGATGGAATAAAGTACAAAGGTAACTAAGGATGAATGAAGTAGACTAGAGATATCCAAAAGGGTGTTTGGATGAATTGATTTTATGAGAAAGTTTGAGTGTGTGTGATGAGTTGAAAGAGAGGTGTTAAACATTGTTTTTCCAATCAGATTGATTTGCAATCAAATTTATAGAGCTAATGATTTTATAGGTGTTATGTGGGTGATCAACATAGATAACAACTTGGTGCTTGTTCATACTTAGGGGTGGTTTCTCATTGTGAAGTGGGTGCTTCAATAAAAAGTCTCATGTTTGTGATCATCTTATAGGATGAGTAGTCCATGTGTTTGTAGGCTTGAGAGTGGGTTTTATTCCCCAACAGGGTTTCCCATGTAGATTTGATGTTATGTGTGTGATATTGTATCATATTTCTTATTAATTATTATAAACAGCTTGTATGCTATATGAATTCTTGTGATCATTGATTAAGAGTTTGAAAGGATTTCAATTGAAGTTTGAAATATCTTACATCACTAATTTACCCACCTCTTAGTGATTGTACCTTTAATAATTGGTATCAGAGCAAGAACTTCATTACAAATTTAACTACTTAAAGGTGATCTAAGGTACAACATATAAAGTTAATATATTCAAGGTTTGTCTAATAATCAAGCACCAATATTCAGTGGGTCAAATTATGCTTTCTATAGTACAAGGATGAGGACAACACTAGGGTTTGATATTTGGTATTTTATCATGGATGGTTACACTACACTAAGTACTCCTCCAACTAGTGTTTCTAAGAAGAATATAAGTGAGAATAATTCAAAAGATATAAATTAGATCATTTATGGTCTATCTAAGGCTAAGTTCACCAAACTGATCCACTGCAAGTCTACCAAGGAAATTTGGGTCAAATTACAAACTATCTATGAAGGAGACTCTAAGGCAAAACTAGCTAAGGTGCATAATTACCAAAGGAAATTTGAAGGTATCAAAATTCAGGAAGAAAATACTATGGAATCCTATCTTCTAAGGGTTGATGAGGTATTAAACATGATCAAAGGTCTTGGAGAGGTGATTGATGAAGTTATTATAGTATAGAAGGTATTGAGGACTCTTACACTCAAGTTTGATTTAAAAGTCTTTATTATAGAATAAAGTTATGATCTCACTTAGTTAAATATAGATGAACTGCATGGCATCCTTACTACCTATGAAATGAGAGGTAATGAAGACATACCTCCTAATAAGGAAGCATCCTTCAAAGTGATAAAGGAAATAAAAGCCAAGCAAATCAAGCTAAGTCTTGAAGATTTTGATCTTAATTAAGATCAACTTAAAGTCATGATTGCAAGAAAATTAAATGTAGGATCATGTAAGTATGAAGGAAAACTTCCATTCAAATGTTTTTCATGTGGTAAAGCTGGTCATTTTGTAGCTAGATGTCTAGGTATAGACAAGTTTTAAAATAAAGAAGCTCATAAGGAATCTCGTGAGAATGAACATAAGAAATTTGAGGGTCCTAGTAAGTATAAAAATTGCTTCATTAAGAAAAATGGAAATAAGGAATCATACAAAGGTAGTAAGAGCCTTAACCATGAAGAAGATAGTAACTCATCTTCAAAAGAAGTAAACACATTTGACATTGATGATTCTTTTTATAATGTGGACATGGAGACATTGTTCATGGCTCTTAATGATGATGAAGGTGAATTTTATTTAAGAAAATATTTATTTGGTGGAGATAGCTCAAAGGAAGAAGATTATAAATTCACTCTTGAAGATAAATATCTAGATACTATGGAAGAAATGAGGTTACTAAAAATAAAGAATAGAAAATAAGATTCCTTTATCAAATCCTATGAGGAGAAAATTGGAATTTTTGAAGGTAGGCTGAGTAATGAAGTCAAGGAGCATGATGATATCACATAATATCTTGAAACTTAGATTTTTACTCTTAATTAAGAAGTAAAGAGTAAGTATTAAGAGCGTATCATATATTAATCATAGATAGAGTCTTTGTAGATGAAACTAAATCAAGATATGAGCAAAGATATAGCTAATGATTTAGATAATAAGGATGAATTGATGAATGATATTTAAGACCTAAATATTGAGAAGAAAAAGAACAAATAGATGATTTCACAAATCAAGAACTATGAAGAAACATTTAGTGTGTTTAAAGTAGGAATGAATGATGACACTAGGGAACATGAAGATATTAAAAGATAAGTTAGACAAGACATATTATAAGGTGAAGTTATTTATGAATTTTAAAAAGAGATCAAATGGTCTTGACAATATTCTGAGTAGTTAAAAACATGCAAGTGATAGAACTAGTCTTGGATAAAAAGAAGATTAAAAGAACGAAACTCTATACAAGATAAAAACTAATGAGAAAAAGTATAATTAGACTTTGAATATCAATCATTAGTTAAATAATAAAGGTGTTGGTAGAATGAAGACAAATTAGATCAGACAACCAAATGCTATGAGGTATGAAAATTTCAATGGTCATTATTACTCCTATAATCACTTTGGTCATAGGTCAAAAGGGTGTAAAAGAAACTAAAATAATGAATTTACATGGAATTATGAGCAAGACAATGACAATCATGAAGAATAACATCACTCAAGATAGTCAACAACATTACAAGGAAAGAATGACATCTTTTACCACAAGTGTCAAGGATTTGATCATATTACAAAATTTTGTAATATTTACATCAAGAAACCAAATGATTATGTACATGAATGAATTCATGAAACTACAAAGAATCATCATATGTATTGTTCATAATGGTATGTTCAATCTAGGAAATCTCATTTTTTTTAAATGTCATGAGAAAGGTCACATAATAAGGTTCTACAAGAATGATCAAAATTCTACTTTAAAGATTAGCAATCCTAACATGAAGAGAATGACTCATAATGAATGGAGGCCTAAGTAGGTAAATGAAAGATAGGCTCAAAGTATATTTTTTTCCATGATATAATATGGAATAAGTTCAAGTATCATGGAACAAGCCTTATCTGCCCAAATGGACAAGGAAATAAAATAGGATCTTGAGATAAATGAAAAGAATAAGGTTGAGAACTCATTTAAATACAATATAAAGATGAGAAAGTACTACAAGTCAAGTAAGAGAATGGAGATATGGGAATCTCTTGAGTTTTTAGATATTTAGTCCCTCTATGATAGGTGGGTGTCTCTACCTATGATTCTTAAGAGACATATTTCATGTATGGAAGCAAGTGTGTGTACTCTAGGTTATGATCTAATTGTCAATCAATACAAAGGTATGTTCTTTTCAATTTAATAATATACAAGATGTGTTTGGCTAAGGGGGATCTAACTCAACTATCTTGAGTGGCTTAGAGATGATGTGTATAATTTAAGGGGGAGCATATGTGAATATGCTTTAGTCATGATAGAAGTGTGAAGATGTTTGCTGCAGTTATAAATTCAAGAAGACTAACATGATGACTTGATCAAACCAAACCATTTATTTTGACAAGGTATTGAATCTTCATGCATGACCAAAGAGAGATTATGAGTTTTGTAGGTAGACAAGTGCAAGGATTAGAAAAACTCAAGTTTATATTGGTATATATCAAAGAATAGATGACATGAGAAGGATCTTGATGTTAAGGGAGCTTTCAAAAGTCTATGAGTAGTCTATTAGGTCCAAAGATTAGAGAAGTCCAAGTTCAGATTGGTACATGTCAAAGTGGGGGAAATTGATTCATATGCCTAAAAGTATGTAAATATCCTAAGCATATTAATAGTATTTGAATGCATACATTATGTTGAGGAATTATTTTTGGCATATTTAGGAAGAGACCCTTTATCATTAATATCAAAGTGGGAGAAAGATCAGAATGAAGGAGTTCATTTCAAATAACTAAAAAGTCATTTTGAGGTTTTTTTTGCCATCAATGATAAAAGGGGAGATTTTTTAGCATAGTCATTGATGTTTGGTTTTCATTGATGTCAAAGAGAGAATGTTGTACTAATACATTATTGAGAAAGTGATCAGATTGATGGTTTAGAGAGACATGGCACATTTATAGGTCTCTAAGGATAAAGGAGTGTGAGGATCCATAGATGTCTTGGTGAAGTTCTGATAAGTCACTTGATCATTTGGAATGAGAAACATGCATCTTCTAGCTTAAGAGAATACAAACCATCACTACACATCATGTAAATATGTATGAACCAACAAGTTTGTGTATTTATTTTTAGTACTAAAAAATTCAACCAAGGTTAAAGGATTTCATGGAGATGTTGTCTATAGTGCTAAGAAGGTACCCTAAAGATTTGTACTCTTGAAGTATTTTCTAGCTCAAGTTATAAACCTTCAAAGTTTTTCTTGTAGACTATGATGGGTTAGAGACCTTAAGGTTTAACTACATTGAAGTCTGATTTTAATTTGTCTAATCAAATCCAATGGTGAACATTAATCAAATCAAGATCTAATAGTGGGCATTTCATTAGATCAGATAATGATATAACGATGCACATAATCTTGTCAAACTTGATCTAACAGTGTGTATTTAGTCAAAATGTTATAATCTAATATTGTATGCATTGGTGACAAGTGTCACTATCTCATTGAGTTGGTATAAGATCAATGGTTTGTAGGCATTCATATTGACAAAGATCAATGGTGCAAGTTGAGTCAAAAGTCAAATGTGTAGAAGGCATGCAGAGCTACCAAATGGCATAATCATGAGAGCTCTGATCTAAGATCTATGATAAGCATTGCATGATAAAGATCAAGCTACTCAAAAGAGCTTGATAGTGCATATTTTTCCATAGTTTTTAAGAAGCATGAAATGAGGCTAAGGTGATTGATGTTTAGTATTTATATAGTGATCATTGGAATTCAAATATTCAAATTTATGAAGAAAACCAGTGCTCAATTTTTGGGCTATATCTTTTGATCCAGGATGAACTTATCAATGCATTAAAAATAAATGTTGTAGAGGACTCTAAGGTGCATCTTGAGAATCTAGTTAAAAGGTTTGAATGTTAGCATAGTTAAAGTAATGGAGATTCAAAGTTGACTATTTTCTCATTCATGGTGTTCTTAAGTACAAAATAATGTTTGAGAAATTTTTTATTTATTATAAGAGTGATTTAGTGAATGTATTCACATGAATATGTCTTATAAATTATATGGAGTGGACCCATATAGTTGAAATTTATTTTATGTTCTTAATTTTCTTGATGGAGTGTTGAATGGGTGAATAGGTCTTTGTGACAATGTATTTGATCTATGGACAACTTGTGATAATGTTTTTGACCTATGTATTAGCATGATATATGTCATAAGGGTTAAGGCAAGTCTTATGGCTGACCAAGAAGATAATATTCATGAAGACTCTATAAATGGTGGAGACTGAGGCAATGGTTTCTAGACTTGAATGTGTGAATTGAGAGAGAAGAAGATAGAAACAAAGGAAATAGATTAGAGGGAGTGTGCTTAATGGTTGGAATTAAGTATAAATCTAATTGAGGATGAGTGAAGCAGACTAGAGAAATTCAAAAGGGTGTTTTGGATGTATTATTTTTATGAGTAAGTTTGAATGTGTGTGATGAGTTGAAAGAGAGGTGTTTAACATTGTTTCTCTAATCAGATTGATCTATAATCAGAGTTATGGAGCTAATGATTTCATAGGTGTGATGTGGATGCTCAACATCTAGAACAAGTGGGTGCTTGTTCACACTTAGGTGTGGGTTCTCCTTTTGAAATAGATGCTTCACTAAAAGGTCTCATGTCTGTGATCATCTTATAGGACAAGTAGTCCATGTGTTTATAGGCTTAAGAGTGGGTTTTGTTCCCCGAGAGGGTTTATCATGTAGATCTAATGGTATGTGTGTGATCTTGCATCATATTTCTTATTCATTTTTATGAACATCTTGTATGATATATGATTTTTTATGAACATAGATTAAGAGTTTGAAAGGATTGAAATTAAAGTTTGAAATATCTTGCATCACTAGTTCATCCCCCCTTCTTAGTGATTGTACCTCTAAAAAAAATACAAGATTGAGGTGATCTATAATTTAGAAATAGTTTATGCATTTTCCCCCTTCCACTACCTCTCCCCATCCCCTTTGACATTTTAATGAGATAGATAGTTTAAATGAAAATAAATGCATATCTGGGTGTGTAGAACACACCTTGCATTTGTGTGATCCCAACTTGAGTGACTTACTAGTGATTAACCTAAAACTAAGAGAATTTTAAATTTTATAATTAGTGCATATAATATCAAATTTAAATCATTGAAATGATTTTAATGTAAAGAGATTAAGGTTTAGGAGTACACATATGTATCAATGCAATTGCTTTTCCTTTTGGCATTTTTATTTGAAAAGATCTATCATTATGAACCATTAGAGCTAAGATTAGTACAAATATAAATTTGGAAAGTTCATAAATATATAAATATTTGAGGATACATTCCCCCAACCTTGTATAAAAAGTTAATATGTCACTTGATAGTTGAGATTAGCTCAACCATGTAACCCAATCATACATACAACCTAGTGAGTGTGAGTTGATCCGATTCAACCCAAACTATAAATATGGTGAGGTTGGATGATATAATCAAGTCAAACCTATAAAATTGTAAATATATAATGATTTAATTACCTCAATCATACCAAAATTGAACCAAATATTATAGTAGATAGGATTTATAACAATCTATAGCAATCCAACCTAGTGAGCTAAATTCCATAGAAGTATTTTGAATTCTGAAACTGATTTTAATTTCATAATTTGGGTGTTATTTACATAAAATATGAACTTTATGTATGTATCATGTTAAAACCTAGGTATAACATGGTACCAATGTATATAATTATGTCAAAAATATGTATTTGAATCATATAATTGTGCAGTTTGGCTAATTTAAAAATTATGAAAGTGTAGAAAACATGTTTCCATAACATACCCCCACTATAATATGAAACTAATAGTTTGAATGAGTGTGGATAACATGTTTCTAAAACATACCTCAAATGTATATTTAAAATTATGATAAATGTGGTGAACATGTTTAAAAAACATACCCCCAGTGCAATTTACATCTATGAAGAATTTGGAAGCCATGCCTCTATGGTATGACCCTAATAATATTCCCCCCTCATTTTGAGGTGAGGGGAAGTAGAAAATAGTATTTACCTTAATTAAAAAGGATAATATAGCCATGTAAACTATGAATGTGTCATGTAGCATATAGGAGAAACATGTCTACATATGTATGTATGTATGTAGATGTGTGTGTGTGTGTGTGTGTGTGTGTGTGTGTGTGTGTGTGTGTGTGTGTGTGTGTGTGTGTGTGTGTGTGTGTGTGTGTGTGTGTGTGTGTGTGTGTGTGTGTGTGTGTGTGTGTGTGTGTGTGTGTGTGTGTGTGTGATTGAATCACATAAAAGGTGATCACATCAAGGCCTAAGATGCATGATATAGATCAAAATAATGTCTAGAGTATAATAATGCATTCTCATCAAGAAATTAAGCACACATGCAAAAGCATTAAATATAAAATAAAAATACAATGGTCCAAGGAGACTATAATCAAGGGCATGTTCAACTACCAAAAAATTGAAGGGACATGACTTAGTAAAATATCTAAAAAAACAATCATGACATATTCAAATATCCATATAATAAACAATGACATATTCAAATGTCAAAGAGGAAAATAAATGCATGGGGGACACAATCAATGGAGCATATTCAAATGTTCAAACAAGCAAGACAATATCAAGATAAAACACTCAAAGAAGTTTATAAATGAAATAATAAGTAACCAACATAAACATAACATACTAGCCCATGAATCATATGTGTTAGAAAAAATATTAAGTACATAACATATCAATTACACTGTGAAAGATATAAGAATGGATAAATGCATGTCTAAGTATATAATATCAAACACGATAATGCAAATTAATCATAAAATAATATAACCTATATGTATCATGATTAAATAATCATATTCCCCCAATCTCCACATGACATGAGAAGAGGGAAGGCCCAAAATCTAAAAGTGCATAGATCATGTATATGTGTATTCTTGTATCACACTCAAAAGATGTGTGAAAAACATATGTATATAGAAATGAATGATATATGTTATCCACTAACATGTAACTAACAACATAGATTCCAAGGAGATAATAAAACATGTAGATACCAAAACTATTTTTGGATGTTTCATTTTTTAATTTCTTTGGTATTTTTGGAATATGCAACACTGAAAAAAACTATCTTATGATCTCATCCAATAGATGATCATATGTATCTTCCCACTATAAACCTAGTACAATAAATTATTTGTACTACCAAGGAACATGTATAGGTATAATGTCTATCACTACAGTATTGATGATGATTTATTTATGTATAATATGAATCAGTGATCATGAATAAATAATAGGAGTAAGGGTTTATGGAACCCATCACTGAATGGTTTGTTGTTTTTATGGAATAGTAATAATAGGAACATGTGTAGGTGATATAGCTATCAAAATATCATGTATAGTAGATGAAACCCACTATGGACTTTTATGTAATGGTCTCTCAGGCACTAGATGCCTAAATGGTATTATCTATTTCTTACCTACCATTTTGTGGAAGATTATCCTTAGTGTTTTGATAACTAGCTGCCTGGGTGTAATTTTTTTTGTTTATAGGATACTCTTATTGAAATATATAAACTATAATTACTTTATTAACATGAATTTATTTAACACACCCATGTATTTCAAAAGGTATAGATCGGTATCCAAGTCATCCCATTAACATATCAAAGTCTCCCATGGAAGGTATAACTAATAAGGTAGTAACCAAATGTTTGGACCCACCTATAAAGGTAAGTTAATATCAACAATAACTTATTATGAGGTCCTATCAAATGCCCTAATTAATCTAGTTAAAGGATGTAAATAAATATTTTTATAACCCATATACATAAGTAATGGCATTGTGTAAACATTATCACTTACACCATTGTCAATCATAACAATGGTATAGGTTGGTGATTAAGGTATGCTTGAATGAATACAAAATTAAGATTCAAGTTACCTTCCCTAGTCTCACTATCATCAAAATTAATAGAGTGTAATAAACCATAGGATATTTATTCCATGTATAAGTACCAATAATCCCATCTAATGGGTGTTCATAATTTGATGAAGGAGGATGTACATTATATACAATATGTACCTATGGATCCTTATTAGAATGGTTTTATAATGGATTTTTAAATATTTTATTCTTCTAGTGATCAGTAGGTTGTGAACCTTATTACTTTTGAGGATCATCAAATGTAATATTTTGGTCATCGATGAGGTCTTAGATCTTATGCTTCAAGGTAAAAAATATGTTTGCATAATGTCTAGGGATTTAGTGATAGTCATAATAAGAATTCACATCATACCCTTTAGGTATAAGTCCAATCATATCAACCTATATAGGAGGAGGGAGAGATATAATATGACACTCTACAATATTTAGGACCATTGAAGCAAGAGACTTAGGTAAGCATGTAAATTGTCTCCTTGGTGCATTAGATAAGATGAGCTGATAAGGTTTTTATGACACTCCACCATGGTGGTTGTTTACTTTTTATGCTTCGAAAGTTTTACCTTAGAGCTTGGTTTGATATTAAACTTGGTATTGTAATTTTGTTTAGTTAGTGTGTTTAATACATACTTAAGATTATTCAATGAAATAAGCTTCATCTCACAGTCTTGAACAACATGTAATAATTCATAAAAAGATTTAAACTTTTTGAAAATAATGGACTAGTGTAAGGGATCAATAAAACATTTCTTTAAGATGTCTTGAAGATATATATCTATCATATGATTGGTCATTTTTACAACATTGTATTATATCTCAAGACATATTCATTGGAAGGTTCACTAGTTGCTTGCTTGATTTGTGTAATTTAGGCATAAAAAACCTTTCATTAATGTTAATGGATAATTTTGACAAAACTAATCTATAATAGTTTTGAATATCTTTATTGATTAGAGAGGTAAATCATGGAAACACCTCGAAGCATAGTCCTTGAGGATCCTTAGAAATAATTTGGTCAAAATTTTATCATTGGAGGCATAATAAAGGTATGTCATAAATAAGGATTAAATATGTTGTTCAGTATCACCCTTTACATCACAAAAAGTGAATTTAGATGAAAAAAACTAGTTGATAAGTGGTGAAAAGATATCTCAAGTGCAAGAGGCTTATACACCACATATTGTGAATCAATAGCTGAAGAGACTTTAATGCCTTTTTTTAATGTTTGTGACCTTTTCCTCTAAGGTCATTATAACTTAAAGGAGAGTTTAAACTAAGACCCATTAGCATTTAGATTATAAATCTAAGTAGTATAAAAGGGGAAGTAAACATGATTTTAATATAAATATCCATCGAAAATGGTACTTAAGTTGAAACATTTGGTAATCCCATGGTATATGTGGCAATTAAATTTTGGGTATAAGGTAATAAAGGTCTTAAAACATAACCCATGCCCCCACTAGATGGAGGAGTTGATTAAGTATCCAAATAGAGGGATGTTTCAATTATACCTTCTGATTTTTTAGTTTCCAATATAGTTTTGATGATCTCATCAAGGTACTCAAATTTTTTATGAATATGATCATGAAATAACATGAAAAGTTGTACTTTCTCTTGATCTAGTTTCTCATGTTAGGTGTTTTCATTAAATTTATGGTTTTCATTATCAAAATATTATTCTATGAGAACCTCATCTCATTCTCAACATCAATATCATCATGATCTATAGGGATATATACCTCATTGGTTTTATAAATAATAGGTGGTAAGAGAGGAATATTAATGTGTTCAATAGTCATACCACCTAATTTAGGGTTACACCTAGGATGTATACAAAATAATGTAAGCAGGAGCTAAAAAATTATAGTAATTTAAAACCTAGCTGACTAAAAACCATAGGAATTAGAAAAAAAATTCATTCACATAAATTAGGTTCACCAAATGTTTTACACTAAAATATAGATTAAGGAATCTAGTGTTAAATGGGATATAGATAACCTATGGCACAAGGGTGATAAAATCTCTCTAGAGCAGGTCAATTAATTATAAGTTTAGATAAATAATATTATGAATTTAAATACTGATATATGCTGAAAATAGTAAGCACCAGCAATGATTGATATTTCAATAAATATAAAATAATGGTATTTAGATGTATTTCAGTGTGCATGTGTTGTGTAACAAGTTGGAAGTAGACTAGATCTAGATTTTGGATCAATCATGAAATTTTGGAAATTTTAAATTTGTAACATCTCACACTTATATCAACTTAGGAGAGTTGAATGGACACTTCTACTTGACTTAATTATATATGTATACTATATAATACCTACTATATATGGATGTAACCACTTATAAAGTTTTGGGTTATATGCCACCTTTCCTTTATTGCATTTATATTTGGATCATGGACTTTTACTCTTTTTGAATCATCAAAACTCTTTGTCTTCATCTTCATAGTGACCTTGATAAAATTGGGTTAGTGGGCTCACAATTTAGAGATAAACTTAAAGAAACCTCTATCATTAGGTGATACTTACATATCCACTACTCAGAAGAGGCCCTCAGACTGATGTATTTCTACCCTAATGTGTTGTCTTATATGTGCATAAGGGTGCAATATGTGGAAAGCAAGTATAATAATAGACTATTTTAGAACTTGGAAAATAGGACTCATGACATGCTCCTTTATTAATTAATACATGTATATGTGTTCTCCCTATGATTTATATGTAAATAAGATAAAATAGGTAAGATTTTATCTCTTCAATTCTTGATAAATTATTTTGGTACTTTGCCTTGTGAGAGGTAGGAATTTACTAGGTCTATTCTAGGTCAGGAAGGAAAGAGGTTTGATCATGCATATTTATCAATATTTTATAAAAATATATCACATTAAATTACTTAGGCTAGCATAGGGATATGTTTATATTGAAAATTTGATGAATTTATGGTACTAGACACTTACATTAGAATAAGACACGTCTACATAGACATCTAATTGGGATACAAGTGTCTATAAAGTAGTAAAATAGGTACAATACCATAAATTTTAGAGATAATAAATAGGAAGGTTTATAGTATTATGGGTAATATATAAGGACCAGGTCATTAGAATGACATTGATCAGACTAAGATATAAGAAATGCACACATAGAGATATCATATGTGAGCCTTTAAATAATGATAAATGTATACAACTAAGATAAAAAACTAGGATTAGTATTTTACAACTATATAAGACTAAGGTAAAATATAATTTATAAATAGTATTTACACATCTATTTATTATTATAGCATACTAACTACCCTCTTTTTTAACTAAGCTGGATGAATGATATCCTATCCATTGCCTCATAGAAAAATCCTAAGGGATGGCATCATAAGGGAGAGGGTGGTAGTGTAGACACTATTTCTGAATTATATAGTTATGAGTTCATATAATGGCTCATTATATCTAAGTAATGACCCTATTTATTTATTATTAATCTCCCTCTTAAGGGATTTAAATGTGCATTTTGTAAGTTTTTTCTAATCTAAATTATTAAATGAATACATTTACATTGGTTAGTGTTTAACACTAAAATGATCAAGATTAGGGTTATTGAGAGATTAAAGGGGTATATAGAAATGAAATGGCACAAAGGTGATAATCAGATCTATAGTAGTCCAATTAAATGGTAAAATCATATATAATCATACATTGAATTACATCAATGATGTTGTCTATCCTAGACATTAGTGTCCATCAAGAAAGAAAGTAGGTACATGTTTAGAACCTATAGAAATGGAAGATAAGTACAATTTAAGCATTATGGGTAAGATAAAAGGAATAGGTAATCAATATAATACTAGTCATACTAAGAGATATAGGCCAAGGGTCACAAGGATAGAGTGGATGTGAGACATGCAGAAGCAGGAAAGTTAAATAACTTAGAGGGATATCCAAGATATAAGTTTCCAAAGTATACAAGACTGAATTAATATATAATAAAACAATATCATCTACATTTTTCTCTCTTTGATATAGTAATGAAATTTTTAATTTAAATAAAAGGAATGCATACCTAGGTGTGTATCCACACCTTGTCTTTGCATGTGCCCAACTTGAGTGATTTGTTGGTGATTGACCTACAACCAAGAGCATGTTATGGTATAAAATAAATGCATTTTACATTGAAAGCATTTAAAATATATTGGAATTAAAATAGTAAGGTTTAGGAGTACACCTATGTGTCGATGTAACCACCTTGCTAATTATTGGCAAGTTTTTTTTTAAAAGATGTATCATTGTAAAGATCTAAAACAAAATTTAGAACAAATATAGATAAATATTTAAGGTGCATATATCCAAGGATGTGTGTGTGTGTGTGTGTGTGTGTGTGTGTGTGTGTGTGTGTGTGTGTTTGAAAGAACTTGCCCCCAAAATTGGAGAAAAATTGAGTTTCCACCTAATAGTTGAGATTAACTCAACCATTTAACCCAATGATACTTATAACCTAGTGAGAATGGATTATCAATTCCAACTAAAAACTTGAAAATATTGAGTTATTTTATCACCTCAACCATATCAAAAATTGAACCAAGTACTACATAAGATTATTTAAATAAAAGTTCATAAAAGTTTGTGGGGTATCAATATAAAAGAATTTGTGATATGGTAACAATCCATAAAAGAGTTTTAGAAATTGAAACTAATTTAGATTTTTCAATATCAGGCACATGTTTCATAGCATATTCACCTTATATATGTCTCATGTTAAAACTATGTATAAAAATAGTACCAATGTATATAATTCTACTACAACTTTGAATATGAATCATATAAGTGTGTGATTTGGCTAATTTATATAACTATATAAGTGTGGAGGACATGCTTCCAAAGCATGCACCCACTATATATGGAAAAATATAAAAACTAATATAGGTACCTATGTGGAGGATATGTTTTAAAGACATGCCACCACTATAAAATGGAGATGTTGAATAATAAATAGATGTGGTTAACATGCTTCCAAATCATGCTCCCATTAAATCTGATAACTGTGAACATGTGGAATCCATGCCCATATGACATGCCCCATTGAATCTAAAAACTAATATAAGTACCACATACTAAATGAGTGTGGAGATCATGTTTCCAAATCATGCCCCCACTAAATCTAAAAATCGTTATAAGTATCACATATTTAATGAATGTGGATAATATGCTTCCAAACCATGCCCCCACTAAATCTAGAAACTATGCCAAGTGTGGACAAATTTTATTTATTACATGTCCCCACTAATATGCCCCCCTTTGAGGTGAGGGAAATATATTAAATGGTATTTACCTCACCTCAAAAGGATGAGACACTATAAACTTTGTGAATGTAATGATGTATCACATAAAAGGAAACATGTCTAGATGAATGAATCATTGAAGCACATAGAACCAATGTG
The DNA here is from genome assembly GCA_037957365.1 of Torreya grandis. Lineage (NCBI taxonomy): Eukaryota > Viridiplantae > Streptophyta > Pinopsida > Cupressales > Taxaceae > Torreya > Torreya grandis. The sequence continues at coordinate 347,631 of JARHVA010004794.1, forward strand.
ATCACATGAAGACCTAAGATGTATGATAAATATCATGGCAACATCTAGATAGTAATAGTACAATCTCAATAAGAAAAAAACACAAACATAAGAGAGCTTAAAATAAATTCAAAAGGAAAAGGTCTAAGGAGATTGAAAACAAGGGGTATGTTCAAATTTCACACAATCAGAGGGACATGACATAGTAAAATGTCTATAAAAGGAAAGGATGACATATTCAAATGTCAATATAATAAATAATGACATATATAAATGTCAAATAAACCATACATAAGAATGGGGGCCAAAATCAAAGGAGTATATTCAAATTATCTAAAAATGAATACAATAACAAGGAAAGACACTCAAATAAGTGCATAAATTAAAGCATAAGCAACCATCATAACATCTCATATTAGCCCATGGGTTTGATGTGTTAGAAAAAGTATGTCAAGTGTCTATCATATCAAGTAAAATTTGTAATATATAATCATGAATAATAGGTATGTATAATTATAGATGTAAGCTCAAACATGATAATGTATAGCGATCATCAAATCATATAACCTGTGTATCAAGATCAAGGACGTAGATGCCCTAAATGTTCATATAACATGAGTACAGGAAAGGCCCAATATATAAAGTTGGAATGTATCAAGTGTTTATGTATGCCTAGATCACACTCAAGTAGAAGTGTGACAAACATGTATGTAGGAGTAACTAATAATTTTGTTCATTAATATGAAAGTAACACATGGATGGCAAAGAGCCCATAGAACATGTAAGTGCCAAAAGTTTTATTTTCTAAGTTTTTGAATTTTTTTTTGGTATTTTTGGAATTTTATGTAAGTGTATAATGTTCATTGGTATTTTTAAAGTATTTCATTAAAGTGTAGTAAGGTGATATACACCTTTCCTTAGATTTTTTGTAATTATAAAAGGTCCCAGCCAATTTGGCTTGAACTTTCCTTGTTTGTCCTTTTCCTCATTAGTGTTATCTTGATTTATTTTAGTACCAAGTCACCCACACTAAATTCATATGTCCCAACCTTTTTTTTATATGCTCATTTTACACAATACTGATAAACACTAAGTGCTCATCATCTTGTGTGCATTTTATACTCAATTGCTCTAACCAATGTAATCACTTTTCATGGTATTCATTATCTTTGATGATGTATTCTATAGATACATGTAAATAAGTTATCTTAATTTTAATTTATAATACATCCTCTATAACATAGACAAAAGAGTAAGACGTGGCCTAAGTAGGTGTGTGTACACTATTTAGGTATGCCCATAGAACATATACCATATGTTGGTGCCAATCAATGTTGTATCATTCAACTATTTTGCCAAGTATTTTGACAATTATTTTATTGTTTGCCTCTACCTAGCTATTTCCTTATGGGTAATAAGGGGTAGAAAAGGTATGCTTAATCTTATATTTAATACAAAACCATCTTGATGTCTTATTTTCAAATGATGTTCCACTATCATATTTAATGGATAAAGGTATATCAAAATGGGAAATGATATTGGTCATAAAAAACTAGCATATGTCATCCCATATGATAAACTCAGCTAGACTTGATTCCACCCATTTTTTAAAATATTTTGTAGTTGTAATGATAAATGTGTTCATTAGTAGATACTAGATTTACCTTGCCTATTAAATCAAATCCCCATAATGAAAAATGTCATGGTAAAATGATTGACTATAATTCATGTGATGGCGCATGATTCAAATTTATATATTTTTGGCATTATAAATGTATTTTTGCATGTTTGATACATTCTTGTTCCATTTTAGGCCATTACTAACCTTGGTGTAATAGTTTTTGAGACATGGCACATCCATTTAAATTACCAAGACACTCACTATCATGCATTTAAAAGAGTGCAATGTGAGCTCCATCTTTGCTTAAAAATCAAATTAGTTATCCATCAAAACCTCATTTGAACAAATAATTTCCAATAATAACATATAAAAATGCTTCACATTATAATTTTCATTTATCATTTCATGCAAAATGGTTTTATATATAGGCTCGATAAATAATATTATAAATGTCAGTATACCATTCTATGTTTATAGTAGTATGAGTAACATTGAGAATGGCCAAGGCATGTATTTGATCAAACTAGATGGAAAATTTTCTTAGTTTTTGTATTTTAAATTTTATGTGATAATTATCAAAAGTCATTAATGATGTTTCACTTAACATAACATCTCCATGTTGATTATCTTTACATGGAATATTATCAATAGAAAAAGTGTCAAATGTCTATGTGATTTTATCTACCATTTATTTATATGGAAATATATGCTCTTTCTTACTTTGGTAATGATTAGTAACTTTGTTAATAGCCAACTAGGAATTAAAAAAACTTGGATGTGTCTTATATCAAGTTTATGTTCTATGGATAAAACAATGATGAAAGCTTCATAATCAAATATATTATTAGTGTAAGAAAAATCTAATTTGTAAGAGAAAGGCATGTACTCACCTTGGGGGTAGAAAATACAATGCTAACACCCACTCATGTTTGAAATTTTGATCCATCAAAGAACATTGTCCATGGAGTGGAATATATATTATAAGTCTTGAACTCATCTTGAAAATCCTCGATGAGTGGAAAAGAATCTAGCAAAGGAGTTGTAAATAATTGGTCAAATATAACTTGACATTTTATTTAAATTTCTAGATATAAATTTTATGTTAAATTATGTGAGTTTCATCACCCATTTGGATATGCATCTAGTTAGGTGTGTTTTGTTCATGAAGAACCTTAATGGATCTTCTTTAATTATAACATGAACCTCATTATTGAGCAAATAATTTCATAATTTTTGGGTAGCAAAAACCAAAGCTAAACATAGTTTTTCCATTATTTTATATTTGCATACATAATTGAAATGTTGGAGTTTGATATAATATATTACATGTTATTTTTTATTATCATCAAATTGAGATAGTAAGGCCCCTAGGAACTTATAGGTAGTTGATATGTAAATAAGTAATGGTCTATCTAGAATAAGAGACATAATTACTAGTGGGTATGGTTTTTAATTTTATTAAAACTTTATTGACATACCTCATCCCATATGAATTGTGCATCCTTTTTTATAAAATATATGAAAGGGATTGTTTTATTAGACAATTAGGCAACAAAATGTTCAATAACTTGGGTTTGGCCTTGCAAACATCATAATTATTTTAGATTGTTGGTGGTGGAATTTATATGATTAATTTTAACTTTTTTGGATCAACCTCAATTCCACACTAAGAAATAATGTATCCTACAAGTTTTCCCAAATATATGCCAAAAAAACATTTTTTTGGACTTAATTGAACATTGAACTTGCATAGGCACTTCATTTGTTTTTGTAAATTAGTAGCATGGTATTTGTAGTGTTTTGAGTTTACAATTGAACCATCAACATAATCCTCAATAGTTTTGTGTATGAAATCATGAAATATATGAGTCATGGACCTTTGATATTTAGATCCTATGTTTTTAATCCAAAAGGCACAATTGTGTGACAAAATATCCCCTAAAGAATGGTAAAGCATTTTTTATTATTTTTTAGGGTTAATTCTAATTTGATTATATCTTATGAAACCATCCATAAATGAAAATGTTTCATATCTATCTATTGAATCCAAAATCATGTCAATATTAGGTAAAAAGAAGTTATATTTAGGGCAAGCTTTGTTTAAATTATAGTAATCAATGCAACATCAAATGTCACCATTTGGTTTTTTAACATAGATAATGTTGGATACCTAGTCATAATGTGTAATGGGTTTTATAAACTATCTTATAAAAGTTTTTGAATTTCGTCTTTTACCAACAATACCACTTTAGGATGAATTTTTCATATTTTTTATTTTATTGTCTTTGCATCTAGGTATAATAATATATTATGCATTGTCATCAATGGATCAATCTTAGGCATATGTGAATAATCCCAAGTAAAGAGTTTAGGGAAATCATGAAGGACCTTTTGATAGGTTTTTCCATCATCTTCATACATAATTATAATAAGAAAGGTCTAGGGTCCTTATCTATTCCAAAGTTATATTTTATTCTTTCTTCATTTATAAAAGTAGATTTATCTATAATAAATGGTGCATTAGGAATAACATTTGATGTATCATGTTGGATATTTATATTATCAATCTCACCAAAGTAAGCATGAGCAAAGGTAGTATGAGAGAAACTATTTTGATGGTATAAGGAAGGAAAATCCTCATATGCCCCCAAGTACTCTAGTAATGATTCATCATTGGATAACTCATCCATTGTTAGAATTATTGAGAAAGAAGTGTCATCGATTAAATGATGGTTGACCACTTGGAGCTTAGTTTTGGATATATTAACACATTCCATTTTGGCCTTTTGGAAACAAATTTTACTTTGAGTGACATGTTTGTGTTTAGTAGCTTGGTTTAAAATACTTAACCATTGTTGATTTGTATTGTTTATAGGAGAAATGAGATACATTGCTCCTTTATCATTTTTACCTAACCCTTGTCCCTTGTACCCATATGTGAGTAAATATTGAGAACCAAAATCAGATTTTTATGTTTTTTATGTAGTATAAATAGGTGGTTGAACCATTGTAAAAAATTTCAATGGATTAGTATCTATTAAGCATGTGAAAATGAAACCTTGATGATTAAATTTTAAATGTTTATTTAATGTGGAGGGAACCACGCACATCTCATGTATCCAAAGTCATCCCAAAATAATGTTATAGTTCAAATCATTTGGCATAATTTGGCACAAAGTGGGAAATGTATGGGGATCTATTATAATATTCAATGTTATCTATCCTAATACTTTTTATGACATATTGTCAAATCCCTTGATACTCATATTATATGGTTCCAAATTTGATGGTCCAATTCCCATTTTAAAGGGAAATGATATGTTATAAATGTTGAGTCTAGATAAATTTTCCATGGGAACTCATTTTACCATTTTGTTGTAAACATATAACTAGATTAGAGTGGAAAATAACTATTTATAAGTTGTTAGGGTGGTAAATCATCATTTTCAAAGGATATATTATGCTCGGTCCATTTTATGGAGATTAAGGCAAAGGCCACATATGGTTTTTCAACATTATAAGGGAGAAAGGTAAAAATTCTAATATATGCCACATAATACATCTAAAAAACATCTTTGTAATGTGAAGAATTATGTAACCATGCTAGTATTAAGGTTTGGTAGCAATTTGATTAGATTGGGACAAAACATGTCCTATGGAGGATGATTTATTCATGTACTCCTTTATCATTTTGTAGTGACAAGTAAAATATCATTGTAAAACTAGAACAAGAAGGAATATGTAGGAAAATAGGTTTTGAGTCTCTTATAAATCATAATGAGTTAATTAGGAAAGAAATATAACAATTATTTACAATTATAAGGTGTTAAATCATGAAATAATTAAGTGAAATATTCATGGAAAAAATGGTTTCAAAATTTATGGAAATTTAGGTATCAATAACATAAAAATTAGAAAACCCTAAGTGACCTAGGGTTTGATGTTCAAAGATCAAGTTTACTAAATGTTTAACCCTAAGATGATCTATACCAAGATAGTTAGATGCTAAAACTAGATATAAGCATACATTAAATTGATTATGTTGATATAATATAAATATAGAAAGTATAACTATGCTAGATATAATAATGATAAAGAAGTGAAGTAATTATCTTGTTTTGATGATGATGTAGTTCTAGATCTAGAACAAGTAGAAATCATGTTGGAAGGATATTATGGAATAGTCATTAGATTTTGGTTTTGTAGATATTAATTCCATCCTAGGATGGTTGCATTGAATCTACTATCTAGGCTCAATACTAGTATCCTATAAAAAAATATCTATTAAAACATGATGTGATGAAATGGATGTTTCTAGGTTTGGCTTTACCTTTACTCTAGTGCATTTAGATCTAGGTATTGAATAGTCACTGCTTTTGAAACTACAAAACCCTAGTTTTTCATATTCAATATGACCTTAGGGAAAAAGGGTTTAATGGGCACATTGTGTCTAGCTAAACTCAATGACCCAACTATCAAAGGACCCCACTATCAAAGGATACTTCTTACATAGTCAATAAGCCAAAGAGGGCCTCTTATTAATGTAGTTATCTCCTACTTGTTGACTTATGTGTGAATAATTAAATGTGTGTAAATAAAGTATAGTAGTGACCTAACATATAACTTGGGAAATTGGGCTCTTGGACTACTCCTTTAGTACTTCAAACATGTAGATGTGTAGTTTCTATGACCAATACCTTAATAGGAATAAATAGGAAAGCTTATTTTAATTATATTCTATTTGAATGATCTTTGGTGTTTTTTATAGGTTTTGGTAGGTGAGGAATTAATGAAGGTTGATATTGTATTCATATCAATCCCTTTGGAGTAATAAATTGCATAAATCACTTAGGTCAACCATTAGGATATGTTTCATTTGTAAATTGGATGACTTTAGGGAACTAGACACTTGTGTCAGGATAGGAAAGTAACTAGGGTAAACTTTAGTGGCTATTCTTTGTTAATTAATGAATATTTCACTTTTATAAATTATCATTTGGATATTTTAGTGGGTGGTGAATAATGTGGATTCACCTATATAATCTTAGTGTAAGTTAGTCTTCTAGGTTGACTCACCTACTATTTAAAATAAATTTCATACATAGAAATATATTTTTTCCACTCTATCAAAAGTAAATATGATCTTATTCACCATTATATGTAAACATACATACACCCACATACTCATAATGGCAACTCTTAGTAGTAAAAAAGGGATGAAGTGTCTGTAGGTTTTTTATATAGTTGTATGTCTATCTAGCTTATATACCTTGTTACAATTTACCTATCCATTCTCCTTGTCACCTAAACACCATCTAATAACTTTTTCTAGACTTTACAAACTCATATTTAGATATTCACAAAAAAACCCAAGTAAATTTCTATATGGACCATTAAAATTTACCCTGACAGTGACTCGACACTACTATTTTTCATGGACATTAGTGTCTAAGGAGCAATAAAGTATATACATGTTTATAACTTACATAGATGGAAGCTAAGTATATTTTAATAATATTGGGTGAGATAATAGATCTAGGTCATCAATATAAGACTAGTTAGACTAAGAGATATAAGCTAATGGGTACAAGGATAGATCATATTAGAGACTTACTAAAGTAACCAAGGTCTAATTTTTCAAAGTGTATAATAATGAGGTGCTATATAATCATAAAATATCATCTATAGTTGGTATTTGTGAGTAAATGTTGCTTTTTTACCACTATGTTTTAAACCTTTGCATAGAAAAATAATCAATTTTATATGTCTAAGTTGCATTACACTATAATCAAATACTATAGTTTTGTAAAATAATCAGACCATTGAAGATCAATGAATAACACCATGAAGCATCTCAAAACATCTCTAAAGTTTACTAGTTTGGCTCTAGAGTATACTAGTCTAGCTCCAGAGTTTGCTAGTTTATATCCATAGTCACTCATGCTAGGCACAAAGCTTGATCAAGGATGTTTTGGAAATTTTACACTAATGAATACATCATTCATGATTAATAAATAACCTTCCAATCCACTTTGATTCAATTCCAAATTCATGAAGAAACTTACTAAATATAGTATTCTTGCATATAAATAGTATTTATAGTAATGTTTTATAAAGGTATTATGATAAATACTAAGAGATTTGGTTACCAGATCATACATAACTACAACTTAATATATTGTAACTATCAATAGTTAAGAGATATACATACACAACTATGCAACTCTTCCATAATTTCACCTTGAAACATAGGAGGTTGTAACTTATTTTTTATTTTCTAATAAATTATATGTAGTTAACAATCTTGTTAGGGATTAACTATTTATGTCAGCCATTGTATAAGAATTGGGAAATATAACCAATGTCTTTCAGTTGATTTGTAATTAGTCAGTCGATAATAAAGTCAATGACATCAAGGTTATGTAGAGTTATTGAAGTATTTATCTGATTATAAACATTTTCAAAAGTTAATGAATATTTTATATTCCTAAAAGACTAATTTTTATATAAATCTTATTCTAAAGAATAACAAGAGTCCATTCAACCAAGGAAGTAGAATTATTTTGTGGTGTTTTATTACTTTTATTTAATCTTCCATGTCTTTATGTTAAATGTGTGATTTGATCTAGCTTGCAAGTCTTTGTGTGTGTTTTTATTTTAAGATACTTTAAATATTTTGAATCTAAGCATTTCCTCTCTAACACCATTTAAATTTAGAAAATAAATTAAAGTGTGTTTTCATTTATCAACAAATGTGTTTATTTTTTAGCACCGTTTAAATTAAATAAATGGATTATTGTGTATTTTACTTTATCAACAAGTGTGTTTACTTTTATTGTTAGAATTTTAATTTTGCATAGAGTGTTTCATTTCTAATTAATTAGATAGATTTCAATTAAATTTGAATAGAGTATACCTTTAGGTATAAATTATCCATAACTCCCCAAAAATAGACAATTATTAGTTACTGTTTTTAACATCTTACTAATAATCATCATTGGACACTAGCCCTAGTTTGATATGACATCAACCAAGTTGAGTTGATCTAAATTAGGAGATTTATGACACTCATAATATACCATCTTAGTATTATACACTTTGAAAATACATATCATTGATGTACCTTTAGCTTTTATACCTTTTAACTACCAAAATTATTGCATACACTATTTATTTGTGCCTAATTACTTATTTATTAATTTGACCAATGTTATTTTGATGACTCAAACCTTCTATCCTTCCCAAACTATTATAATCCTACGTATCTTATATCTCTACAAGTTTTGGACCTTAACCTATAGTCTAATTTATTGGACACTTACATACAAATTAGACACCTACATCGATGTAAGTGTCTTATCCCAATGTAAGTGTCAAGTGCATTAATGTCATCTAATTTTTAAATGAAACATATTCCTATGGTTAACCTAAGTGATTTAATGTGAGATATTCTCCAAATGGATTGGTATATATAATATCAACCCTCATTCATTCATAACATATAAAATATCTAAATAAACCAAGGTAACTTACCAAAACCATTATATCATGCACATAAGTGAGCAAAGCTAGTATGGATAATAGTCATAAGGAAAACACATCTATAGGTCTAAAGTACTAAAGGATCAGCCCAAGTTCTATATTTTTCATGTTATATACTAGGTCATTATTGTACTTAATTATCAGACATTACATGATTCACACATAAGCCAACATATAGGGGATAACTAAATAACTCTAAGGCCCTCTTAAAAGTATTGATTATGTAGGTAGTGATCATTGACAAAGGGATCTTTGGGAATCTCGACACCATGTGGCCACTAACCCATTTTTCCATAGCCACTATTAAGATGAAAAACTAGGGATTTTATTTTTAACAAGTAAAAATAGTCCATAACTCATACTTAAATGCACCATAATGAAGGTGGCATAGAACTTAGAATCATATAGGTGGTCACATATAGTTTGAGCATGTATTCTATATTATACACTCGTATCCAAGTCAGATAGTAGAATCAACACAACCATCCTAGGTTGATTAAAGTTTATATATATATAGAATAATTGTTTTCAAAATTAGTTTATTATTATAGAATTTGGATCCATTCCACTTTCTACCTATTCTAAATCCACATCTATATTAGAATCAAAACTAGCCGAGTATCTTATTTTTATTGTTATTTTAGTTTATATTATACTTGTACTTTTTATCTTTAGCATCTCAACATAATATATTTAGGGTATTTTTATTTTATTTTCACAAATAATTGTCCTAATTTAGATATGATATTCCAACCTTGTTCCCTAGGATATATCTACCCATTTAACCTTAGATTCCCCATAATCTACATTTTAGGGAATTGATTTGTGTGAATGTAAAAAAAAATGATTCCTAGGGTTTTTATCCAACTAAGATTTCATTTTACTATTCAAATTATGTAATTTTTCATTTCTAAGTAATGGAAAATATCAATAAAAAACATGATTTCAAATGGAAGATAAAGAACCATTGATCACTCATCTCAATAATAATAAGGGATAAGTAGATTCATTTTTGCATGTTACAAGAAATGAAATTAGTAATCATTATAAGACTAAATATTCCTCACCTAGTGGTTAGACTACTTATAAGGTACTACAATTTATTACATAAAAATAAATCTACCTACTTCTAATGGGGGCATGGGATATGTACTTAAACCTTTGTTCCCTAAAACTAGTATTGACACATCTTAGATGGGAACCTAAATACTTCTAATCAAATACCACTTTTGATGCCTACATCTACCTAACTTATGGTTACACCTCTTTTAGAAAATTCTCAAATTTCCAATATAAAATACCAAGGGAAAGATCTTATCCAAACTATAAAACTTTTGAAAACTAAGGTTAAAAATATTGAACAAAATTCTATTAAATCTCCTTATGTTATTGATTCACAAGAGGCATTGCATAATCCTCTTTCACCAAAGATGTATTTTCACCCCTTTACAATTGGTTTTGTTTCACCTACGTCAAATTTTATGATGGAAAGGGTGATCCTAAACAATATCTTCAATCTTTTTATGTGGCATTCCTTGATTATGTCCTCAGTGATAAAATTTTGACCAAATTATTTACATGGAGATTAAAAGGATATGGTTTAAGGTTGTTATATGATTTATCAAATCATTCAATAAATGCCTTCAAACCCCTAATAGATCATTTTTTATCATGCTTCTATTTAACATTACCGAAAAGGTTTCCTATGCCCAAATTTCCAAGATAAAATAAGGAATCAACAAACTTATTAATGAGTATGTCTTGAGTTACAATACAATGTTAGAAAAAATGATTAATCCTATGGAAAATTAAGATCTTCAAGATATTTTCAAGCAAAGTATTCTTTCTCATTTAAATAATTATATTATATTCAAAATTTTCAAATCTTTCAATGACTTATGCCATATTGTTCATGATCATGAACTGAACTTATCTCATTAAAAAAACTTAAATATATGTAAAATACACTAACTACATCTACATCTAATACAAATGTTTCCATCAAACTAGGTTATAAGGTCAAACCCTCTGAGCCTAAAAAATAAACAACCATAAAAATTATTGTGGTGTCATGATAACCTAGTTATATTATCTTTTCCAATGCACCAAGGAGATAATTTACATGCTTACCTAAGTCTCATGCTTCACTACTCCCATGGCTTGATAATTTCATACTATATCTCTCCATCATCCTATAAAGGTTGATATGAGTGGACTCTACCCAAAAGGTATGTTGAAAATGCTTATTGTGACTATCACTAAGGTCATTGTCATTCTATAACATATATTATAGCTTGAAGCATAGGATCTAGGACCTCATTGATGTCAAAAATATTACATTTGATGATCCTCTAAAGGAATTAGGTTCAAAACATGGTGACCACCATAAATATAAAATATATAGCAATCCTTTGCAAGATCATTCAAAGAAGGATCCAAAAGTACAAATGGAATATAATTCATACCCTCCCCTATCTCATTATGATCACCCATTATATGGTGTTATTGGTAATTATACATGACATACACTTCCTATGGTTCAGACACCCTCCATTACTTTCAATCATAATGAGATTAACGATGAAGATTTAGATATTTATTCTTATTGGTTTGATCATACCTTGACCACTAGCCTATATGTAGTCTTATGATTGATAATGGTGAAATTTATAATGTTTGTACCATGACTTATGATTTTTATTTATATAAATCATGATCTACATCCTTTTATTAAATCATTTAGAGCATTTTATGAGACCTCACAATAGGTTCTTGGTGAGATTGATTTAACTTTATAGGTGGGTCCTACTCATGTGGTTAATAACTTCCTAATTATGCCTTACACATGTGTCTTTGATATTTTATTAGGATGATCTTGGATATCTACACTTTAATCAATTCCTTCTATAATGCATTGGTATGTTAAATGCATTCATGCCAATTAGGTAATTAAAATTTATGTAATTCCATATGAACATCCTCTTGAGCAAGAGAAATTTATACCCAGACAATTAATTATCAAATATCCTAAGGTTATTCTTTTTCAAAAGGGTAATCAATAGGAAATCCCCTCTACCAGGTATCTCATACTTGAGAGACCATTTCATAAGAGATCAACAGTGGGTTCCATGAAATCTTCATCAAATACACACCATATTCATATGTATATAGAATCTACACATGTTCCTATTACTAATTTTCTAAATAAACCAAAAAATACTAAATGATAGGTTTCACAGACCCTTAATCCTATTATTTATGCTTTAAAACCATAAATTCCTAGTTTATATCCACCGAGCATCATAGATACTATAATAAAAGATATTACACCTATACATGTTCCTTGATAGTGTTACTAGATTATTACACCATGTTCATAGTGGGTACATATATATATAGGAACATCCTTTGGATGTGATCATAGGTTAGTCTTTTCCTTTCACATATTCCAATAATACCCAAAAAATAAAAAATAAATCCAAAAATATGTTTAGCATTTACATGTTTTACTAACTCTGTGGCATATATGTTTTTGGTTCCATGTTAGTATATGGAATATAAATATTTAATATATGAATATATGTTTCACACATATTTTGATTGTGATTCAGACATACACAGATACATGATATATGCACTTTTGAATGTTGGGATTTTCCTCTACTCACATCACTAGGATGTTAGAGGCATGCACTTTGTTGATCATTATAAATCCATATTATATAATTATATGGTCACTTTACATTATCATCTTTGAGATAATATATGTACTTATGCATTTCTTTATGCATGCCTATATATTTTAAGTGTACTTGATATGGTATGTACTTGAATTTTTTTTCTAACATGTATATCTAGGGACTAGTATGTTATGTTTATGATGGTTTCTTATGATTTCATTTATGCAATTACTTAAGTGTCTTGCCTTGATATTAACTTACTTGTTTGATCATTTGAATATGTTTCATTGTTTCTGGCCCTTGTGACTTTATTTTCCACTTTGACATTTAAATATGTCATTGATTATTGTATGTTAATATTTGAAAATGTCATTATTGATTTTGTGGACATTTAACTAAGTTGTGTCTATTTGATTGTGTAGAATTTGAACATGCCCCTTTTTTGTGGTCCCCTTTGACCTTTATCTCTTTATTTACTCATTGAGTGTTATTATGTGTGTGTTTGATTATTTTTTGAGCTTATATGGTTAATATCTAGACGTTGCCATGATCTCCATCATACATCTAAGGACTTAATGCAGTAAAATTCTTCATGATTTAATGATATATATACATATACATGTTCCATATATATTATACATATTAAATTATGTAGGTTTCCATAATGTTTATCATTCAAATAGAAACTTATGGATGCATAATGTTAGAAGAATTCAAAACCTACATGTTATTTTCATAGTTTACATCATTATATTATCCATTTAAGGTAAGGTAACTACCATTTTATACTTTACCTCACCTCAAAGGAGGGAATATCAGTGGGGGCATGCCATATAGGAATGACTTGAAAATTAATTCATAGATTCAGATTCAATTGGGTAATGTTAAAGAAAACATGTTATCCACACTTATTCAATACTCAACATAACTAGATCATAATGTGGGAATGTTTTTTATACATTTATTTATTGGATTAAAAATGAATGAGAAAGGGAGTGAATTATTATTCAAAAAAATTCTTATATAATCTTACTTAGGCAATCATAGATCATTTAGACGAGCATGTACATCTTACTAAGCATAAACACCAATCCACACGAGCATAAAACACATAAACACAATATGTATGTGGGAAACCCTCAAGGGGAAAAACCCAACTTATTAAAATGGACTATATTCCTATAATAAAAACACTAAATTTAGTGAAGCACCAACTTCACATGTAATAGCAACCCCAACTAGCTAAGCACTAACTTAGCTAGGCTTTAGTAAGCACCAACTTGCAATGAGGCACCAACACCCTAGATTAATCAACACCAATTAAGCCACCTAAAACACTTTATAAAATTTATAATACCTTTTTTCTCATACAAAAAAATATTATATCCTTCCTTAGATCTTCACACACTTCTATCCATCTCAAAACTGGTCTCTAGCCTTCTTCGCTCAACTAGCCCTCTTCTTGACTTGATTAGGTCATATGACCTTATTTATCATACACAAAACCTATATAAAACCCTAATAATATATAATATATTATAATATGATGTTTTAAAATAACTTATTATAATCTAAAATATTTTATCTTATTTGCTTACACCAACACACACCAATAGGCCTAAAAATGTCAAATATTTATACAAGTTTCTTGTTCATATCCTTCTTAGTTAGACAAACACCCTTACCTTCTTAGGTAAGTAATGAAATTAATATTATAAAATATCATAAACTTGTATCAAATTTTATTGTATTCCCTTTATTTCTGACCTAATTCAATTAGGCCTTATCTCTCCTTTAGGTCTCATGGAAACTTAATCCCATTAGGCCTACTTAGCACACATTACCCTTTTATCTTATTGGAGCACATTAAAACACTTCACATGGTATAAAAACATAATATTCCACACTAATATACCCTTAATAATATCATCTATGATCCATAACATTTTTTAATCTCAAACCACTACTTGGAATACATCATTAGTATTGTTCATATTAGGCTTGTACATACCCAAAAAGTCTATCTTGAATAATTAAAGAATAAACACAAATTTTCCAAATGACCATGTATTAAAAATACATATACTGGAGATAAATTACCTTATATTCATCACCATGTGAATTATAATTCATAACATAGGGTAAAAATACTCAAACCCTTCTTTGCAAGTAGCTTACTTAGAACTACCAACTAGCCTCAAAACATAGTCATAAAGACTTGAAATTATGACACCTAAAGGAATAAATTAAAGGTATTATAATACATGATAATTATCTTATAAAATAATCATATTAACCTTCATAAAAAATATCACAAGAACTAATGACAACTATTGGTCTTGCAGATCAATCTATTGACCTTCTCTCTCACAGGCTTCACTCAGTCAGACAAACCATTTTGAATTCAATGTTCCAACCTATTACACTAACTTATAGGATTTTTAAAATAATGGATAGGTCACTTAATTAAAAAAAAACAAAAAAAAATGAACTATATATTTTAACTTAGGTCAAATAGCCTTTAACTCATCACTGAAACTTGTTTACCTAGTTCTACCATTTACCTTCAAACACAATCATGGTGATAATGACCTCTAACACCTGTGTAGACACTTATATGGAATTATTATGAATATTTATGGTATTATTAGATAATTATATAATTTTAAAATATAAATATACCATGGTCAATTGAAAATATTGGTCTTACAGACCAATCTCACAACCTTACACATTCACTATCTCATCTACACAAGACTGGTCAACTTATGAGTAACAATTTCATCATATCCAATGACCTAAAAAACATATATCCATATTAAATTAATTATATTAAATTAAAAACATCTCCATTAATTTTAATCCATCCCTAATCCATGATATCACATCATTAATCAACTTCTCACTTTTACCTAGTTTTCTCACTATCTGCACCATTAGGACTTTTAGTGATAGGTCAAATTGCATGACCAATTTAGCACACCTAATATATATTAAATAATTAAATACCACCATGTACATATAATAAAATTATCAAGCTTAAATTTTCATTTATTTATCATATTTGACATGGTTAACTTTGACTTATATAGTAAATCTCTAAGAAACAAGCCCTTTTCTGTAGGGTCCACTCAGTCCCTAGATGAACCAATCACACATGTATGTGCTAAGGAGAGTTTAATAAAACTTATAATTAATTAAATAGAAATTAAAATGTATTTTTTCTATTTTTATCAAGATATTTCTCATTAGGTCAATGTTAGGGTTTTAAAGAGGGTTAACACTATTTGTGGTGTTAATGATTATTCATAAATCGTAGCCCCTTGTTACAGAAACCAATGCTTAAAACTTTTAGCTAAGACCCTTCAAAATATACCATTAATTTAATAGGTTACCATGTATATGTTACACATTATAATTATTATTCAAATTTTTTTTCAATTTGGGAATCCTTCATTCTATGTACACAAGAGATCTCAAAACACTTTTTCTTTCCTTTTATTAAAAACTATGGCCTTATAATTGGTAAAAATACTAGAAGAAACATTATATACCTATTTTAATTCTAATTTATGCATAATTTATTTTTAAATTTATCCTAATACACCATTTTATCACCATTTCTCTCTAGGCCTTTGACCTACAAGTCATATTAGGCCTTGAAACTAACCTTCTAGACACTATAAATGCACTTTCCACCTCCATTACATGTTCATGAAACTTTTCACATTATATAACACTAATTTTCATCCTTCATAGGTTTTGACAATACCTCATGACACCTTATTAAGTTAGGTAGGGTCTAGAACTAGTCTAGTTGTATATTAGGTCTATAGGTCTTACCCCTATAGGCTTACTTTGAGACACTCATGAGTAATCTAATGCCTCATATGCATTCTCAAACATCTTAATACATCCTCTTATTAATTTTTTCATCCATATCATTAGTTCACTAATCTCATAACTTATCATAATGTCTTTTCATGTAATGATCGTTGTCATGACTAAGCTCCTCAATCACTTTAAGCTTGAAAACTAACCTTGAAACACTCAATGCTTCTACACTTTGATCACATGAATTTAATTCTTCTCAGGTATTATCATACATTTATACACATGTTTTCATTCTCATCTATATATGCTCAGGATATAACTATGTTTGTTATGACTAGGCTTCTTAAGACACCTAATACTCAAAATATCCTTACCTTGACCTGATCATCAAACCTCTTTATGAAAATACTGACAATCATCAATCTAATATTAATCATGAAATTCAACTTATAATAATCATTTTTTTACCTTAAAATTATTTCTCAATATAAAGGCATAGGTTGCCTTCAAATTCTCTCATGTCACATGGTTCATATCTCATTAATTATTCATCATGTATCTTTCCCAGATGCACATTGACATCAAAAACATCAAACTTTACCTTGACATCAATGAAATAAACCTTGAATTTGACATAAATGACAACACTTATCAATAAAATCCCCCTTTGTCATTGATTTCAAATCATTCTTCAAACTGATCACTCTCATATCCCCTAGTCTAGTCAATCTTTCTTCTTGGACTTTCTCCCCCTTTGACATTAATGATAAAGGGTCTTACATAAACTACCATATGGAATCATACCTTCCTTCTATATTATTTAAACAAAAATAATATGAAGTATTAAACTAACATGCTCCCCCTACTCCATGTATACATTCTTCAAAATAACTTAAATTATAAGACCACTTATCAATGTAGATCAAACTCAATCACAAACCTAAATTGTTCCCTCAAATAAAGAATCTACCATGCTTCTACAAAATGAATAGTGTCTCCATGAATCCAAATTGAGTCACCTCTTTCCATAGAGTACTAAAACATTACAATTTCAAGATATTCCAATATCTCCATGCTCTCATCTAATTAAATTTCCTATAATAGCCTTTTAAGATTGATTTGCATTATAGGTTTGATCTCTTCATCATCCATTTGATCATCAATATGAGGTGACAAAAGACATTCTTAATTGGATTTCATATATGAAGTATTTTTTATCATAGGAAATAGTCCACTTGATCTTGTAGATTGATCATGACACATCTTTATTATCTTTGGTTCTAAACATTCATTTGCCTTCTTTTTTACACTCTAGGGGCTTCAAACTTCACGTTTTCACTTGATGACATTATCAGTTTATTAGGATAGAATATTGAAATGTGTCCTACCTTATGATAGTTATATAAAACCACCTTATACATAAAATTTGATTTATGTGAGATGTGACTCCTTATATAGTCCCATGAGTACTCATTCTTGGAGGGTTTTCTAAACTCTCTGAATCTATGATCAAACTGATTACACATAAAATAGTATCCATTAAATGAATTGGCATACCTTATATCATTGGGATATTTTATAGGTATTTTCACATTGACCTTCTTATTTTTAACAATCTTCTCCTTGACTTGAGGTGCCTCCTTTTGGTCCTCTTTGAAACCAAGACCTATTTTTTCACTTAAAAACTTTTGATTACTCAATATATCATCTAAAGCCTCATTGCTCTTTTCAAAATTCATAAAGGTCCTCACCTTTCTAGATGCTTGATTCAGCGTAGATTTTAAGGATTATATTTCAATTTCATACTAGATGAATTCTTCCTGTTTATAATTTAAGCTTGCATTAACTACCTCCATTTATACCTCAACTTGAATGATGATCTCATCATACTCCTTGAAAGCATTACTCAGCCTTTCCTCAAATAAGCCAATCTACTCGTCATAGTCCTTAACTAATGATCTTAATTTGTGACTATTTTTCCTTTTAAACATCAATTCCTCTATGGAACTTACCAATTCTACCTCAAGATCTACTTCAGCTTATTCTTCATTTGATTCCGCATCAACCATAATGCCTTTCCCACTTGAAAAACCCTCAATGTCTAATTTTATGGCCATAAACAATGTTTCATTATTGTCATGTTCAGGTTCATGACTACCATCATCATTATCAAATGCACTTGAGTCACTTACATCAAAAGAGTTGTCTTCTTTGGTATATAAGATTCTTTTGTTCTTGAAGTTCCTTTTCTACTTTCATACTTCTTGAACTCTTTCTTATTGTTATCAAGATTATAGGTCTTATCATCTTTATGATGTTTATCATGTTCTTCATTATGCTCAAATTTATCCTTTTTAGGACACTTGGATAAGTGACCAATCTTTCCATAGTTGAAACATTTAAATGGAAACAAACCTTTGTACTTACTAGATCTAAACCTCAATTTCCTTGTAAACATGGCTTCATCATCAACATTTGAGCATTCCTCATCCTTGACCTTCTTGTCTTTTGACTTCTTATCAAATTTGAAAGCTACTTCCTTCTTGAGAGGCCTTCCTTCATTAGTTCTATAGTCATATAAATTGTGAAAACTAGTAACTTGAGTGTGGATTATGACACTTAACCTATAGGTCACTCTTGCTTGCTCTCATGAGCCTTTTAGGCAACTTTTCACTGATTCTCAATCATCTATAGCTTTCTAAATAATGATTCCACCTACTCCAAGCTCTTTTTCCTATGAAAATTCCATCCCCTCAAGTTTTTTACCCTTAAGACAATAGCATCCAGCTTAGACTATAGCACCAGACCCTAGGGTGTCTGAGTTTGACACTCCTATCCAATCACATTTTGAGCCTAGGTGACCATTTTCTCCTAATTCCTCTTCTTCATTGTTTCAGCATAACATGAATACATTTGACCCATGACCAAAAAATCTCTATAAAATCCCATTCAAATTTCATTTATAAGGGGTTGAAAAATATCACAAAGCAAGCAAGAATCCAAGCAAGACTACTCAAGCATATTTCCCTATTCTCTGCATACATCCATCTAATATAGCTACAATCACATCTAAATCCTCACACTAATCCCTAGCCACCTAAATGAACACCTAATTTTAGCATTTTTCATCTTCATATACACTATTTCACAAAGCACATCAAGTGGGATAACTATATATGGTTTAATCCCTCTTTGGAGTATTGGTATCTAGGAAACATGCCCACACAAGGGGTGTGGATACATGTTTAGTGTATCTTACACACACTAACCCCCCTCTTGCTCAAATTTTGTTAAATCATAATGGAGTCTAGGGTTTGAAGACTAAATCATCTCTACAAGGAATTTCATAGACATCCAACATCCAAAATTTTATAGGTAGGCTCACATAGAGACAATGGATAAAACCTAAAAAGTTCAAGTCTCTTGTATAATAGTAGTAAAAGAAGACTATAGTGTTGGACCCTTGGGTGTCTTATTTCAAAACTCATATCCTTTCATTCAATTAAGGCTAGATCCTAATTCACAACACTATCCCAATCCTATACAATACATTCCAGACCCTATCTTAACCATCTTAGTCCATTTTAAGCTAAGTTACATTTATCTTAATTTATTGTTATTTTTAAAAAGGTTCAAATTATAATTAAATTATAAAAATTAGTAGCTTAATTATTTAAATATTATTTAATAATTTAATTAACTATGAACCTTAAATAAATTAGGAATAAGACTCCAATATTCTCAAAATAGTTAAATCATTTAGTACACCTGACTTACTTCGTTTGCGCATAAAAACCCTAGAAACACTAGGGTAAATTCCTTACTAATTTTTATAATATTTTTTTGATTTTTTACTTTCCTATTTAAATCATAAATTCAATTTAATTTATAAAATTCCATAGTAATTTTATAAAATTATTTTTATTCCAAACCCTAGTTGCACACACTATGTCCTTTCAAATCAATATTTTTTTTATTTTTTACCTACATATTTAAATAAAAAATTCACATTTTAAATTTAAAATTCCTTAGTAATTTTTAAATTTTTCATTTTTAAAAACCCTAGTTTCATATTAGGTCCCATTGCTTTTGAGGTATCACCTTACAACTAAAATCAGATTTCACATTAAAAAAAATGAAAATGGATCTCACTTATTTACACATATTTATTACATTTTTGGTAAATAATAAGGAGACCATACTCAGTCCTATCATGTACATGAATGATGAAGTTTACCATATGTTAGTACAAAGCCTCATTATTTTCATTACATGATTAATTTTCATAATATATGATGATATTAAGAGATTTATTGTTAAACATGTTAAGATACATCTTACCTCACCTCCCATAGAGCCTTTATCTCATGCCAAGTTATGTTGCATGGTCTATTTCACTTTTCCCTAAGTCACTACCCATCACCAAAGAGCTCATTTAACACCCTTTATCCCTCCACCCCCTTAACCTATCAATTACCTATGCTCTCCTCCTATAGCTACTACTAGTCCTATATGGATAGTAGATAATATGGTTAGAGCTATTACTCAATGTGTTACTATGTCTCCCCTACCCAATTACAAGCCCTACCACCCTCTCATTCCTTCCCATCCTAAGCCCAACCCACCCACATAGGTAGATCCACACAAGGCATATGATATTGTTGATCAATTAAGAAATACACCAGCTAAGATTTCCATGTTAGAACTACTTTAATAAGCCAATGTGTTCAAAGACATTCTTTATCAAGCACTCACTCAGACTTTTATGCCCATTAATTTAGAGCCTTATTATTTTGCATCAATGGTTATCATATTAAAAAATATAAAGGATGTTATTTATTTTTATCATGAGGACATACCATCTCAGATAGTTATTGATCAAAATTTACTATTGTTCATACAAGCTCAAGTCAAAACTAGTACAATTAAAAGAGTTCTAGTTGATAGTGGTTCTAGACTTAACATATGAAATATTACATTCTTATAGACCATGGGCACAGATATGACATCCATGCAAAAATAATATAAGAATATTATAGGGTTTGATGATATAACATGATAGATATTAGGCACCATTACTTTGGATATCATGGTAGAGCCCAAAACCCTCTCTACATAGTTTTAGGTCATGCCATGTCCTCTTCATTATAATATTTTACTTGGATGATCTTGGATACATGCCATGGGGGAAATTCTTTCTACTCTTCATCAATGTATTAAGTTTCTCCATGAAGGATACTTATACACCTACCTAGCAAATAACTAACCATTCAGATATTATCAAATTATAGAGTCATATATGACTATTTCACTAGATAGGACACCTCATATCATAGCTTAGTCCCCACCTCATCACATTTCTCTTAATCAAATACATACATATAAGGTAGGAAAGACTAGCACATCTTTCACTCCTCTACTTATATTATATCATCAACTCCAAATACTCAGCCATTCATAACAGCTTCAGCCATTTTAGCTACTCCATCAGTCATGATTCATACATCTATTATAATTATACAATCATTAATAATAGTTCTAATAATACCAGTTGATTATATAGATATAGATCCTTTAATAGTTATAGTTACTCTAATAGTTATAGATACTCTCATAGCACTATTATCTTCTTCTTTTATAGTTGATGAGACTCCTATATCATAGTTACCCCTTGTGGTAAATTCTAAGTTACCATATGTACATGATGTTGATATAGATTCCTAGGCTACTTTAGATGATGATATGACACACACTCATAGATGACTATTTATGTGGATTGAGCTTTACACTAGTTGGCCCAAGAGAGTACCAAAATGACTCTAGAGCTCTTATTAGACATCCTACATCACTCTTAGCATCTCAAACTACACTCTTAGGATATATTCCATATTTTTAGCCATAGATCACTTAGAACATATAGTTCAATGGTTACCTCTATGGATATAGAGCCAGTCATTCAAATTTAGTTAGGTAGCACATGGCATCAACCATAGATTATATTATAGATGTTACTTGATGATGGATTAATCACACTACTTACATTATGACATAGATTTATTAATTAATTATCACAGTAAGATGGCCACCCATTTTGTCTTTTTCATAAGATCAAAGGCCGTGATACAAAATTATGTGCATCTTTACATCAATGATTGTATAAACTATAGGTTCATGGTATTATTCAAATTACATCAATACTAACACTACTTTCACCACTTCCATCAAAGCCATCTACTACTATAGATAAATATATTAGAGGAGACTCAACATCTTTACCACCAAAGCAACATTTAGTTTTCCATTAATATGATGACACCATTAAAAGTGATAGATCTCAAACTACACAAAGAGCACAAATATTACTAACACTTGAGGAGATAGCCACCATGCATACAGAATCTACAACATATGATGATACTTATCATGATGATCTTGAGGTATTTGATGATGGCCATGATCCCTTCCTCCATCTTTTTCCCTAGTGAGCTCCATCCTTGGACCCTTTACCCCCTCTAGCCTAGTCTTTTACATCATTGTGTACATATTACTTATTTTAAATTGCTTGTTCATAGTTTATTTTTTCTTACTTGTATATAGTTTCTTAGTATTTCTTTTACATAACTTTCTTTATGCTTGATTATAAATATATTACATGTCAAAAATCCAAAAACATTCAAATATGTCTAAAATCTAAAAATAATATAACATTTCAAAATACAAAAACATTCAATTATGTCAAAAATCCAAAAACAATATAACATTTCAAAATACAAAAACATTCCAATAATTCAAAAACACAAAAAAAATTCAATTGTATCCATCATCCATGATTTACATTTCTATTTTCATTCTAGACTTACATTTATTGTTCTATGATATTGTTTAGCAATTTATCTACATTACCATGCTTCACTTGATCTTCTTTGAGTGTGTGCAGTGACATCTAAATCCTTGATTGATTTACTCTACCCATTGAGGGGGCATCCTACTTCATACATTCAAGACATACATCAATATATCTACCCCCTAGGGAAAAATATTCTACATGACTACACCATCCATGTCATTCCTACACCACACACTCTATTTATCATGTTGATGTACATTACTTACTAGCTTACATAGATTACTCTATCAACACTCACCTGTATATAGCACTTTTGTATTTATTAGCATATACCTAGTCTTGTACTCCATGTCTTGCATACTTTCACTTCTTACTTTGATTAGTTAGATGTGATTGTATTTTCATTATTTACATGCTTTCCTTTCTTAATTTGCATAGCTAGATGTGATTACATTTCTCATTTCCTATTTTATCTTATGTATGTGCCTTAAGACATTTGCTAATGTCCTTTAATTCTATTATTGTGTGTGCCTTAAGACAATTACAAATTTCCTTTACTTGTACTCTTCTTTGTGATTGTAGATTTCATTCCAACCTTGCTTGTTACCAATTGTATGTGTATGTGGCATTTGAACATGCCTCATATGATTTATTTCTAATTTGAGTGACATGTGCCCATGTCTGTTGTTTCCTTGGCCCCATGGCCACTCTTGTATGCTTGTTACTTGATTGATTTTCAATTAATTTCATGTCATGATCCACATCATGCATTCTCTTACTTTTTTTGGATGCCATGATGGACATCATACTCCATCCCTCTATGAAAACTAATTACTAATAACTAAAAAATATCATTTCTAGTTTCAATTCAGTACATTACACATTCTATTATATTGTTATATCTATCTAGGCGTACCCCTATTTGATCTAACACTATCCAATAAAAACCATGTTATATCTTGAGATATCTTGTTGATTGTTATTTCATATATCATGAATTTCATAACATAACACATTTTCAAGGCTATTTCTTCTAAGGGAAATCATTGTAGGGTTTTCATTCCTACCCTCAAAAGAGGGGACAAAAAATAGGTGTTTTCTCATAGAGATCAAAGCTCCTACCAATCAAAAAAATACTTTCCAGAACACTTAAAACAAGAATCATAGGTCAAACTAGGTAGAATAGACTAGAATAATAGTGATGATTCTATAATAATCTTCAGTTTTAGTAAAGGAAAATAACACTAGGCATGTATAATAGTTTTAAACATTAGGGTACCCTATTTTTGGTGCTCCTATCCAAATAGAAAAAAAACCCATATTTTATATAAATAAGAAAAAAGGTAACCTTATTTATAATTTTGTACATATAGACCAGTTTAGATTCAACAGTTTTAGTACAATTGTTATCATAGAATCTAGATATAGGGGGCATCATGTATGACATGATGACTCTCACTTCTACGTTTATATTGGGCAGTTAGTATAACTTCTAGATTAGAATCCATGTTATAGACACTAGTGATTGGGGGCAATGTGTGTGACAAATTGGTTTTATTTTCTTTTTGAGTTCAACATATTACCCAAGCATTCGTAGTGGTTATGTGCCTTACTCCATCTATAGGTTGTTGGCATCATTCTAGAGTGGATTTCATATAAGCCTAACCTCCACATTTATGAGTGGATTTTATATAAGCCTATGGCCCTATTTTAGAGTGGATTTCATACAAGCCTAATCTCAAAAAAAAAATTGTTAAGATTAGCCTAATTTTCAATACACATTTGGCTATCCATGCCACATTGTTAATATTTCATAGCATTCATGGGATTCAAGAGATACCTCATACAACACACATTTATGTCAACATTATTTTATATCTTCACTTTATGGGGTAATTATGGAGCCAAAATTAAAGCTATCCTTTATATTCTTGAGCCACCTACTCGAAGGGATTGGACACACAGTCCAAATATTGATTCGCACATGCATGATCACATAGATTCACTTAGTAGGTGACAATGGAGCCAAAGGGATAGCCTTTTATTCTTGATTCACTCGTAGGGAATTGAACACTCAGTTTCATTCATGCTATTACTATTGGTATAACACATACCCAACATTAC
Source organism: Torreya grandis (assembly GCA_037957365.1). NCBI lineage: Eukaryota > Viridiplantae > Streptophyta > Pinopsida > Cupressales > Taxaceae > Torreya > Torreya grandis. Next base: position 373,258 of record JARHVA010004794.1, read on the forward strand.
TCAACATCACCTAGAATCATAATAGGTTTTATATTGGTTCACATACCTGATGAGGTGTATTCATTCATTTATCTTCCTCTCTCTCCTACCCAACTTTGTATGTTCTTATTTTAGATATATAATATCTAGTAATAACTAATCTCCTCTTTGTTTTCTCTTATATATTTACACTTCACAGCATGATCTCTCTATGCACACCCAACATCACATAGCTTCATGGGTTTTACCCTTAAAGGTAAGTTTAGGTACACTTTCTACTTTTACTTTATCCTAGTATTTCACTTTATTGCATCACTATAAAAAAATGGGGTAAATATAGTCATATAAAATGTGAAAATTGGTAACTTGAGTGTGGATTATGACACCCAACCCATAGATCCCTCTTGTTTTCTCTCATGACCCCTTTAGTCACCTTTTCACTAATTCACAGTCATCCATAGCCTTCAAAATAGTGATTCCACCTCCTCCAAACTACTTTTCCTATGACAATTACATCCTCATAGGTCATGTACCCTCAAGACAATAGCACCCAAATTGGAATTTAGCATTAAACCCTAGGGTGTTCTATTTTAATGCTCCTATTTAATCACATTTAAAGCCTAGGTGAGTATTTTTTCCTAATTTTTCTTCCTTATTATGTTAGCATTATGTGAATACATTCAACCCATGATCATATATATCTATAAAATCCCATTAAAATTTAATTTAGAAGGGGTTAAAAAATATCACAAATCAATCTAGAATACAAGCAAGACTACTTAGGCATATTTCCTTATTCTCTCTATATAACCATCCAATATATCTACAAGCACATCCAATCCTCACATTAGTCCCTATCCACCTTAATCACACCTAATTTTAGCATTTTACATCTTCATACACACTATTTCACAAATCACATCAAGTGGGAGAACTACATATGGCTTGATCCCTCTTTAGAGTATTGGCATGTAGGCAACATGCCCACAGAAGGGGTGTGGATACACTTGCAGTGCATCTTGCACACACTAACCCCACCTCTTTCTCAATTTTTATCAAATAATAATGGAGTATAGGGTTTCAATACTAAATTAGATTTACAAGGAGCTCCATAGACATCCAACATTCAAAATTTCATAGGCAAACTCACATAGAGATAGCAGGTAAAACCCAAAAATCTTAGGTCTCCTAGACAATAGTGCTGGAAGAGGACTATAGAACTAGACCCCATAATGTCCTATTTTAGTGCTCTTATACTTTCATTAAATTAAGGCTAGATCCTGATTCACAACATTGTCCCAGTCCTATACAATAGATTCCAAACCCTGTCTCAGCCTTCTTAGTATAATTTAAACTAAGTTACATTTCTCTTCATTTATTACTATTTTTAGAAAGGTTCAAATTAAAATTAAATTATACAAATTAGTAGCTTAATAATTAAAATATTATTTACTAATTTAATTGACTTAGAACCTTAACTAAATCAGGAATAAGACTCCAATATTCCCAAAATAGTTAAATGAAGTTCTCATCTCATAAGCAATCAAAATGCCATGAAGCCCATCCATCTCTAACTTGTCCAAATCTTGAATCTCTTCTACTATAGACACCATAGATTCAAAATTAGGAGTTATTTATATCAAGAAAATTTTAACAACTATAGACTCTTTCACTTTTTCTCCCAATCCTCTAATGACATTGACAACTTCATCAACCTTCAGTAGGTAGGATACAATAGTTTCATCTTCAAACTTTCAAACTATCTTATGTGGGTCTACAACTTGGCCATATTTACCTTGGTTTCTCCTTAATATATGTTACTAAAATTATCCCATATCTCTTTGGATAATACATAGTGTATTACCTTCAAAATCTCTACCTCTGATAAGCCATAAATAATGACATTCATTTCCTAGAGTTGTTTTCAATAGCCTTCCTACCTACTATATTTATTAGTGGAATATGAAGAGAAATATAACCATCCAAAACTAATTACAAAATATCATGTACTTGTGACATAAATTATATCTTCATCTTGATAGTCTAAAATGCATAGTTAGATCCATTAAACAATGGAGCCTTACTGGTAGAGAAACCACCTTGAGCTAGCTGACTAGCCATCCTAACTTCTAGAATATCATTTAGGATTTTAGACCTACTTAAGAGGAATAGGATATGATACCAAATTTTGGAATCAAAATTACTAATATGGGGTGAATTTTTCTTCAAAAGCTTTCTTACACAATCTTACTTAAGAAATCATAGATCATTTAGATAAGCATGTGCATCTTAGCAAGCATAAACACCAATCCACAAGAGCATAAAACACATGAACATAATATGTATGTGGGAAACACTCATTGGGAATAAAACCCACTGATAATGAAAATGGAATATAATCCTATAAGACAAACATCAACTTTATTTAAGTACCAACTTCACATGGAGTACCAACCCTAACTAGCTCAACACCAACTCAACTAGGCTTTAGCAAGCACCCACTTCCAAGGAGGTACTAACCCCCTATATGACTCAGCACCAAATTATCCACATAAAAAACTTAACCACCTTTATAATACCTTATTTTTCATACAATATATTATGATCTACTTCCTCGTCTCTTCACACACCTCAAAATTGGTCTCTAGCCTTCTTTGCTCAACTAGCCCTCTTCTTGACTTGATTAGGTCATATGACCTTGTTTATCATACAAAAAACCTCTATAAAACCTTCATAATATATAATATACTATCATATTATGGTCTAAAATACCTTATTTTTCTCTGTAATATTCTATCTTATTCACTTACACCAACACATACACCAATAAGCCTAAAAATGCCTAGTACTTATACATGTTTCTATTCATATCCTTATTAGTCAGCCAAGCACCCTAACCTTATTTATTAAGACATGAAATTGATAATATAACATCTAAAATACATGGATATAATTTTATTTTAGTCCCTTTAGGTTTTACCTACTTCAATTAGGCCTTATCTCTCTTTTAGGTCTCATGGAGACCTAATCCCATTAGGTCTACTTAGCACACATTACCCTTTGATCTTCTTGGAGAAACTTAAAAAAATTCACAAAATTGAAAAAAATAATATTCCAATTTAATATATCATTAATAATCTCATCTGTTCTCCATAACACTTTTTATCTCAAACCACTACTTAGACCACATCATTAGTATTGTTCATATTAGCCCTATGCATACCCAAAAAGTCTATCTTGAAACATTGAAGCATAAACAAAAATTTGACAAACAAACATTGAAAAAAATACATATGCTATAGATAAATTTCCTTAAATTCATCAACATGTGCATTATAATTCATAAATAAAGGTAAAAATACTCAAACCCTTATCTAGAAGTAGCTTACTCAGAACCCCCAACTAGCCTCAAAATGCAATTATAAAGACTTGAAATGATGACACCTTAAGGAAAACATTAAAAGTCATAAAATAAATTAAAATGATATTAAAACATACTCAAATAAACTTACATAAAAAATATCACAATCACTAATGACAACTATTGATCTTGTAGACCAATCTATTGACCTTCTCTCTCATAGGCTTTATTCAGTCAAGCAAGTCATTTTGACTTCAATGTTCCAACCTCTTACACTAACTTATAGGATTATAAAAAGAATGGATATGTAATTTAAGCCTAAATAAACAAAATAATGTGAATTATATATATTAACTTTGGTCAATTATCCTCCAACTCATCATTATAACTTACTTACCTAGATCTGCCAGTTTACCTTCAAACACAATCATGGTGATAATGACCTATGACACTTATGTAGACACTTAAATATACTTATGATTCATGTGGATGATATAATGAGATAATTATATAGCTTTTGTGTGTGTGTGTGTGTGTGTGTGTGTGTGTGTGTGTGTGTGTGTGTGTGTGATATGGTAAAGTGATAATATTGGTCTTACAAACCAATCTCACAAACATACACCTTCATTTTCTCATCTACACAAGACAAGTCAACTTATGAGCAATAATTTCATCATATCCATTAACCTCAAAAATATCTATCCAATATGAACATTTATTAAATGTCTTGAAAAGAATCCCTATGCATTTATATCCATACCTAATCCATGATAATACATCTCTAATCAACTTCTCACTTTTGCCTAGTTTTTTCACTATTTGCACCATTAGGCCTTTTAGTGATAGGTCAACATGCTTGACTATTTTATCACACATAAGATCTATAAAATACTTATAAACCACCATGGACATCAATACATTTATTAATCTTTAATTTCCATCCATTTAGTAACTTTTACTTGGTCAACTTTGACTTCTATAGCACATCTTTGAGAAATAAGGCATTTTCTATAGGGTCCCCTCACTCCCATAATAAACCAATCACGCATTGAGGTACCTAGGAGAGTTTAATACAACTTCTAATTACTTACATATACATGAAAAACCATTATGGTCTATTTTGATCAAGATCTTTCTCATCGGGTCAATGTTAGGGTTTTAGAGAGGGTTAACACTATTTTTGGTGTTAAAGATTATTCATAAATCTTAGCCCATTATTCTAGAAACCAATTCTTGTAAATTTTATCTATAACCATTCCCCATCTATCATGAATGTATTATGTTACCATGCATAGGTTACACATGCCAAGGAGTACTTGAAAGTTCTTCTCGGGTTGAGAATCCTTCATTTTGTGTCCATAAGAGACCTCAAAACACTTTTTATTGAAAAATTTGACCTTTGACATGGTAAAAATACTATAAACAACGTGAAATACCTTTGCTAATGCTCATGTGTGCATATTTTCTTTATAAACTAATCATGATACTCTATCTGATCACCATTTCTCTCTTTGCTCTCTAGGCCTTTGACCTACAAGTTATATTAGGCCTTGAAACTGACCTGATAGACACTATAAATACACTCTTCACCTCAATCACATGTTTAATAAAATTATCACATGATCTAACACTACTTTTCATCCTTCATAGGTCTTGACAATACCTCATGACACTTTATTACGTCAGGCAAGGTCTAAAACTAGTCTAGTTGTATGTTAGGTCTATAGGACTTACCCCTATAGTCTTATTATGAGACACTCATAAGTGATCCAATGACTCATAACATTCTTGTAAATACTCTTATGCCTCTATGCTTCTATATCATTAGGTCACTAAGCTCATACCTTCTCACAAGGTCTCTTCATGTAATGATCAGTGTTATGACTATGATTCTCAATCACTTTAAGCTTGAAAACTAACCTTGAAACACTCCTTGATGATTCTACACCTTGATCACATGCATTTCATGCTCCTTATATAGTATCATACATCTATACACACCTCTTCATGCTCATTATGCACATTCTCATGATATGACTATGCTTGTTATGCCTAAGCTTCTTAAGACACCTAGTACTCAAAACAAACTTACATTGACCTGATCATCAAACCTCTTTCTGATAATACTAATAGTCATCAAGCTGATATGAATCATTAAATTGACATTAGAAGAGTCATTAGGTTGTCTTAAAATTCTCTCTCGATATAAAGACATCATGTTTCCTTCAAATTCTCTAATGTCACATGGTTTATATCTCACGAATCATTCACCATACATTTTTACTAGATGCACCTTGACATCAATGACATCAACCTTGACCTTGACATAAATGACATCAACTTTAACCTTAAAATTAATGACAAAACTTCTCAATAGTACTCAATATTAGTACCTACATTAATTCTCATATTTAGATTACAATGGGGGCATGTTATGGAAACATGTTCTCCACATTATCATTTATATCATTTTTCATATTTCTCCATATACAATGGGGGCATGTTTTGGAAACATGTTCTCCACACTTATATAGTTTTATACTGGCCAAATTACATAGTTATATGATTCAAATATATAATTGTGGTAAAATTATATACATTGGTACCATTTTTATAAATAGTTTAAACATGAGACATATCTAAGGTGCATATGATATGAAATATGCACCTAATATTTTAAAATAAAATTAGTTTCAGATTCCAAACACTTTTAGGGAATTTCACCACCCACCAAATTAGATTATTATGGACTATATTGAGTCAATATATTATATTAGTTGGTTTAATTTTTAGTATGGTTGAGATGATTAAATCAATTAGTATTGCCAATTTTATAGTTTATACTTGATTGCATCATCTAACCTCACAAGTTTTATAATGTGAGTTGACTTGGCTCACTCATACTCACCAAGTTATAAGTATGATCAGGTTGAATAGTTGAGCTAATCTCAATTTTTGGGTAGAAACTCATCATTTCTCTAATGTTAGGGTAATGTGCCATCCAATATCTCTCTTAATATATCTTTATATATATTCACTATATAGATTTATATTGTTTCTAATCTTAGTTTTAGTTATTCATAATGGTATATATTTCAAATCAAATTGCCAAAAGACAAGATGGTTATATCAAAACATAAGTATACTTCTAAAGCTTTATATATTTCATGTTAAATAATTTCAATGATTTCAATTTCATATTATATACATTTATTATATATTGTAACATGTCATTTTTTGTATGTCAGTCAATAAAAAAACACTCGAGTTGGACTCAAACAAAGGAAACATGTGTTATACACACCCATGTATGCATTTATTTTTATTTAAACTAGAATTTTCATTACTAGATTAAAGCGGGGTGATTTAGACACTATTTATAAATTATATAGCACCTCAATCTTGTGCACTTGGAAAATACATATCATGGATGTACCTTTAGCTTATAGATGTTTCCTACTATCAAAAGGCTTGCATACACTATCTCTATGTTATTAATTGATTATATCTTAGTCTAACCAATATTATTATGATGATTAAAATCTTATATTTTTCCCAAAATTTTATAATCCTACTTATCTTCCATATCTACAAGTTCTATAACTATGCATATTTTCTAATTACTTAAAAACTTACATCCCAGTCAAAAACCTACATCAATGCAAGTGTCCTATCCCAACACAAGTGTGCAGTGATTTAAAGTCATCCAATTTTTAAATGAAACATATTCCTATGGTTAGCCTAATTAATTTAATGTGATACATTTTTTAAAGGGATTGGTATAAATACAATATCAACCCTCATTCATTATTAACCTTAAAAATACCTAAAAAGACCAAGGTAACCTATCAAAAGCATTCTATCAAGAACTCAAGTGATAAAATATTAACTATTTTCTCTTATTTCCATATAATTCATAGGGAAAACACATATATAGGTCTAAATTATTGAATGAGTTTCCCAAGATCTATATTTGTAAAGTTACAAGTTAGGCCACTATTGTATTTTCTTATCACACATTACATGATTCATAAACAATACAACACATAGGGGATAAATACATAACTCTAAGGCCCTCTTAAGATTATTAGATATGTATGTACAACTCATTAACATATTTATCTTTAAGGTGGATTAACATGTGTGCCTAATAACCCATCTTTTCCATAGCCACTATGAAGATGAAGAACTGCAGCTTTGTTATTTGACAAGGAGAAATAATTCATGACCCAAATTTATATGCACCAAAGTAAAGGTGACACAAAAACTATAAGAATAAAGGTGGTCACATCCAATTTTAACATTAATTTTGTATTAGAAACTTATGTTCAAGTTGAATAATAGCATATACGTAATCATCCTAGGTCGATGCAAGTGTCTGTAGCTAGAAAAACATAATTTTTAGAAATAGGGGACTATTCTAGAATCTAGATCCAGTCCACTTTATACCTATCCTAGATATAGATTTGTGTTAAAATTATAACCAACTAATTGTCTTATTTTCATTTTTATTTAAATGTATAACATATTCATACTTTCTATCTTTAGAATCTCATCATAATAAATTTGATATATGTTTAACTAAGTCTTGCCAAAAAATGGCCTACTTTAGAGATAGTCTACCATTATTTTTCCCTAGGATATGTTTACCTCTTTAACCTTAGATTCCCCAAAATATACATTTTAGGGTTAAATAGGTAGATGGTGTTAACTAGAAAAAAAAATAGAAAAATTAATAATAGTCACATACTCACATAGTTACTTGAGTGGTATTAGGTTATATGTTATTTTCTCTCTTGATGTGTGATATCCATCTTATTTTTGAGATAATTATGTTGGGTTCTTATATTTTAGTTGACTTGTATGTTATGGTTTTTTTCTCTTATATTATTTTTTTACTAACTAATGCCATACCCCAATGTTATTTTCATACCATTTTTTGTTGTGGAGTCTTATTATGATGTTGCTTGCATGATCATAGTTATTTTTGGTTATTGAGTGTATTATCATAATTTATTAATATTTGTTAAGTTATCTCCTTTATTTCCTAAATAGTTTTGATTTTGAGAGGCAAGGTATTAATAATCAATAGTCTAGTTTATGTAGCATAAACATTGTTATTAAAAGTAAATAAAAGATTATAAACCACTTACATGTTCATAAAAGCACAAAACCACTATAGATTCTACATTAAATTACTTACGACATTATGAAACTTTAGTAAAGTTATGTCACTAATTTTAATCATTATTATTTGGAGCTTAGGATAATAAATCATTACCTTTGATTGTTTTTAATTGGTCAAGAACCTAATGCAATGTGCAAAAGTAATTAGGGTTTCTTTATTTTTGAGACAAATGAAAGTTTGGGGATGACTTTAGGTTTTTGAATTTTTTAAGCTAGAGTATGGAGGAGTGCATGTTTTATGGGAAGATTATTACATGGCATTATGGATCAGTTTAGCTGAAGGATCTAAAAAATACTCCATTTTTTTATAAATGCATGCAATAGTGGCTTTGATGGTGGTATTTATTTAAAATTATAGTAAACATAAAAGATATGCAGCATGTAATAATGGATTTGGTGAGAATGGGAATAAAAAGGAAGGATAAAGGAAGATATGAGACGTTTATTCTGATTAAATGGAATGTTTCAAGCAAAAACATTTATAATTTTCTATTTTCTAGAAAAGTAATAGTTATAAAATATGTGTGGGGATTTTTGGGGTTTTCTTGCTTGATCTGGTTTATAATAAGTCTTAGTTAATTTCATGTATGTTTTGTTTAATATTTCAATTTTAAAAATTAAAACCTTCATTTTAAAAAACATGAAACTCAAGGATGAAGGAAAATGATAGGTCGGGTTTCCCTTGAAGGAATGATTTTTTAGTTTTCTTTGCTTGAAGTTTGGCATTGAGATTGTATTTTAAACCATACTAAAATAATTAAATTAAAACATGGTTATATGGGAAAATGATTTCTTATGGAATATTGGTTTTATGAAGGTTTCATTTGGATTTTATACATCTATAGACTTTGGGGTGAGAGATTGATCTCACCCACAAGCCCATAGAGGGATATTTTTAATGGAACATCTCGAGTAAACTAAAGCTTATTGATTAAATAATATTACTTTTGATTTATTAAATGGCCTTAAGGTTTAAATAATTATGGTTTCATTAGGTTCAATAGGGTTCAAATAAAACCAAACCTATACATGTGGGTGGTTGTAAAAACCACTTATAAGCCTAAGGTTGTTAAGGATAGATTTAGTGAAAATTTAATATGGATATATACGAACCTTTCCCTCAAAACATTAGCTAATGAGAACCATAAATACCATATGACACTTGACACTCTTTATATTTTAAAAATTTGTGAGCTTAGTTGCACCTAATGATAATCAAGGTTATGTATATTAATAACCTATGTTGGAATAATTTAGCTATTGTTTGAAGTATGTTGAAATTGGTAAAATTCCTTACCTAATAACCATAGATAATTTTAAATAACTAATACTTAATACTATATCACATTTTAGTACTTGTGTGCATACAATTATTGAGAAATAATAGTGAATTTTTAGATTAAATTTTTTAGTAAGGACATATCTTATTGATAATATATTTTATATATTGGTCATTTTGATGTGAGTCACATAGTATGAACTATGTAGTGCCAAGATGTAGTGGTATTAATTATTGTAATTAATGTCAATTTATATGGGGTATATAGTTTATATACTTATTATAAATGGTGTGACCACTTGGTTGGAGTATTGGGAAATAATACATTTGCAAATATATATTAGTCTTGGTCTTTATATTGGTTGATATAATGTGGAAATATACAATTTTCTATATTTGGTGTAAATATCATAATACAATATTTATATGACTATGTTACACATTCAACATGTTTTTAATAAAGATCCAAATTAAACCATAATAGTGATATTCATAAGTTTTAATAGATTTGTACTTTAGATGGATTGTAATATTGTATCACAAGGATGTATGAATTTTGATTAATCTATAAAAGCATTTATATTTTATTTACACGTGATTTTGAAGATTTCAAATAAGTATTACAAGTTTTTATTATAAAATGAAGTGTATTTACCTTATGTTAATAAATAAGTACATTATCCTAGGGTGATTAAGATATTCTTTGGGATTCATGGTTTTCATATTAAACTTATAAATAGATATGTAGAACAATAGATTTGTTTGAACCAAGTTTTTTATTATTATATCTTTGCATGAAATACATTAAAATATATATATTATTATTATATTTTATTTTAACTATCGGTGTGAATTATTCATGAATGATGTCATTTGAAAATTAAGCAAATTAGTCATCCTTATTGTTAAAGGATGATGCATGATAAGCAGGGAACCTTTTTAAAAGTCACTCATCATTGGTTAAAAATAAGGATAACATTGTTTGAATCTTTATTAGAGAGTATTTATGATGTGTGACCCAACTTATTTTTACTTTTAAAATCTAATTTTTTTTACCAAAGTAATTTTATAGTTGTATACATTGTTTGTCCATTGTACTTTATAGTTTACATGTATGAGTGTTATCATATTAAATAGAGGAGTATCCATGGTATGTATGACTAATACATGTAATATTGATTATAATTTGACATTTTTATTGATTATTTATTGATGTTATCATCACCATTATCTACCACTTCATGAATGGAAATGCCTCTCCCAATGGGGAGGTGTGCAGGGGACCACTAGTCGATGGTTGGAATTAAAGCACCTAGATGATGATCTACCTCATTAAAACTTATCGTAACTTTCACTAGTTTTTTAATCATTGCTATTCTAGAGTTGATTGCTCATGAAACTATTAAACACTTAATGTGTTATATTATTTTACTATTCCTCAGTGGTTGAAAACATAATTATATGTTGATATATATTTGTATTGAATTATATTAGAAGGGGATATATTTATACTCATTGTATGATAGTATGCCTCATTATATTTATTATATGCTGATTTTTTATTGATGTACCTAGGATTTTATATTGTTAAAATCAATAGTTGAGAATCATTTTATTGCCCATAATTGTATTACAATATTAAGCCCCAAGAGGACATATTTACATTTTAAACATGATTTAGTGTAATATGATATTGATACCTTTTAGACTCAATTAGATATACAAACTATACAAAAAACTAAAAAATGCTAAACTAAGTGAGTGTGAAATTATAATGACACTAAACATTAAAAATGTATGGTAACTTTCAGTATTAGAATTTTTAAATGTAACAGATGGTATCAAAGTGTAGGCTTAAAATCTTGGACCTAATGATTCCAATAATAATGAACTAATTTCTCCTTATTTATAGTAGGATAAATTGGTGTGTGGAAGTAAAAATGTTGAAAGAAATACTTCTAATTAAGATCAACAACCAAACCTATATCTATTAGTAGTAGAATAAGTTATTAAGACTAATCAGATCCTCACAATCCTTAATGAGACATGTGATTTGTAAATTGAAAAATGCAAGTGCATTACATTTGAAAATCACTTGTTCATGTTTCTGAGATCCTTCAAATTTTCACTTTCTTGTGTTTAATTTTGCATAAAGAAAGTAAAATTAGAATTAAAATGAAGATTAGAATGCAATAATAATTAGATAAAATCAAAGATAACACCAGCAAGTTGATAATGGAGTTCAGCTTCAATAGCCTACATCTCTGGGTCTGCCCAATAGTGAGGACCATTCTATTAAAATTCTGCAACAAATGGCTTCAAAACCTTTACAAATCTTCAATTTCACCTTCTCTAATCTTTATATGCCTGCAAATATTTCTCTTAGACCTAAAAATAAAAGCCCAAGGCCGTACAAGGCAAAAACAAGGCTCTAATCCTCTTAATTTTCTTTACACAGTCAGAAATCCATGTCAATACAAGTAAAAATTACTTCCTTTTATAACATTTCAGCCACCGTGGCTGAAGTAGTCAAGACCTTAGCCTCTTAGGTGCCAGGTCTCAAGTTCAAAACTACCTTCCTCCATTCTAGGCACTCAGGCTCTCCTTTCTAGGCACCTTGACTCCTTCTTGGGCACCAAGTTTGAATATTTCCTTGGGTGACATGATAGACATGGCAAGGTGGTGTGACATGCTTGAAAATTTCAAATAACATGTGATAAATAACACCTAACCAAATTTTGGCCCCCTAATTATTTGCCACATGTCAAATGGAGATTGGTCCACTTACCGTTCCTCAACTATGCCACATCATTTTTGACATCTCTGTCACATGATTTCTTCAATTGGTTATATCTTGAGCATTCAAACTCCATTTTTTGAACCATAAAAAGTGATAGAAATCTCTCGATGAGTACTATAATGTGCAAATGATTTGAACTAAATTTGAAGACTTTGAAAAATAGAATGGTACATGGATCCACCTGGATCAACATGAGACATAATAAAATACCTAAAACAAGAAGTACATGGGCATGGAAAGGAGGAAAATCAAGAATATTAGTAGGTTCTAAAATAAGAGAGCCAAGAGAAAGAGCATGTTGAAGAGCGTTAAGCTAGAAGAGATAAATTGGCTATAGAACTTGATTGTGATATGAAAAAGGTCAACACACCAAAATTTTATGGAATGGTGTTAAGAGATGGGGTTGAAGGGTGGATCACTAAAATGGAGAAGTATTTAATAACTATAAATTAATCTAAAGTGACAAAAGTGGTAAAGGAAGCATATTAATTGGTTGGTGAAGTAGCAACTTGGTGGGCCAACAAGAAGATGGAAATGGGCCTTAACTCCACCAAATCACATGGGATTATTTTTTAGATTTTTTTTAGGGCATGGTGGTTTCCATAGCTCTACTTTGATTAAAAAAATAACATATTTTTAAAATATGAAGTCATAACAGATATTGGTAACATAATATTGGGATTAGTTTACAAAAATTCTCATATATGTTTCCCAATATCAAAAAGATGATTTGTTCTATATCTAAAAGTTTATCATGATTTTGAGGCTATATATTGGATGAAAATAAGATGTGCATGGATCTATATCCATGGAATAGATATTTTAGAAATATGTCAATAAGGAGAAGAAGTTAAAATCACTTGTAGAAGTAAGAGATAAGTATATGAAGAAGTTTAGAGGTTTGAATCCTTCTTTCACAAATAAAAATTAGAAGCATAGTGGGGATTTCAAAAATAGATTCAATAATAAAAATACAATATTAAATAATGATTCAAGGGAAAGGAACCTAGGAAAATGCTTCATAGATGTACATATATTATTAAATCCACCTAAATGGAAGGGACCACCAAGGGTATGTTTTACTTCAAGGGTGATCACTATGTATAAGATTTCACACAATGGAGTATAAAATTTAAGAATAGTTCCTCTTCATCTTCTCATTATGAGAATTTATAATAGTGTATCCATGTATAATTTGACAATAATCAATAATTTTACCGCACCAACCTACCCCCACCCCGCCTTTAACCTAGTAATGAGATAGATAGTTTAAAGGAAAAAAAATGCATACCTAGGTGTGTATAACACACCTTGCCTTTATGTGATCCCAACTTGAGTGATTTTCAAGTGATTTACCTAAAACTAAGAGAATTTTACATTTTATAATTAGTGCATATAATCTAAAATTGAAATCATTGAAATTTTTTGAAAGTAAAGAGATCAAGGTTTAGGAGTACACCTATGTATCAATGCAATTTCCTTTCCTTTTAGAATTTTGATTTGAAAAGATCTATCACTATGAACCACTATAGCTGATATTAAGACAAATATAAATTTGAAAAGTGTATAAATATATAAATTTGAGGATACATGCCCCCAACCTTGTATAAAAAGGTGAGATTCCACATAACAATTGAGAATATCTCAACCATGTAACCCAATCATACTTATAACCTAATGAGTGTGAGTTGATCTGATTCAACCCAAACTATAAATATGGTGAGATTAGATGATGTAATAAAGTCTAATCTATAAACTTGGAAAGATTTAATGATTTAATCACCTCAACCATACCAAAATTGAACCAACTATTACAGTAGATTAGCTTAATAACAATCTCTAGCAATCCAACCTAGTGAGTTCAAGACCATACAAGTATTTTAAAATCTAAAACTAATTTTAATTTTTTTAATTTAGGTGCTATTTACATAACATATGCACCTTATGTATGTATCATGTTAAAAGCTAGGTATAAATGGTATAAATGTATAGAATTATATCACAAATATGTATTTGAATCATATAATCATGCAATTTGAATAATTTTCAAATTATGAAAGTGTGGATAATATGTTTCCATAACATACCCCCACTATAATCTAAAATTTATAATTCATATGAGTGTGTATAACATGTTTCTAGAACATGCCCCATATGTATATCTAAAACTATGATAAATGTGATGAACATGTTTACAAAATATACCCCTAGTGCAGTCCACATCAATGAAGAATTTGGAATACATTCCTCAATGGTATGACCTTAATAATATTCCCCCTCCTTTTGAGGTAAGGGGAAGTATAAAATATTTAACTTATTCAAAATGATAAGATAACCATGTAATGAATGTATCATGTAGCATATAGGATAAATACACACACACACACACACACACACACACACACACACACACACACACACACACACACACACACACACACACACACACACACACACACACACACACACACACACATGCATCTCATTGAAGCACACAAAAATTGATCACATCAAGGTCTAAGATACATGATATATATCATGGCAATCTCTAGAGAGTAATAGTACAAGCTCTTCAAGCAATTAAGCACACACACAAAAGAATTCAATATAAAATCAAAATACAACGGTCCAAGGACAATGTAAACAAGGGACCTATTTAAATTCCATAAAATTTAAGGGACATGACTTATTAAAATGTCCACAAAATCAATCATGACGTATTTACACATCCATATAATTAGAAACAACATATTCACATGTTAAATAGGAAAACAACAGCACAAGGGCAACAATAAATGGAGCATATCAAAATGTTCAAACAAGAAAGACAATATCAAGATAAAACACTCAAATAATTACATAAATTAAATAATAACCAACCATTATAAAAATCACATACTAGCCCATGGATCATATGTGTTAGAAAAAAATATTAAGTACATATCATATCAATTACACTATGAAAGATATAAGCATGGATAAATGCATTTGTAATTATATAAGATCAAACATGATAATGAAAATTAATCATAAAATAATATAACTTATATGTATCATAATTAAATAAGTAGATTCCCCCAATTTCCATATGACATGAGAAGAGGGAAGTCCTAAAATCCAAAAGTGCATAGATCATGTATATGTGTATTCTTGTATCACACTCAAAAGATGTGTGAAACACATATGTATATATAAATTAATGATATATGTTATCCACTAACATGGAACTAACAACATATATGCCAAGGAGCTAATAAAACTTGTAGATACCAAAATTATTTTTAGATGTTTCATTTTTTAAATTTCTTTGATATTTTTAGAATATGCAACACTGAAAAAGACTATCCTATGATCTCATCCAATGGATGATCATCTGTATCTCCATAATGTAAACCTAGTGTAATAAACCAATGATACTACCAAGAAACATTTATAGGTGAAATATATATAACTATAATATTTATGATGCTTTATGTATTTATAATATGAATCTATGATTATGAAAAAATAATAGTAGGGGTTTATGGAATCCATCACTGAATGGTTTGTGGTTTCTATGAAATAATAATGATAGGAACATGTGTAGGTGATCTGGATATCAAAATATGGTGTGTAGTAGATGGGGATTTCATGGAACCCACTATGGATCTCTTATGCAATGGTCTCTCAAGCACTAGCTACCTAAATGGGATTATCTATTGCTTACCCTTTTTTGGAAGATTAACCTTAGTGGTTATATAATTAGATGCATGGGTATAAATTTATCTTGTTCATAAGATGCTCATATTGAACTTTATAAACTATAATTACTTGATTGGCATGAATTCATTTAACACACCCATACATTAGAGAAGGTATAGATTGATGTATATGTATCAAAGTCATCCTAATAACATATCAAAGTAACCTATGGAAGTTATAACAAATAAGTTAGTAACCCAATGTGTGGGACCCACCTATAAAGGTAAGTTAATCTCACTAATAACTTATTGTGATGTCCGATCAAATGTCATAACTAATATAGTTAAAGGATGTAGATAATTATTTTTATAACACAAATACATAAGTAATGGCATGGTGAAAACATTATAACTTAGACCATTATCAATCATAATAATGTGTAAAGGCTAGTGATTAAGGTATGCTATAATGAATAAGGAATTAATATCTGATTTACCTTCCCTAGTATCACTATCATCAAAATTAATAGAGGGTACTAAAACCATAAGAGGTGTATTCCATGTATAAGTACCAACAATCCCATCTAATGGATGTTCATAATTTGATGAAGGATGATGTACATTATATTCCATATGTACCTATGGATCCTTATGAGAATGGTTTTATAATGGATTTTTAAATATTCTATGCTTCTAGTGAAAACCAAGTTATGAGCCTAATTGCTTTTGAGGATCATCATATGTAATATTTTGGACATCGATGAGGTCTTAGATATTATGATTCAAGGTAAAACATATGTTTATATAATGCCTATGGACTTAGTGATAGTCATAATAAGAATTCACATCATACCCTTTAGGTATAAGTCTACTCGTATCAACCTATATAGGAGGGGGGAGAGATATAATATGAAACTCTACAAGCTTTAGGAGTAATGAAATAGGAGACTCAGGTAAGCATGTAAATTATCTCCTCGGTGCATTAAGTAAGATAAGTCGATTAGGATTTTATGACACTACATTAACCATGGTGGTTTTTTACTTTTTAGGCTTAGGAAGTTTTACCTTATAACTTGGTTTGATATTAAACTTGGTATTGGAATTTTGTGTATTCAATGTATTTGCTACATACTTTATATTATTCAATGAAATAAGCTTCGTTTCATGATTTTAAACTTTTAAATTTGTTGAAAATAATGGACTTGTGTAAAGGATCAATAAAATATTTCTTGAAGATGTATTAAAGATATTTATCTACCATAGGATTGGTCATTTTTACAACATTGTCTTGTATCTCAAGACATATTAATTGGTAGGTTCACTAGTTCTTTTCTTGATTTTTATAATTTGGGCATAATAAACATTTTAATGATGTTAATGGAGAAGAGTGATAAAAAATAATATATAATAGGGTTGAATTCATTTATTGATTGGAGAGGTAAATCATAGAAACACCTCAAATCATAGTCCTTGAGGATCCTTGGAAATAATTTGGTTAAAATTATATCATTAGAGGAATAATCAAGGCATGCCATAAAGAAGGATTTAATATGTTGTTTAGTATCACCCTTGCCATCATAAAATGTTAATTTAGGTGCAAAAAAACTAGTTGGTAAGTGGTGAAAAGATATCTCAGGTGCAAGAGGATTATACAACACATATTTAAAATCAATAGCATGGGAGACTTGAATGACTTTTGCTTAATGTTATTGACCTTGTCCTCCAAGGTCTTTATAACTTAAAGGAGAGTTTAAACATAGACCCATTATGATTTAGATTAGAAAGATAAGTAGTCATGAAAGGGGAAGTAAACACGGTTTGAATATAAATAGGCATTGAAAATGTTACTTAAGTTGAAACATTTGGTAATCCCATGGTAGGTGTAGAAATAATATTTTGGGTATAAGGGAAAAAACTTCTAAAAATATAACCCAAGCCCCCACTAGATATAGAGGAGTTAATTAAGTATTTAAATAAAGGGATATTTTAGTTATACCATTTGATTTTTTAGTTTCCAATTTAGTTTTTATGATCTTATCAAGTTATTTAAAAAATTTATGAATATGCTCATGAAATAACATAATAAATTTCACTTGCTCTTGATATATTTTTTCATGTTCATTATTTTCATTAAATTTCTAGTTCTCATTATTATAATATTATTCTATGAGAACCTCATCGATATGTTGTAGGAGAGTAATATTAATGTGTTTATTATTCATATCACCTAATTTATGGTTAAACCTAGGATGCATACAAAATAAAGTAAGCAAGAATTAAAAAAATTATAGAAATTTAAAACCCTAGCTAAAAAAAACCATAGGAATTAGAAAAATTTGCATTCACATGAATCAGGTTCACCAAATGTTTAACCTTAAAATATATATTAAGTAATCTATGGTTAAGGGGGATAAATATATCCTATGGCACAAGAGTGATAAACTCTCTCTGGAGAAAGTCAATTAATTACAAATTTAGATAAATAATTTTCTTAATTTAAATATTGATATATTCTAAAAATAGTAAGTACCACCAATGATTAATATTTAAATAAATATAAAATAATGGTATTTATATGTATTACAATGTGCATGTGGATGTGTTGTGTAATAATTTAGAAATATACTAGATCTAGATTTTGTATCAGTCATGAAATTTGGGAAATTTTAACTTTGTAACCACTCACACTTATATCAACTTGGGAGAGTTGAATGAATTCTTCTATGTGACTTAGATGTAGGTGTCTAATATAAAATACATACTATATATGGATTCAACCACCTATAATGTTTTGATTTATATGTCACCTTCACTTTATTGTATTTATATCTAGCCATGAATTGTTGCTCTTTTTGAATCATCAAAACTCTATCTCTTCATCTTCAAGTGACCTTGGAAAAAATGGGTTAGTGGACTCATAATATAGAGATAAACCTAAATACCCATTTATAATTACGTGATACTTACATATATATTACTTGGAATAGGCCCTCATATTGTTGTATTTGTTCGCTAATGTGTTGTCATGTGTGTACATAATGGTACAACATGTGGAAAGCAAGTATAACAATGGACTAGTTCCTAACTTGGAAAATATGACTTATTTCATGCTCCTTTAGTAATTAATACCTATATATGTATTTTAACTATTAATAATATGGAAATAAGATAAAATAGGTAAGATTTTTTCACTTTAATTTTTGATAAATTATTTTGGTACTTTGCTTTGTGAAAGGTAGGAATTTACTAGGTCTATGTTAGGTGAGGAAGGAAATAGGTTTGATCATGCATATTTATTAATCATTTATAAAAATATATCACATTAAATTAATTATGTTAACATAGGGATACATTTCATTATAAAAATTTATGACTTTATGGTACTAGACACTTGCATTAGAACAAGACACATCTATATAGGCATCCGATTAGGATGCAAGTGTCTAAAAGTAGTAAAATAGGTACAAGTCTATAAATTCTAGAGATAATAAATAGGTATTTTTATATAATTATGGTCAAGATAGAAGGCCTAGGTAATTATAATGATATTAGTTAGACTAAGAGCTAAAAAATGCACACATAGAGATAACATATGTGAGCCTCAACAACAGGAAAGGTATACAACTGAGAAAAAAAGAAAAGATCTATATTTTACAACTATATAAGACTAAGTTGAAATATAATTAACAAATAGAGTTTACACATCTATTTATGATTGTATTAGACTAACTACCCTCTTTTTTAACTAAGGTGGATGTATTATATCCTATCCATTACCTCATATAAAAATCATGAGGCATGACATCATAGGGGAAAGGGTGGTAGTGTAGACACTACTTCTAAATTATATATTGTTGAGTCCATATAATGTCTCATTATATCTATTTAATGACCATATTTATCCCCTATTAATCTCCCTCTTAAGGGATTTAAATGTGCATTTTATAAGTTATTTCTAATCTAAGTTAGAAAATGAATACATTTATATTGGTTAGTGTTTAACACTAAAATGATCTAGATTGGGGTTATTTAGAGATTAAAGGGGTATATATAAATGAAATGGAAAAAGGGTGATAATCACATATATAGTAGGTCAATTGGATTCTAAACTCATATATAAACATACATTGAATTACATCAATGATGTTTTCTATCTTAGACATTAGTGTCCATCAAGCAAGAAAGTAGGTACATGTTTAGAACTTGTAGAGATTGAATAAAAATAAATTTTAAGCATTATGGGTAAGATAAGATACCTAGGTCATTAATATAAGACTAGTCATACTAAGAGATATAGGCAAAGGGGCATAATGATAGAGTGGATGTGAGACTTACAGAGGAAAGAAAGCTAAATAACTATGATATATATCCAAGGTTTGAGTTTTCTAAGTGTACAATAACAAGGTTCTATATAAACAAATATAGCATCTACATTTCCCCTCTTTAATATAGTAATAAAATTTCTAGTTTAAAGGAAAAGAATGCATACCTAGGTGTGTATACACACCTTATCTTTGCATGTGCTTTATTGGTGACTGACCTACAACCAAAAGCATGTTATAGTATAAATTTAATGCATATAATCTGGGTTGAATTTTATTTAAATTAAAAGAGAAAAGTTTAGGAGTACACCTTTATGTTGATGCAACCACCTTGCCAATTATTGGAAAAAAAATTTGAAAAAGATGTATCATTGTAAAGCTCTAAAAATAAATTTACAACAAAATATAGATACATATTTAAATTGCATATATCCAAGGATATATAGAGAGAGATATATATTAAGGTGCATGCCCCCAACTTTGGAGAAAAAGTTAGTTTCCACCTATTAGTTGAGATTAACTCAACCATACAACCCAATGATACTTATAACTTGGTGAGGCTAGATGACCACTTTCAACTACAAACTTGTAAATAATGAGTGATTTGATCACCTCAACCATACCAAAAAATGAACCAAGTACTATAGTATATTATTTAAATAAAAGTTTGTAAAAGTTTATAGGGTATTAATATAGAAGTATCTGTGATATGGTAATAGTCTATAAAAGATTTTTAGAATTTGAAGTCGGTTTGGATTTTGAAAAATTAGGCACATGTTTCATAGAATATGTACCTTAGATATGTCTCATTCTAAAACTATGTATAATGATAGTACCAATGTATATAATTATACCACAACTTTGAATATGAATCATATAATTGTGTTCTTTGGCTAATTTGGATAACTATGTAAGTGTGGAGGACATGATTCCAAAGCATGCACCCACTATATATAAAGAAACATAAAAACTGATATAGGTACGAATGTGGATGATATGTTTACAAAACATGCCACCATGATAAAATGGATATGTTGAATACTAAATAGGTGTGGATAATGTGATTTTAAAGTATGCCCCTATTGAATCTAATAAATATGAACATGTGGAATCCATGCCCATATGGCATGCCCCCACTGAATTTAAAAATTGATATAAGTACCACATACTAAATTAGTGTGTAAAACATGATTCTAAATCGTTCCCCCAACTAAATCTAAAAATTGATATAACTATCACATATTGAATGAGTGTGGAGAACATGTTTCCAAAGCATTCCCCCACAAAATCTTGAAACTATGACAAGTGTGTCTAACATGTCTATATAACATGTCCCCACTAATATTCCCCACTTTGAGATGAGGTAAATATATGAAATGGTAGTTACCTCAACTCAAAAGGATAGGACAATTGTAATTTTTGTCAATGTAACCATGTATCATGTAGAAGGGAACATATCTAGATAAATGTATCACTGAAGCACATAGAACCAATGTGATCACATGTATGCCTAAGATGTATAATAAAGATAATGGTAACATGTAGATAGTAATATTAGAATATCAATAAGAAAAAAATGCAAACACAAGAGAAATCAAAATCAATTCAAAAGGTAATGGTCCAAGGAGACTACAAACAAGGGGTATGTTCAAAATTTTCACAATCAAAGGGACATGACTTAATCAAATGTCTGTAAAAGGCAAAGATGACATATTCAAATGTCCATACAATAAATAATGACATATAAAAATGTCAAATAAAACATACATAGGAATGGGGGATGAAATCAAAGGAGCATATTCAAATGCTCAAAAAATGAATACAATATCAAGGCAAGACACTCAAAGAAGTGCATAAAGTAAATCATAAGCAACCATTGTAGTATTCCATGGGTTCAATGTGGTAGGAAAATCATGTCGAGTGTATAGCATATCAAGTAACATGTGTAATATATAATCATGGATAATAGGCATGTGTAAGTATAGATGTAAGATCAAACATGATAATGTAAAGTGATCATCAAATCATATAACTTGTGTGTATCAAGATCAAGGAAGAAGATGCCCTCAATATCCATATAACATGAGTGGAGGAAAGGCCCAATATCTAAAATGGGAATGTATCATGTTTTTATGTATGATTATATCACACTCAAGTAGAAGTGTGACACATGTGTATGTAGGAGTAACTAAGTATTTTTTTCATCAATACAAAAGTAACACATGCATGCTAAGGATCCCATAGAACATGTAAGTGCCAAATTTTTTTTTGAGTTTTTGATGTCTTTGATTTTTTTTTTTTTTTCATATTTTTGGAATCTTTACTTAAGTAATATATTTACACAAGTGCATAATGTTTATTGGGATTTTAAAAGGATTTCATTAAAGTGTAGCAAGGTGGTATAAACCTTTTATCATATTTTTGTAAATATAAATGGTCCCATCTAATTTATTTTTAACTTTCTTTTTTGTCCTTTTCCTCATTGGTGTTATCTTTATTTTATTTTAGTACCAAGTCACCCACATTAAATTCATATAACCCAACCCTTTTTTATATGCTCATTTTACATAATACTAATAAACACATAAGTACTCATCATCTTATTTGCATTTTGTACTCAACTGCTCTAACTAATGTAATCGCTTTTCATGGTATTCATTATCTTTGATGATATTTTTTATAGAAACATGTAAAGAAGGTGTCTCAAGTTCAATCGGTAATACAGCCTCTATAACATAGAAAAAAGAGTAATATATGGCTTGAGTAGGTGTGTGTACACTATTTAGGTATGCCCATAGAGCATATACCATATGTCATTGCCAATCAATGTCGTATCATTCAACTATTTTTTCAAGTATTTTGACAATTGTTTTATTGTTTGCCTCTACCTAGACATTACCCTATGGGTAATAAGAGGTATAAAAGATATGATTAATCTTGTATTTAATACAAAACCATCTTGATATATTGTTTTTAAATGATGTTCCACTATTATATTTAATGGCTAAAGGTATACCAAATTAGAAATAATATTGGTCATCATAAACTTTCATATGTCATCCCCTATGACAAAATCAAGTGGACTTGATTCCACCCATTTTGTAAAATATTTTATAATTGTAATGATAAATTTGTGTTCATTAGTAGATACTAGATTTACCTTTCTTATTAAATCAAATCCCGGTAAATAAAAAGGCCATGGTTAAATGATCAACTGTAATTCATGTGATGGCACATGATTCAAATTTTTATATTTTTGACATTGTAAACATAGTTTTACATGTTTGATACATTCTTGTTCCATTTTAGGCTATTAATAACCTTGTTGTAATAGTTTTTGAGACATGACACATCCACTGAAATACCCACTAAGCTCACTATCATTCATTTACAAGAGTGTAGTGTGAGCTTCATCTTTACTTAAACATAAATGTAATTATCCGTCAAGACCTCATTTGAATAAATCATTTATAATAATAACATAACAAAATGCTTTGTTTTATAATTTTCATTTATCATTTCATGCAAAATGGTATGATATATAGGCTCGATAAAGAAAATTATAAATGTCAATGTACCATTCTATGTTTATAGTAGTATGAGTAACATAAAAAATGGCCAAGGCATGTATTTGATTAGATTAAATGGAATTTTTTCTTATCTTTCATATTGTAAATTTTATGTGATCATTATCAAAATTCATTAACAATGTTTCACTTAACATAGTATCTATATGGTGGTTATATTTATGTGAAATATTATGAGTAGAAAATGTGTCAAATGTCTATTTGAGTTTATCTACCATTTATTTACATGGAAAGATATGTTCTTTCTTAGTTTTGTAATATTAAGTAACTTTTTTAACAACTAGCTGTGAATAACCAAAAAATTGGATGTATCTTATATCAAGCTTATGTGCTAGATAAACCAATGATCAAGGCCTAATAATCAACTATATTTTTTTTGTAAAAAAATCTAATTTGTAAGAGAAAGGCTTGTATTCACCTTCAGGGGTGTAAAATACAATACCAACACCCACTCATGTTTGACATTTTGATCCATCAAAGAACATTGTCCATGGAGTGGAAGATATATTATATGTCTTTAACTCATCTTAGAAATCTTTGATGAGTGGATAAGAATCTATCAAAAGTTTTGTATCCAATTGGTTAGCTATAACTTGACCTTTTATTGAATTTTGGGCTACAAATTTTACATTAAATTATTTGAGTTTCATCACCCATTTGGATATGCATCTAGTTAGGCATGTTTTATTCATGAGGAACATTAAAGGATCTTCTTTAATTAAAAAATTAACCTCATTATTGAGAAAATAATGTCATAATTTTGGGTAGCAAAAAATAAAGATAAACATAATTTTCTATGGCTATATATTTGCATTCATAATTGAAATTTTGGATTTTTCTATAATAGATTGCATGTTCTTTTTTATTATCATCAAATTGAGATAGTACGACCCCTGGGGCTTTGTGTAGATGGTATGTAAATAAGTAATGGTCTATCTAAAATAAGAGGCATAAGTATTAGTGGGTATAGGTTTTTATTTTATAAAATCTTTATTGACATACCTCATCCCATATGAATTGTGTATCCTTTTTTAGAAAATGTATGAAATTGATTGTTTTATTATACAATTGGTCAATGAAACATTGAATAACTTGGATTCAGCCTTGTAAACATAGTAATTATTTAGATTGGTTGGTGGTGGCATTTATAAGATGGGTTTTAACTTTTTTGGATCAACCTCAATGCCTCAGTAAGAAATAATGTATCCTAGGATTTTTTCCAAAGATATGCCAAAAACACATTTTTTTGGATTTAACCAAACATTGAACCTGCATATGCACTTGATTTTTTCTCATAAATCAGTAACATGGTCTTTTTAGTGTTTTGATTTTACAAGTAAATCATCAACATAATACTCAATAGTTTTATGTATTAAATCATGAAATATATGATCCATGGCCCTTTGATATTTGAATCCTATGTCTTTAATTCAAAAGGCACGACTGTGTAATAAAATGTCCCCCAAGGAATGGTAAATGTAGTTTTTAATTGATATATAAGGTTCATTTTGATTTGGTTATATCCTATGAAACTATCCATAAATTAAAATGTCTCATATCCATCTTTGGAATCTATAATCATGGCAATATTAGGTAAAGGGAATTTATATTTAGGGCAATCTTTGTTTAAATTGTAGTAATCAATGCAACATCAAATGTCACCATTTGGTTTTTTAACATGGAAAATGTTGGATACCTAGTCATAATGTGTAATGGGTCCTATAAACCATCTTCTAAAATTTTTTTATTTTCATCTTTTACCAACAATACCACTTTAGGATGCATGTTTCATATTTTTTATTTTATCAGCTTTGCATTTGGGTATAATAATATATTATGCATTCCCATCAATGGATAGATCCTAGGCATATCAGAATAAGCCCATGTAAAGAGTTCAAAGAAATCATGAAGAACTTATTGATATGATTTTCCTTCATCCTCATGCATCATTTGATCAAATAAGATAGGTATAGGGTCCTTATCCATTCCAAATTTATATTTGATTCTTTATTCATTTAACAAAGTATATTTCTCTATAATAAATGGTATAGTAGGAATAAAATTTGATGCATCATGTTAGATATGTAGATTATCATTCTCACTAAATTAATCATGAGCAAAGGTAGCATGAGGGAATAATTGGATAACTCATCCATTTTTAGAAATTTTGGGGAAACAGTCTCATCGATTAAATGATGGTTGACCACTTGGAGCTTAGTTTTGGATATATTCATACAATCCATTTTGGCCTTTTGGAAACAAATTTTACTTCGAGGGATATGATTGTGTTTAGTATCTTGGTTTGAAATACCCAACCCTTATTGATTTGTATTATATATAGGAGAAATGGGATGCATTTTTCCTTTCTCATTTTTACCTAACCCTTGTCCCTTGTACCCATATGTGAGTAAATATTAAGAACCAAAATCAGATTTGTAAGCTTGTGATGCAGTATAAATGGGAGGTTGAACCATTGCAAAAAATTTCAATGGATTAGTATCTATTAAGCATGTGTAAATGAAACCTTGATTATTACATTTTAAACATGCATATAATGTGGAGGGAATGTGTACATCTCATGTGTCTAAATTCATCCCAAAATAATGTTATATTTTAAATCATTTAGCATAATTTAGCACAAAGTGGGTAATGTATTGGGAACTACTATAATATTTAATATCATCTATTCCAACTCTTTTTGTGATATATTTTAAAATCCCTTGATACTCATATTAGATGGTTACAAATTTGATGATCTAATTCCCATTATAGAGGGAAATGATATGTTTTAAATGTTGATACTAGATCCATTTTTCATGAGAATGCATTTTACCATTTTATTGTAAACACATACCTAGATATAGAATAGAAAACAACTATTTATAAGGTGCTGGGGTTGTAAATCATCATTTTAAAAGGATATATTATGATCAATCCATTTTATGGAGATTAAGACAAATTCCATATATGGTTGTTTAACATTACAAGGGAGCAAGGTAATAATTTTAATGCTTAACACAATGAATCTAAAATAACATCTTTGTAATGTGAAGAATTGTGTAAAAATTATAGTGTTGAGGTTTTGGTAGAAATTTGTTTGGATTGGGAAAAAACATGTCCTAGGGAGGATGATTTATTCATGCACTCCTTTATCACTTCATAGTGACAAGTAAAAACTCATTATAAAATTAAAACAAGGAATATGTAGGAAAATAGGCTTTGAGTCTCTTATAGATCATAATGAGTTAATTGGGCATGAGTTATAATAATTAATAACCACTATAAGGTATTAAACAATGAAATAATTAAGTAAAATATCCATTGAAAACATGGTTTCAAAATTTATAGAAATTTATGTATTAATAACATAAAAATTAAAAAACCTTAAGTGACTTAGGGTTTGATGTTCAAATATTAGGTTCACCAAATGTTTAACCCTAAGATGATCTAGATTGGGGTTATCTAGATATTAAAAGGGTATATAAAAATTAAATTGCACAAGGGTGATAAGTATATCTATAGTAGGCTAATTATATGCTAAACCCAAATATAAGCATACATTAAATTGATTATGCTGAAAAAATATAAATATGGAAAGTACAACTATGCTAGATATAGAAATGATAAAGAAATGAAGTAATCAGATTATATTGATGATAATGTAGTTCTATATCTAGAACAAGTAGAAATTAGGCTAGAAGGAGATTCTGGAATAGTCTTTATATTTTCATTATATAGATAGTAATTTTATCCTAGGATGGTTGCATTAAATCTACTATCTGGGTTCAACACTAGTGTCTTATATAAAATATCTATTAAAACATGATGTGATGACCTGGATGCTTTTGGGTTTAGCTTTGCCGTCACTCTAGTTTATTCATATTTGGGTCTTGGATAGTCACTCCCTTTGAAATTAAAAAAAACCCTATATTTCCATCTTCAATGTGACCTTATGGAAAAATGGGTTAATGGGCACATGGTGTCTAGCTAACTCCAATGACCCCACTATCAAAGGATGTTTCTTACATAGCTAATAATCCAAAGATGGCCTCATATTGATGTAGTTATCCCATACATGTTGACTTATGTGTCAATAATGCAATGTGTGTAAAAAAAAGTAAAATAGTGACCTAGCATGTAAATTATAAAATTAGGCTCTTGGAATGCTCCTTTAGTACTTCAAACATGTAAATGTGTAGTCCCTATGACTGGTATGGAAATAGGAATAAATAGGGAAGATTAATTCAATTTTATCCTCTTTGAAAGCTCTTTGGTGTTTTTTATAGGTTTTGGTAGGTGACGAATTAATGAGGTTTGATATTGTATTCATATCAATCCCTTTGGAGTAATAAATTTCATTATATCACTTAAGTTGACCATTAGGATATGTTTCATTTGTAAATTGGATGACTTTATGGAATGAGAAATTTGTGTTAGGATAGGTCAGTAACTAAGGTAAAATTTATTGGTTATTATTTTTTAATTAATGAAAATTTCACTATTATAAAGTGTTAATTGGCTCTTTTAGGGGGTGGTGAATAATGTGGATTTGCCTAAATAATCTAGGTGTAAGTTAGTTTTCTAGGTCAACTCACCTACTATTTAAAATAAATTTCATACATATAAATATATTTTTACACTTTATAAAAATTTATTATGATCTCATTTTCCATTATATGTAAACATACATTCACCCATATACCCATAATGGAAACTCTTATAATTAGTAAAGGGATGAAGGATGTGTCTGTAGGATTTTTATACCGGTCCCATGTCTATCTAGTTTTGACACCCTATTATGATTCACTTGTCCATTCACCTCCTCAAAAAAACACCATTTTTTAACTATTTATAGACTTTAAAAACTCATATTTATATATTCACCAAAAAAACCCAAGTTAATTTCTATATTGGCCATTAAAATTTACCCTGATAGTAAATTGGCACTACTATTTTTCATGGACATTAGTGCCTAGGGAGCAGGAAAGTAGGTACATGTTTATAACTTACATAGATAGAAGATAAGTATATTTTAAGAATTTTGGGAAAGATAATATACCTAGTTCATCAATATAAGATTGGTCAAACTAAGATATATAGGCTAATGTGCATAAGGATAGAGCATATACCAGACTTATAGAAGCAGGAAAGGTAAAGAATTGATAGAAACAACCAAGGTCTGAGTTTTCAAAGTGTATAAGATTGAGGTGCTAGATAATCATAAATATCATCTATAGTTAGTATGTGTGAGTCAAATTTACTCTTTTTACCACTATGTTTTAACCCTTTGCATTAAAAGATAATCAATTATGTATGTCTAGGTTGCATAAATACACTATGATCAAATAATATACTTTTGGAAACTAATCAAACCATTAAAGATCAATGAATAACACCATGGATCATCTCAACATCTTTAAATTTTACCAATTTGGCTCCAAAGTCTATTAGTCTAGCTATAAGACTACCAGTCTAGTTCCAAAGTATGTTAGTCTATCTCTAGAGTCACTCATGCTAGGCACATAACTTGTTTAAGGATGTTTTGGAATTGTTCCACTAATTAATACATCATACATGCTTAATAAATAACCTTTCAATATACTCTAATCCAATTCCAAATTCATGAGGAAACTTACTAACTATAGTATTCTTGCATATAGATAGTACTTATAGTAATGTTTTATAAAGGTATCATGATAAATACTATGAGATTTGGTTACCAGATAATACATGACTACAACTTAAAATATTATAACTATCAATAGGTAAGAGATCTACATGCACACCTATGCATCTCTTCAACTATTTCACCTTGAAACATAGAAGGAGGTTGTAACTTTTTTTTCTATTTTGTAATAAATTAGATGTAGTTATAAATCTTGTTAGGAATTAACTATTTAGGTCATCCATTTTATAAACATTGGGAAATATAACCAACATCTTTCAGCTGATTTTTAATTATTCGATCAATAAGAAATTTAGAGACATTAAGGTCAATTAGATTTATTGAAGTATTTATCTGATTATAAACATTTTCAAAAGTTAATGAAAATTTTATGTTCCTAAAAGATTATTCCAATGGATATAAAGATTCCATTTGACCAAGGAAGTAGAACTATTTTTTGGTATTTTATGTATTGTATTACTTTTATTTAATCTTCTATGTCTTTATGTTAAATGTGTGATTTGATCTAGTTTGTAGGTCTCTATGTGTGTTCTATTTTAAGATACTTTATATATTTTAAATCTAAGCATTTCCTCCCTAGCACCATTTAAATTTAGTAAATAGATTAAAGTGTGTTTTTATTTATCAACAAATGTGTTCATTTCTGAGCACCATTTCAATTCAATAAATAGATTAATGTGTATTTTCCTTTATCAACATGTGTGTTTACTTTTCTTATTAGCTTTCAATTTTGCACAGAGTGTTTCATTTCCAAGTAATTATATAGATTTCAATTCAAGTTGATTAGAGTATACCTTTAAGGATAAATTATCCATAACTCCCCCAAAATAGATAATTGTTAGTTAATTTTTTTAACACCTTACTATTGATTGCCATTGGACACTAGCCCTAGTTTGATATGACATCAACCAAGTTAAGTTGATCTAAATTATGATATTGATGACAATCATAATATAACACCTTAGTATTATACACTTTAAAAATACATATCATGGATGTACCTTTATCTTCTAGGCCTTTCTAGCCACCAAAAGGCTTACATACACTATCTCTTTATGCCTAATTTCTTATTTATTGGTTTAACCAATGTTATTATGATGACTCAGACCTTATATTCTTCCTAAAATATAATAATAATGTGTATCTTATATCTTTACAAGTTTTGTACCTTCACCTATATTCGAATTTCTTGGACACTTACATCCCAGTTAAACACCTAAGTCAAAACAAGTGTCCTATCCCAATTCAAGTGTCAAGTGCATTAATGTCATTCACTTTGTAAATGAAACATATTCCTATGGTCATCCTAAGTGATTTAATGTGAAATATTCTCCAAATGGATTGGTATAAATATAATATCAACCTTAATTCATTCATAACTTATATAATAGATAAAGAAACCAAAGTAACTTACCAAAACCATTTTATCACACACTTAAGTGAGCAAAGATTCCCTATTTTATCCTATTTCCATAATAGTCATAAGGACAATATATCTATAGGTCTGAAGTATTGAATGATTAGCCCAAGTTCTATATTTTCCATGTTACAAAATAGGTAATTATTGTACTAAATTATCACACATTACATGATTCACATATAATCCAACATGTAGAGGATAACTACATAACTCTAAGGCCCTCTTTGGAATTTGGATATGTAGGTAGTGCTCATTGATAAAGGGGTATTTGGGCATCTCAATACCATGTGCCAACTAACATATCTTTTCTATAGACACTATCAACATGAATAACTAGGGATTTTCTTTTTAACAAGTGAAAATAGTCCATGGCCCATACTTAAATTTATCATAGTGAAGGTGACATATATCATAGAAGTATACAGGTGGTCACATATAGTTT